>CM072996.1:270631155-271231155 GCA_037038555.1 Rhynchonycteris naso | reverse complement strand
AGTTCAGTTACAGAGCAATGGCCCAAAATGAGCAGAGCATTGCATAGCAGGGGGTTTGCGAGGTAGATCCATGTCCGGGTGCATGTGAGAGTCTGTCTCTGCCTCCCTGCCTTTCACTTAATAAAAAAGCAAACAATAAAACCCCACCTGTTGTTTGGTAGAAGAGCTACAATGTAAAAGCCATAATCTTAGCTCTGCTACCTGGTAGCATAAGACTTGACCTCTTTATGAGTCAATTTCTTTGTTTATAAAATGGAAATATCTAAATTATAGAATGATTGTGAGATTGTTGTGAATACATTAACTTTTAGTTATCGTATTAGATTTCTATGCTGTATGATAAATGACAAATTAAACTCATTAAAACAATACTTGGACGACAAGATGGTGATGGAGTAGGAGGACATACCAATTTCCAATTCCTGGAGCCAAAGTGGATTATAACTTAATTTTAAGAACCATCATCTGGATAAGCCAACTTTGAACTAAACTAAGTGGACTCTTCAACCAAGGAGCACTGAAGAAGCCACATTGAGACTGGTAGGAAAAGTGAAAACATGGAAAGGGCTGCTTAGCTCCCTGGAGCAAATGGCAGACTCATGTGGCAGGAAGAGAGTTTAGCAGAGAGGGAGGAACCTGGGTCCCAGGAACAAAGCCCTAGCCTGCAGTCCCAGAGCCTAGAAGAGGCGTTTGGACAGTATTGAGCTGTGAAACAAGTGAGGATACTGTTTGTGAGAAAGAGACAGTTTTCTCAGGCCCAGGATTCTTCTTAAAGGACAGCGCAGAAACCCTCTCTCACAACCAGTCACCCAGGGCTCCGGGGAATGAGGACAGAGGAGAGGAATGGAGCAGCAGGAAGAGAGTGTGGACTGGAAGGCACAGGGAGAAACACTCTGAGGAACAGCCACCCTAACCACTGGGCTGAATCACTTCCCAAACCTCCAAACCGAAAATGAATATTTCCCCTGGAACTAGTAATACCTACAAAAGGAGGCAGGACACCAGCCAAACAAGTTCTCCCGTGGCACTTAGAGTGGAGAGTGGCTGCTAGACGGAGAGAACTTCCAGGACTACAGTATGGAGTGTTAGGGTCTGAGCTGCAGTTCGCCTACCCACACTGCTGAGGGCTTGATGGAAGGACTGGGGCAGTGGGTTGTGGAAATGCGGTTCTGTCGGCAGTGGGGGTTGGAGGCACAGCCAACATGAGATCAGCCTAGCCCAGCAGGGGCAGAGGGGATGCGCAAAATCCGTCCAGCAGCTGCAGGCCCGCCTGCAGCCCCACCTGCGGGGGAAAAGCAGGAGGCCAGAAATGGGCAGAGATCTGCTGCTGAGCAGCAGGTGTGCAACATAACCTGGCCTCTAAGGTTTGCAACTCTGTGCAAGCCGGCCCTGACCACTGGGGTGGGGCTAAAGCCCGGGACAGGTGGAGGCTCGCAGCTGAGCGCACGCCAGCAGCCCCGCCCACCCCGAGAAACCGCGGTTTGTGATATTGTGCGAGCCTGCTCTGACAGCGGGGGCTGGGCAAAAGCCCAGGAACAGGCGGGGTCTGAAGCTGAGAAAGGTGCTCACCCCTACCTTGGTGCTGAGGCTTGTGGCTTGAGTGCGATGTGCAACCCCACCTGTTGCACATCGCACTCAAATAAAAAAGTCGGGCATAAGAATAGAGCACCTCCTGTGGAAGAGAGGTGGAAATCACAGAAACAGCTGCAGAGGGCTGGCGCCAGCAACGCCCATATCCAACAGTGCTAGGCAGCAGCAGAGGGGGTGGTGGGCCTGCAGACAGACCACACCTAGGAAACACAGGGGCAACACCCATTAGACTGCAGTGGCTACACTCTTCTTATACACAGACAAAATGGACAGGCAGAGAAATACAACCAAATGAATCTAGAGAAATCCCAAGAGAAGGACCTGAATGAATCAGATATAACCAAACTACATGATACAGAGTTAAAAATAATGATAGTTAGGATATTCAAAGAGCTTAGAGAAACAATGGATAGTCATTATGAACACATAAATAAAGATATAACAAGTATAAAAGAGGAAATTAAAATAATAAAAAAGAATCAGACAGAAATGACAAATACAGTATCAGAACTGAAGACCACAGTGGAAGAAATTAAAAGAAGGATGGATGAAGCTCAGGATCAAATCAGCGAGTTAGAGAACAAAATAAACAAAGGCACAGAAGCAGAGCAGAAAAAAGAAAAGAGACTCAAAAAATGTGAGGAAACTCTAAGGGAGCTCTGGGAGCTCTGTGACAACATGAAAGAAATAACATTCACATATAGGGGTACATGAAGATGAAGAGAAAGAACAAGAGGTAAAAACTTTGTTCAATCAAATCATAGCTGAAAACTTCTCCAAATTAAGGCTGGAAAAAGTTTCAAACGTGCAAGAAGCACACAAAACTCCATTAAAGGAAATCCAAAGAAATCTACACCAAGACACGTCATAGTTAAAATACCAAAGCTAAGGGATAATGAGAAAAATTTAAAAGCTGCTAGAAAAAAAAAAGGCTATCACCTACAAAGAAGCCCCCATAAGGATGACATTCGACTTCTCAACAGAAACACTTGAGGCCAGATGGAATGGCAAGATATATTCAAAGTAATGCAGAACAAGAACCTACAACCAAGACTACTCTATCCAGCTAGGCTAAAATTGAAGGAGAAATAAAGAGCTTTCAAGACTAAAAATCCCTCACGGAATTCATTAAACCAAACCAATTCTGCAAGAAATGCGAAGGAGCCTGATGTGAACAGTTCAAAGGGGGAAAAGAATATTGCGAAACGAAGAATACAGCTTTAAAGAATAAAATGGCAATAAACAAGTACATATCAATAATAACCTTAAATGTAAATGGATTAAATGATCCAATCAAAAGACATAAGGTAGCTGCATGGATAAAGATAAAAGACTCATACAGATGCTGTCTACAAGAGACACACCTTAAAATGCACATAGACTGAAGGTAAAAGGATGGAAAAAAATATTTCATGCAAATGGAAATGAAAAAAAAACCGGGATAGCAATACTTATATCTGACAAAATGGACTTTAAAACAAAGGCTGTAGTAAGAGATAAAGCAGGACACTACATAATGATAAAGGGAACAATTCAACAGGAAGATATAACCATTATAAATATCTAAGCACGAAACA
The DNA here is from genome assembly GCA_037038555.1 of Rhynchonycteris naso. Lineage (NCBI taxonomy): Eukaryota > Metazoa > Chordata > Mammalia > Chiroptera > Emballonuridae > Rhynchonycteris > Rhynchonycteris naso. The sequence goes on along the minus strand of CM072996.1, from coordinate 271,227,988 downwards.
TAGGAGCCCCGACATACATAAAGTAGACAGACTTTGATGGATATAAAGGGCGAGATTAACAGCAATACTATAATAGTAGAGGATTTCAATACCCCACTAACATCACTTGATAGATCCTCAAAAAATAAAATTAATAAGGAAACTGCAGACTTAAAGGATACAGTAGATCACCTTGATTTAATAAATATCTTCAGAACTTTTCACCCTAAAGCATGTAGAATATGCATTCAAGCGCTCAGGGTACATTCTCTAGGATAGATGACATGTTAGGACACAAAAGTGGTCTCAACAAATTTAAGAAGACTGAAATCATATCGAGCATTTTCTCTGATCACAATGCCAGGAAACTAGAAATTAACCGCAAAAGAAAAACTGAGAAAAATTCAAACACTTGGAAACTAAATAGCATGTTATTAAATAATGAATGGCTTAACAATGAGATCAAAGAGGAAATAAAAAAATTTCTAGAAACTAATAATAATGAGCATACATCAACTCAAAATTTATGGGACACAGCAAAAGCAGTACTGGGAGGAAAGTTCATAGCACTACAGACATACCATGAGAAGCTAGGAAAAGTTCAAATAAGCAACCTGACTTTGGATCTAAAATAACTAGAGAAACAACAGTAAATAAAGCCCAGGATTAGTAGAAGGAAGGAAATAATAAAGATCAGAGCAAAAGTAAATGACATAGAGTCTAAGGAAACAATACAGAGGACAATGAAAACAGAGGCTGGTTCTTTGAAAAGGAAAACAAGAGCGATGAACCTTTAACTAGATTCACCAAGAAAAAAAGAGAGAGGACTCAAATAAATAACATTAGAAATGAGAGTGGTGAAATAACAACTGACACAACAGAAATACAAAGTATTGTAAGAAAATACTATGAGGAACATATTCTCTAGGCCAAAAAATTAGACAACCTAGGTGAAATGGAAATATTTTTTGAATCATATAATTTTCCAAAAATCAATCTCGAAGAATCAGAACACCTAAACAGACCAATTACAACAAATGAGATAGAAACAGTTATCAAAAAATTTCCAACAAAGAAAAGTCCTGGGCCTGATGGCTTCACTAGTGAATTCTACCAAAAATTCAAAAAAGAACTAACTCCTATTCTTCTCAATTTATTTCAAAAAATTCAAGAGGAAGGAAGACTTCCAAACTCTGTTTTATGAGGCGAGGATGATTTTGATCCCGAAACAAAGAAAAGACAACACAAAGAAAGAAAATTATAGGCCAATATCCCTGATGAATTTAGATGCTAAAATTGTCAACAAAATATTAGCCAACCAGATCCAGCAATATATGAAAAAAATTATACACCATGACCAAGTGGGATTTATTCTGGAGAGGCAAGGCTGGTTCAATATTTGCAAATCAATCAATGTGATCCATCACATAAACAAAAGGAAGGACAAAAATCACATGATAATTTCAATAGATTCAGAAAAAGCATTTGATAAAATTCCGCACCCATTCATGATCAAAACTCTCAGTAAAGTGGGAATACAGGGATCATTCCTTAACATGATAAAGGCCATCTACGATAAACCGACAGCAAACATCATACTAAATGGACAAAAATTAAAAGCAATCCCCTTAAGATCAGGAACCAGGCAGGGGTGCCCCCTTTTACCACTCTTATTCAACATAGTTCTGGAAGTCCTAGCTACAGCAATCAGAGAAGAAGAAGAAATAAAAGGCATCCAAATTGGAAAAGAAGAAGTAAAACTGTCACTATTTGCAGATGATATGATATTGTATATTGAAAACCCTAAAGTCTCATCAAAAAACTACTGGAACTTATAAATGAATTCAGCAAGGTGGCAGGATATAAAAATAATACTCAGAAATCAGAGGCATTTCTATATACCAACAATGAACTGTCAGCAAAAGAAATTAAGGAAAAAATCCCCTTCACTATTTCATCCAAAAAATTAAAGTACTTAGGAATAAATTTAACCAAGGAGGTTAAGGACTTGTACTCGGAAAATTATAAAACATTGATAAAAGAAATCAAGGAAGATGCAAACAAGCGGAGCATATACCGTGCTCATGGTTAGAAAGAATAAACATCATTAAAATATCTATATTACCGTAAGCAATTTATAAATTCAGTGTAATACCAATTACAATACCAGTGACATACTTTAAAGATATAGAACACATATTCTAAAAATTTATATGAAACCAAAAAAGGACACGAGTAGTCTCAGCAATATTAAAATGAAAAAATAAAGCAGGAGGTATCACTCTTCCGGATATCAAGGTTTACTACAAGGTTATTGTACTCAAGACAGCCTGGTACTGGCATAAGAACAGGCACATAGATCAATGGAACAGAACAGAGAACCCAGAAATAAACCCACAGCTTTATGGACAACTGATATTTGACAAAGGAGGAAAGAGAATACAATGGAGTAAAGACAGCCTCTTTAACAAATGGTGTTGGGAAAATTGGACATCTACCTGCACAAAAATGAAACTAGACCATCAATTTATACCATTCACAAAAACAAACTCAAAATGGATAAAAGACTTAAATGTAAGCCGTGAAACCATAAGCATCTTAGAAGAAAACATAGGCAGTAAGCTCTCCGACATCTGTCTCAGCTATATATTTGCCGATTTATCTCTATGGGCAAATGAAATAAAAGGCAGGATAAACAAATGGGACTATATCAAACTAAAAAGTTTTTGCACAGCTAAAGACAATCAGAACAGAATAAAAAGACAAACCACACAATGGGAGAACATATTCAACAATACGTCTGATAAGGAGTTAATAACCAAAATTTATAAAGAACTTATAAAACTCAACACCAGGAATACAAACAATCCAATCAAAAAATGGGCAAAAGAAATGAATAGAAATTTCTCCAAAGAGGGCATACAGATGGCCAATAGGCATATGAAAAAAATGCTCAACATCACTAATTATTAGAGAAATGCAAATTAAAACCACAATGAGATATCACCTCACACCAGTCAGAATGGCACTCATCAGCAAAACAACACAGAATAAGTGCTGGCTAGGATGTGGAGAAAAGGGAACCCTCCTGCACTTTTGGTGGGAATGCAGACTGGTGCAGCCACTGTGGAAAACAGTATGGAGATTCCTCAAAAAATTAAAAATCAAACTGCCTTTTTGACCCAGCTATCCCACTTATAGGAATATACCCTAAGAACACCCTAACACTGTTCGAAAAGAAGAAATGCGTCCCATGTTCGTGGCAGCATTGTTCACAATAGTGAAGATCTGGAAACAGTCCAAGTGTCCGTCAGAGGACGAGTGGATTAAAAAGCTTTGGTACATATATACTATGGAGTACTACTCAGCCTTTAGAAATGATGATATTGGATCATTTACAACAAAATGGATGGACCTTGATAACATTATACGGGGTGAAATAAATAAAACAAAAAAAAACTGTCAACTGCATGATTTCATACATAGGTGAGACATAAAAAGGAGACTATAATACATGGACAAGAGTGTGGTGATTACAGGGTGTGGGAAGGAAGGAGAGGAAGGAAGAGGTGAGAGGGGAGGGGCACAAAGAAAACCAGATAGAAGGTGACAGAGGACAATTTGACTTTGGGTGATGGGTATGCAACATAATTGAATGACAATATAACCTGGAGATGTTTTCTTTGAACATATGTACCCTGATTTGTTGATGTCACCCCATTAAAATTAATAATAAAAATAAATCATAAAGAAACAAAAAAATGACAATACTTTTTTATTATTTCACAGGATTTTTTTATTATTTTTGATTGATTTTAGAGAGGAAGGGAGAGAAAGAGAAAGAAAGATTTATTTGTTTTTGTATTCATTTATTCATTCATTCCTTAGTTGGTTCACTCTCTCATAGTTTTTTTTTAAATTTCTTTTTATTTATTCATTTTAGGAAGGAGACACAGTGAGAGAGAGAGAGAGAGAGAGAGAGAGAGAGAGAGAGAGAGAAAGAGAGAAAGGTGGGGGGAGGAGCTGGAAGCATCAACTCCCATATGTGCATTGACCAGACCAGTGAAGGGTTTTGAACTGGCGACCTCAGTGTTCCCAGGTCGATGCTTTATCCACTGCGCCACCACAGGTCAGGCCACTCTCTCACAGTTTTAATGGGCTAATAGTCTGGGAATGACTCATCTAGGTCTATTGCTCAGAGTCTTACAAGGTTATAATCATGGTGTTGCCTGCAATTGGGTTTTCATTGTGGCTTGGGATTCTCATTTGATTTTCAGAAGAATTCATTCTCTTGAAGCTAGAGGACATACAGTTTATATATTCCAAACCAACAGGACGCTGTTTCTCTTCAAGAAGAACCTAGTATCTATTTCACTAATTAAGTCAAACCCACCCAATTAAAGTTTTTTTTTTTGATTACCTGAAACTCAACTGATTTGGCATCTTAATTATTTTTGCAAAATCCCTTTACCTTACAACATATTTGAATCTCAGATGTTAATCATATTGATAGGTCCTGCTCACATTCAAAGAAAAGGGATTGGGTAGTATACAGGATATATACACCAGCAGATGAGAATCATAACTCTTTCTTGAAATTCTGCCTATAATTATCTTCCTATAACTGGATATTTTGGTTCTTTCCTTTGTGTATATCTGGTAAGATTTTACTATTATGACTCTAAAGTTAGCTTGTAACTATTTTATTTCTTTTGACCAATGAAATGGGAGAAGTAATATGCATAACATGCATGAAGAAACTTTAATAGTAATTAAAGCTATAATGAGATATCACCTCATATTTGTTAGAATGACTATCATCAATAAATCTACATACAACGAATGTTGGCAAAGATGTGGAGAAAAGGGAACCCTCATATACTGTTGGTGGAAGTACAGATTGATGTAGTTAATGTAAAAAACAGTATAGAGTTTTCTTAAAAAGTTAAAAATGGAATTGCTTTTTAATGCAGCAATCTCACTTCTGGAAATATATCAGAAGAAACCCAAAGCACTAATTAGAAAAAATATATGCACCACTATATTCAATGTTTACAATAGCCAAGATCTGGAAACAGCTTTAGTGCCCATGAATACATAAGTAGATATAAAAACTGTGGTATATCTAAACAATGGAATACGTACTAATTGACCGTAAGAAAAAGAAAGAAGTCTTACATTTTGCAAAAGCGTGGATGGAAGTGGAGATTATTATGGTAAGTGAAATAAGCAAGTCAGAGAAAGACAAATACGATATGATCTCACTTATGATTTGAATCTAACGAACACAATATAGTGATGAACAAAATATAACCAGACATGGATGCACTGAACAGACAGACAGCTGTCAGAGAGAAGAGGTATTGGCAGCTGGATGAAGAAAGTGAAGAGATTAAGCTAAAAGCAAATATGTGTAACACATAGACACAAACTACAGTGTGGTGATATCTAGAGGGAAAGGGGGCTGGAGGTAGTTGGAGATAAGCAAAAGCGGGGATAAATGGGAACCAAAAGATAGTGTGATTTGGATAATGAGCACATGATATAGTGTGCAGATGATGTTCTGTGGAGTTGCACACTTCAAACCTGTATGTTTTTGTGAAGCAATGTCACCCCAATAAATCTAATTGGAAAAAATAATAATGAGAGCATGGTTGTGATGAAACACCTGTCAGCCTAAGTCTATAAGTGACTATGTTATACAGATGCCTGCTCACCCAAGTCACAGATAGTATAACTGAAAAACAGTTGTAGTAAGCCACTGAGATTTGTGGGATTCTTTGTTATTGCAACATAACCATTTTATCAGAGTATTTAAGCCCCCCATTAATACCTGGCACAAAATAAGCATTTAGTACATGTAAACTTCATATTATATCTGCTTCAAATATAGGAACAGTCAACCCACATTCAGAGATGAATATTCCAATTTATCATTTATTTCTTGAATTGACAGAAAATAATGTATTTATTGTTAGAAAATTACTTATACTAAGAAATACAGAGTAAATAATTATGCAGAGCTAATTAACCAATATTGGTAGGGAAATAATTAGTTCAAAGTTATTTTACAAGAAAAATCTGATCTATATCTATACCTACATCTTTCTATAGCTACATAGCCTGATTAGTGGCCCTTTGAATTGCTTCTTTAGTCTATATGTATTGTCTCTATTCAAAGGCCAAAACCATTAGAACCTTAGGAAATGTCAGCCCGCAACCAACACGCTGGAATGGGGAGGACTCAGTAGTAGCTGTATGAACCAAACAGAACACAGAACAGATGTGATCAATGGCTGCACCATGTGGCACAGATGCTATGGAATTTCAGAGATGGCAGTATGATCTGGTTCTGTAAGGGAAGCTTCATGGAGAAATTGAGAATCTAGAAGAAAATAGAAATGTAAATTAGTATGAAGAAAAGGGAATTTTCCTAAAGGTATGATAGTAATGTAGGTTTAAGCCAGGAACGGTCTTAATTAGAATAGATTTCTTCTAGTCACTATGTCTTTTCTCTCACATATACATGTATATGTTCAATTACTAATCATCTGATGTTTTTATTTATTTCTGAAATTGTAAACTTACAACGTGTAGAAAAGATGCAGCATGTAAAACTACTTTTTTGTAAGATCACATAATGTTTGTTTAAATAGTGATTTATAAAGTTTCAAGCTAAATAAAGAAAGGCATGTGCATCATAGGTGTACTTATCTACCAGTTTTTCTAGAATGAGCACATTGATGTCAGTCATCCAGATAAAGAAATAGGCCTCACTTGTGCTCCCTGCTTGTCATTACCCCCTTCACCAGAGTAAAAGTTATCCTCATTTTCAAGATTTGTTTTACTTGATTTTAATCTTTATGTAAACCAAATCAGTATTTATTCTTCAGTGTCTCTTTGTTCAATATAAGTTTGAAAAATTCACGCATATTATTGCGTGTGTCAGTAGTTCAGTCTTTTTATTGTTATATGGTATTCAGTATATAAATATGCTAAATTTGGTTCCTGTATGATATTGATGGGTTTTGCGGTTTTTTCTCTCTTCAGCTATTGGGAATATGAATACTCTTGTACATTTTTCTTTTAGATTGTATTCATTCATTCATTAGAGAGGAGAGATAGAGAAGGGGGGAGGAGCAGGAAGCATCAACTCCCATATGTGCCTTGATCAGGGTTTTGAACCAGTGACCTCAGTGTTCCAGGTCATTGCTTTATCCACTGCGCCACCACAGGTCAGGCCTCTTGTACATTTTTTTGATGGATGCTTCATTTCTGTTAAAAGTATGATTATCAGTAAAATTGGAAAAATAGGATCTACATATGGCCAGATTTAGTCTATAGTGTTAGTTTTTCAAAAGTGTTTGAACCTATTTACATTTCCAGTTTCTGTAGTTCAGAACTTTTGTTATTCAATATCTTGTTCAATAAGTATTATCAATCTTTATGAATTTTATTCTTTTTAATGCATTGTGTTGTTATAGCTACATTTTTAATCTACAATGGTGTTCTCAGTCTCAAATAAAGGCAAGTAGATTCTTTTCTTTTGGGGGTGGGATGGGGGGATGTCAGCTATGTCCAAGAAAACATTTACCATTCCCAAAGTGGTATGTGTACCAAATGTCAGAAGTAGAAGCAATCTTATCAATTGCTTTTGTGGTACCAGACTCGTTGAGAAAAAATTTATTCTTTTTAAGTCCTCAGATATATAGTAAAGCTCCAGGAGGAGAACTTCTAGTAATAGACTCCAGTAGTAGACTAGATTTGTTCATGAGTCTGTATTGTAGATATCCATTACTTACCTTGGCTGAGTATTTTCTGCTTTTTCATATGCTCCTCAATCTTTTCCAGATAACGACCTTTCCACATTATTACCACATTCATGGACTTTCAATTCTAGTTCCTTGAACCAGCCTTTCTCCCCAAGTGCAAGTACTTCTCCTCTGTGGTTTGAACCCAGAACAAATCACTGGAAATGCTCTCCCAATAGCTGAATACCAGTGTGTGCTGGTCAATTTCTGATTTCATCAATACAGAAAGCCTTTTGGCAATGGACATCAGAACCATGATAATAAGCAAGTCTGTCCCTTATTTTATTATTATTTTTTAAAACACTCAACCTTTTTTCTTTGACAAGACAGTATAAATGTAACGAAGAATATTACCTGGGCCATGATGCCACATATATATGTAACTGCCATTGGGCTTGGAGGTTTCACGTGAAGCACAGAGCAGCACACTTCTTTTATGGTGGCGATTAGCTGTCCTGGGAAGCATCCACAGCAATCAGGCTTCAAAGCTGCTTCTTTCTTGGCAGTCCTCTTCTCAAAGGCTCAGAACACCCATCTTGATTTTTGTCTTGACCAGAATAGGTTTCATCTTCTCTCTGATCCTCTTTAACAGGCCATTTTGCTCTTGATTCTGCTTATCACTTGTTCTCTATTATTGACATTTCCTTAGGTTTTATATTCAAGACAAAACAGACACTCATGAGAGGCTTCTCCTACATGGGCCTGGAGAGGACTGTTAGTTAGAAAGCATGCACAATGCTATTGTCCAAATCTCACTGTTTACTAGTTTCTTGGCCAGATGGACATGACCATAGTAAATTTTGAAAAGCTTCACATTATAGACTAGTATGTCAGGACCAAAGTTACTCAGACCATATTTACCCAGCAGTGTTATTTCATTTTCTCATTGTCAGATTTGTCTATAGTTTTCCTTTTAACTCCCAATTCTTGCTTAGATCTTATGACATATTTCCACCTTGATTCAGAGAGGACATCAGTTGCCTTATAGAACAATTGAGATTACTGTTTTGGGGGGTATTTTTTCCAGAATCTGAATGACTTCTCTACTCTGAGCACGCCAAATTTATTAGGAGCTGTCTTCATGATTAGCACATAAGAGGCAAGTTGAGTTTATTCATGGATTTTGCTTTCTTTAGTTTAGTATATGAGTGTTATTTTTGGTTGTTTAATAATTTATTCATTCATCATATCAACTTTTGAAAGTTTTGTAATTTTTTATATGAAGGGAATAATGGTTTTAGATATACTGATTTGAATTGTTTCAAAGTTTGTTTTTAGACATCAGGCATACTTGGAGGTGGATATCTCCAGCTTTGACTAAAATGTGCCCTCTACCCTAATTTCTTATATTAAATCTCAGTAGATAAATTGGTTAATAGCTTTATTTCTTTGACATGGTATGGCATTTTACTTAGGTTTTTTGGTTTAGCAACAACTTTGAAGATAAGAATAGCTTCAATCAAAGTGGTATAAATCTTGGGCAGGATGGCAAGCTACTCAGTATTGAAGATATTAGTGCAAAATCTTGCAGACCTCATCCATAGCACATTTCTAAAGGTAGCTCCTCCAGATTTCCCAGTTCCAAGTTCCAGTGTAATCAGAAGATTTTTGTTTTCAGAGCACTGAATCACATGCGAGGACATGGGGAAGAATATCTCTTGGAGCCTGTGAAACCTATTGCTACCTTTATCAAAAACTCAATAGGACTATATTTGGATTCTCTTTTTTTCTCTCTCTCTTCAAGCCACATGCAATAAAACATACTTAACCCTTTGAGTAGTACAAACACTCATTTACGTCCTTGTGCCTCCTGACCATCCAAAGTACAATTTATTTTAAAAATGTGTAAGGCAATGTTAAAAAAAGTAAATGTATGTTCTTCTTGTTTCCATAAATTGATTATCAAACAAACATGATTTTAAGTTAGTAAAACTGTAATGGGAACTAACTTTATTTTATGAAAGAAAACTCACTCCTGGGGGTCAGCAAGCATGAAAAAAACTCACTACTCAAAGAGTTAATTATTTCCTTTCTAAGACACAGGTTGAGTGGTCAGAATTTTCTTTACCTCTTCAGTATTCTCTCTTTGGATTTGTTTCAAGGGCATTCCCATTTTGGATAGGTTCCAAAGGTACCTGATCCTGAGCTGCTCTCAGCTTCTTCATGTACCTTGGTCTCAGACCCTCACATCCTTGAGAATTCTCCTTGAGTGAGAGATCATAGCTTAATCTGAGGCAAAGCCTTAGCATCAGTTGACAATATTTCAGAAACAAAAATTTTGACAAGAGGAGTGGTTTTACTTTTAATTTCATAAAAAACTACATCCCGTGCATGCATGTTTTGTGGAAGATAATCACACTTGTGTCCCCTTGTGCACATTAGTTTATCTACCTCCTTTAGCTATAATATCAAAGAAGCTAAGAAGTTTCTGACACGCTATAGCAAGAACAGTTTGGGGCATAGTGTTCATTGATATCAAATGATATTTATCTGAACTTTATTTTCTGAATGATATACCTCCTGGGCTCCCATGTTCAACCAAAATAACTCACTATTTTAATTTTTTTTAAAAATCTTTTGTCAGGAAAGCATTGTACAAACTCTATATATTTTCAAGGATCAACTTTATAAATAAAAGGTTCTTTTTTTTCCTTTTGTCTGATTAATCCTTCTAATTTTCTTAGCCATCATATTCATACAATTTTTATTTAGCCGTCATATTCATATAATATATAATTCTTCACAGGTTCTCAAAAGAGCTTCCCTTGTTTTATTTTCTTTATTTATTTTTTGACAGAGACAGAGAGTCAGAGAGAGGGACAGACAGACAGGAAGAGAGAGAGACATGAGAAGTATCAATTCTTTGTTGTGGTACCTTAGTTTCTCATTGATTGCTTTCTCATATGTGCCTTGACCGGGGGGACTAAAGCAGGGAGAGTGACCCCTTGTTCAAGTCAGTGACTTTGAGTTCAAGGCAGCGACCATAGGGTCATATCTCTGACCTATACTTAAGCCAGAGACACCACCCTCAAGCTGGTGAACTCGTCCTCAAGCCAGATGAGCCTGCACTGAAACTGGCAACCTAAAGACTTCAAACCTGGGTCCTCCACATCCCAGTCCAATGTTCTATTTACTGCATCACCACCTGGTCAGGCAAGAGCTTCCTTTTTGATGACAATATTTTGGTTAAGTTTTGTCAAAGAGCTCAATTCCAAGGTCCCACCAACCCATTGCACTGGGAAATGTCAAGTTTTCTTTAATCTGGAGAGAAGTGCAATTGAGAATCATCTATATCCTTCCAAACAGTGCTCCACTGAAATACCCTTCTTGTTCACAATTTGGATTCACTTGCAATTTAGTCTCTTTCTCTACTCTTTCTTCTAGGAATATAGACATAATAGAATTCCTGCGAGTGCATTAATCTCTCCTAAAATATGCTTGAGGTGAGAAAAGGCCTTTTGTGTCAAAATTGCACTTCCATTATCAAAACTAGACATCTTTTTTTACTTAGAATTGTCACAGAACCGTGTGTATCTGCCACAGTGATGCACCCATAACAAATGCATCCAGCAGTTTATATGTCAATTGGTGAAATCCACATATCCTGAAGAGGGTTTTAAATTAATCAGGTACTCTTTATTGCCTAGGTTGATGAAGGATAGGTGTAAACTACCAGTCTGTGTGTCCCCTAGCCAGTTAGAGATCTCTACATATATGTAATCCTGGACAGCTTGACTCTTTTGCATAATGTAGTGAAATGACAGTGGATTTTATATTTATCCCTTATATCTGCTCATTTTCTCTGCAGGCCATGTACCTAACTGACTCTTTTTCAAACATGTCTTGGCTATTATTAGCCCTTTGTTCTCAGCATATCAAGTTTTTTTCCTACCAGGCAACTGCCATTGTAGATATAAGGCAGTCAGCCAGTCTCAATATGAGCCAAAACAGATTTTCCTGAAGGCAGTGTTCTCTGGAGTTGAATGAATCATCTTATCCCAACTATTGAACCCCATGGCCACTTTATTTCTCATGATAGTTTTGGCCACCATCTCAGCTCTAAGCCTTGGTACCCAGCACACTACATTTAAGTGAAGCACAAAGACCTCTAACAGTATTTATTTTACTAGCGAATCAACATATTTTCTAAATTAACTTTTTTAAAAAAACTTTGGGGTTGAGAAGCCCTTCAGCTGCCAACATGCTCTAAAAGCCTTAAGAAAGAAATGAAACATCTCTGAGGCTTTGCTGGGTATTGGGGTAGCAGATGAGGTGGCTATTTGACACTTTTCTTTGCAAAACAACTTCTTTTGTGCTCAGAATAGACATCTCAGTAAGTCTCACTCTAGAGCCAGTCCACTCTCTCAAGGCTAGCAGAGAGTGACCTATTATCAAAATTATCAAGAAATAGTACACACCTATGCCTGACCAGAGCATCGGACTGGAATGCGGAAGACCCAGGTTCGAGATCCCGAGGTTGCCAGCTTGAGCGCGGGCTCATCTGGCTTGAGCAAAAGCTCGCCAGCTTGGACCCAAAGTCGCTGGCTCCAGCAAGGAGTTGCTCAGTCTGCTGAAGGCCTGCGGTCAAGGCACATGTGAGAAAGCAATCAATGAACAACTAAGGTGCTGCAACGGCAACGAAAAACGAATGATTGATGCTTCTCATCTCTCTCCGTTCCTGTCTCTCTGTCCCTATCTATCCCTCTTTCTGACTCTCTCTCTGTCCCTGTTAAAAAAAAAAAAATAGTACACACCTGTGAGTGGACCAATTAAAACATTTTTTGAAAACCCATAGCACTACAAACATGGAGTTTGTCCCTCCACTGTCAACAACTGTCTTAATAAAGCAATTTTGGACACAAAACCATAGTACCATAAAATTACTGATATAGGAAAGGGTGTGCTGGGAAAATCTTAGATAAAAAACAGGAAATAGAGTGTCCAGAATCTCTTGTTATCCTATCCCACAGCCTCCACAGGGTGTAAATGGATGGCATGTATAGTGTCCAATATTGGAGGAGAGAAGAACAATGCCTCAATAATTCCCTACTTAGTAGGAACATGAAAAATGTATGGGACTAGGTAAAAATAAAACGTTCTTGACTTGGGAAGTGAATTGATAGAAAGGGTGAAGTTCTGAAAACCATGGACTATCAAAGTCCTCTGAAAATGAGCTAACACAGATGTGGTGAGCTAGGTAATCTGGTAAGCTACCAAAGGAGGAAAGGAATAAGCTACTATCACCTTTCAAATCTGTCTTTCTTCAGTGATGTTTAAAAAATATGTTGCTTTTTGCCTGACCAGTGATGGCACAGTGATAAAGTGTGGACCTGGGATGCTGAGGTTTCAGGTTCAAAACCCCAAGGTTGCCAGCTTGAGGGTAGGCTCACCTGACTTTAGCGCAGGCTCATCTGGCTTGTACACAGGTTTACCACCTTGATGTGAGATTATTGACCAGGTCCCATGGTCATTGCCTTGCCCAAGGTTGCTGGCTTGAGCAAGGGGTCACTGGCTCAGCTGGAGCCCCTTTGGTCAAAGCACATATGAGAAGCAATCAATGAACAACTGAAGTTCTGCGACTACAAGTTGATGCTTAAAAGCTAAAAATCTATTGCTTTTGGGTGTACAGTATAAAATAGAAATCAAATGGGTATATGTGTGAGTAAATATATATAAAGCAACAGTGAATACAATATTGACAAAATAAATTAAATAAATTGTATTTAATATAACATATATTTACATATACACATATATATTTTTCTATATGGATATCCAATTAACACAGAACAGTGTATTGAGAAGGATTTCCTTCCTGGTTACACTGCCACTGCAGTAGTACAGCTGTAAAATAATTTTATATGTAGTTTTGTTGTTTGACTCTCTCTTCCTTGATTTATTTGACTATTTTTTGCCAATATCTTATTCACTGTTGCTTTATAATAACTCTTGGTACTGCTGGGAGAAATTCTTCACATGACTCTTAGATTTCTGCATGTTTTGCAAACAGAGAAACTGATTTCCATTATTCTGGTTTAACTTATAAAGCAGTCTTAGAAGAGACATTCCTTTTTTCCAGAGCAAAGGGAAACTTGACTTATAGTCTCAGTAGGTATGTCTGGAGCAAAAAGCAAGCATGCTCACTGTCTATTATAAAAGACTCAGGTTCTGAAAAAGCTCATGATTCAATTTCCATAATGCAACCTGCATGTGCTGGTGTCATTCCTCTTTGTATCGCCTTGTGGGAATTGGGTTTTAAGGAGCTGACACAACTGCACTGGTGGTCTGGATTGCCTGTCTATTGCTGTTAATAACAACATCATGACCCAGGGCTAGATGTTCGTGTGATTTTCTTATGAGTAATGCTGGCCTAAACTGTTAGTTTCCTTTCTTTATTAGACTGGATCATAACACCCGGATCAAATGTAAAGTTAAAACTTCAAAGTCATACTGATTTCTAGGGAAGTACATAGAAGCAAATCATTAAAAAATCAACTAAATGAATAAGGGAGATATCAGAAATTTTGTAAACAGAATCTAATCAGATGTTTTGAGCATGTGATTATGTACTATGTCCAAAAAGTATACATTTTATAGTGATATTTTAAGTAAGCTAACATCATAGATCTCATATGTTCAATTCTTTGATACTCTTTAAAAAATTAACACAACGGTTATCACAATAATCTTAAAGAATAGCATTTCATTTTCAGAAATCAGTTTGCATAGAATTATGAGATTAGATGGATGAGATTTAGGCTTGTTAAATTGACCCAATGTTAACACTATGTGGTCCTTCTAGATTAATATCATCTTATCTTCTTTTTCTATCATTGGAGAATGTTCTTATCCATCTTATCTAGATAAAAAAATGTCACACCCTCTAAAAGCTAAAGAATATCAGGATTTAGTATTAAATTTAAATGACAAGGTGTTTCAAAGTAATTAGTTAAAGTTGGCTCCATGTCAGGGAAAATGCCATACAATAAAGTCCTGAGAAACTAAACCAAAAATCTAAGAATTAAAGTGGTTAGTGCTAGGCCTTTTTCCTAGTGATTTAATTTGTTGGGAGACAGGGGTTAGTATCCACCACCTCACGCACCCTGCCCCCTCACACCACTAATTCAAAATGTTCTTGCATTTTTTGTTTCATACTAGATCTTGACATCCTCTTCAGTTTATTTTACATACTTGGGGAACATGAATACAACTTTATGCTTTCATCCTTTTATAAGACATTCATTATGTGCATTAACTGACAGCTGTGAAATCATCTGCCACTTGTCTTAAATAAAAGCAAGAAAATTCAAAATAGATGTGCATTTTGTACTTAGGCAAATTTTACAGAATCTTCTTTAATTCAAATTTCTCTAGACACTTCTTTTAATATATGCTTTAAATACAGTGAATATGTTCAATCATTACTGCGTATTGAGTGTCTAATGGTTTAGAAAGCTCAGAAGGCAGTCTACATTTTTCTCAGTTGTTTTTAATGTAACTAGGTTTGGCAGCTCTATATGATTTTTGCATCTTAAATAAAATCTTCATCTCTATCGCATTTCATTGTATATTAATGTTCTTTAAAACTTCTTAAATATTCATTTTGCAATTTACGTCAAAATTGCCCAAAAAGAAATCACTAGTGTGCACAACATTTGCAGCCATTGAATCTGGTACCATTTTTTGTAGATCTTTTTAAGGGGTCAAATATGAAAAAAACAGCTAGTGGGAAAATTATGTTTCCCTTGAGGAAGACAATCTGGAAAAAAAAAAGATGTTCATTTCTAGACATAGGCCTTTGTTCTGCTTTACAGAAATATGAAGTTATGATTAAATCAAAAGAAAAATATACATAATTTTTAAAAAGTAAAACTGTTCAAAATGAGGAAAACTAAAAAGCCATATCCTGAAAATTCAAGTGTGGAGACTCCCATCCTCTTTTCACTATTAGTTAGGTTTTTATAGCAATAAATTGCAGTGAACAAAGTAACAGCTGCTCTATAGAATAAAAGAACATTCAACCCGTAGTTTAAAATGCTTGGACAAAAACACCATTTGGAACATGCTCATATGTTTTACTGAAGTAATGTTCACTTTTATATTCAAGATATAGATATTAGACGAATAGGTAGATGAATAAATAGATATATAATAAATCAATCTCTCAGTAATTATATCAGTATACAGATTAGACTTGACAGTGTTGCTTTTTAATTTGACTTATTTTGATTTCTAGGTTTATATTTACCTACATAAAAATGTAGGTGGTAAGCAATTCATACTATTTAACATATTGCACTTCCAAGATTTTCTTTGGATGGTGTAAATCTTCCCTGAATAATCAATTTACTTAAGTCACTACACTATACTGCACCACTTCCAGATTTGTGTATTTGTGTGTGTTGACTAAGTATTAGTAGATATGTTATTATTATTGTTATCATCACCATCACTAGTGGGGTGAAGACATGAACAAGATTTCAGAGACAAATATAAAAATATAACTACAGTAAGTGCAACAAAACAGGTGTATATTTCAATGAGGTAATATAATAAGGAGATCTAACACTCTTAGAGAAATCACAGATTGTTTTTAAATTGAAAAATCAATTTAAATGGCATTTGAGAGATGCTTAGGTATTAAGTTATGTATTTGCAATTCCAGTAAAAGCTCTATCAGTATTATTCATGAAGTTTGACAAGCTGCTTCTGTATTTTATTTGGAAAAGCAAAGTATGAGAATACGAGAAGAATCATGTTCATTTTGGGAAAAAGACAGAGAATAATAAGGTGGAGGAACTTGTCCCATATTATATTAAAGGAAAATAATGAAAACCATGGTATTAATCAGTGAAGAGATAATTAGAACAATGAAATTATAGGGTGAATGCTAAAGGGAACTCGTGCTTATAAGGAAATGAACTCTGATGCAGGGTACTGCAGATCAGTGTGAAGAGATGGACTATGTATCAAATGCTTGAGGCACAATTGATTGTGCTTAGGAAATATGAACTGCTACAACTGCTTTAGATAGCAATATGATAAATCCTAGAAAAATTAAAGATGTGAATACATATTATGCAACCATACATACATAAATAAAAAAAAGATGCTCCATTGTTTACATCAGAATTTGTTTTATCACTCAATGATATGAAGGATAATAGAAGGATGGAAGGATGAAGGGAAGCAAGAAAGGAAGGAAAGAGAATTAAAACATCCTAAATGTAAACTTTAGAATTCTGGTGAACAAATTATATTGTCTCTATACATGGAATATTAGATAGCAATGAAAATGGATAAACTAGCTCTCTATATAAATATGGATAAAATTTACAAAGAGAAAAGTAAATTGCACAATAATATATGCCATGATATTCAATCATTTATACCATAATTCTATTTACAAAAAGTTTTAAAACATGTAATAAATAATTTATTGTTTAGGAATCATACATATTATAATATAAAATATTTGTTAATATTTTGGGATTAATAAAACTTCAATCAGAACACTGGTTACCTGGGGTTGAGAATGGGCAAGGATGTAGATACTATTGGAGTGCACAGGGATTCAACTCTATTGGCAATGTTTAATTTCTTAAACTGTTATGTAAACACAATTTTTTTTTTTTTGGTATGTCTGACAAGAGTTAAAGTGGGAGGGATGGACTTTGAAAACAGAGAAATTGATGTATAGCTACATAAGAAGGAAGAGGCATGGGACCAAAAAAGAAAGGAAGCTAGCTTGCTTAGGTGAAGCATGTCAAGGGCAGTCTGAGTTTGAGGTCTAACCGGTTAGGTAGTTAGGAATAGCATGTAGTTTTGCTAGTTATGCCAGGAGAGCTTTGTTCTCGAGGCTGTGGGGAAATTTTGAAGGACATTAAATAGAAAAGTGATGTGATTTTATTTTTCTTTTAAGGCAATATAATCCCAACTTCACTGTTTAATGGTATTTCCTCCTGCCTAATTTTATGGATGTAAACTAAATTTAGTCACATATATATTAAATAAAAATATAATTTAAATTTGTGCTGTACTATGCAAAAGATAGGAACCTACAGATATAGAAGATTGCTTGTTGTTTCACTAGGAGTTTCTTAACTCACTAGCTTTTCCTGAGAGTGAAATTTCTAAACAGCAACAGATTATTCACATAAAGTCATGTATATCCCTGGCAAAGTGTTTCCAAAAGTAGTGTACTATCAGCTTCTAGTCTATATGGCAGAGTAGATAAACACTGTACTCACCCACCATAACCACATCAAAATTTCAACAATACTACAGAACAACCATCGACGAGAACCACCTGAAATCTAGCTGAACAAACGTGTTATAACTAACAATATATAGAAGAAACTGCCTCAAGACTTGGAAAAGGGGTGAAAGTGTGAAATGCCCTTGTCCCGTGTGAGGTGGTTAAAAATCAGGATGGATATCTTAGTTATGGAAATACCCCTTAAGGAGCCAGGAATCCCAGCTTCATACCAGTCTCCCCAGCTCAGGGTTCCAGTGCCAGGTAGAAAAGTCATCTTAACTTCTGTCTGAAAAATCAACAGAGGTTGTGGCTGAATAAAACAGAGAGTTGTTGGATTCCCAGGTATTCCTCTTAAAGGGCCTGCACAAAGACTGACTCACTGATGAACTCACTTGCTCTGAGCTGGGCAGTAGCTCAAAAACTTTTAGGGACAAATGAGGAGAAACTGAATTGTGTGGTTTTAGGAGAAAGACTGGAGGTACAGTTTTCTCCTAGACAGAAGTGCTTGCAGAAGCCATTGTTCCTTTGCTGAGCCTTTTCACTGCAAGCACAGGCGTGTACCAAATTTGAGTCTCCATCAATCTAACATTATTTGCCTACCCCTGGTGATTCTCTGAGACCTTGCCGCACCTGAATTGTGAGCCCACCCAAGCCGCTTCCACTGTTTTATCCATACAACATGGTCTATCTTGGCTCATGCTTTGGATTTTCTTAAAATCTCTCAAAGGTTTACAAACTCCAAATAAGCAGCATCTGGCCTTAGCATACCCCATTCCTCTTGCTAAGCAGCCCCCAAGCCCAGCACTAGTGGCAGGCATCTTCAATTGGCAGCTTAGCCTCTCTCAAGCATCTCTAAGCCCACTGCATATGGCAATCATCTGGAAATCACTTTGTAGCTCATAGCAGGTGGCGTTGGGCAGGGCACAGTCAGTAGTTGACTTTGGCCTGCAATTCACAAGAGACCCCAACATTAACATACCCAATGGCCAATTTCAGACCACACCAGAATACCACACCAGAATATTTTCTTTGGAGAATTGTCTATTCAGGTACTCTGCCCATATTTTAATTGGGTTGTTTGTTATTTTGGAGTTGAGTTGTATGAGTTGTTTTTTATAAATTTTGGATGCTAACCCCTTTTTGGATGTATAATTGGCAAATATCTTCTCCAATTTAGTAGGTTGTTTTAAAAATGATTTATTTTAAAGTTTATGCATTAACTTAATTAAAATGCTTTTATTTCTTTTTTTCCTACAGTCAATTACTTATACACATACACAATATCTCAGTGTTACTAAGAAATATAATAAATACACTTTTATAATGTTGCAAAAATACTACAGTTCTTTCAGTATGTACTAACATTTCTGTCCTTTATCAGACCTATTGTATGTAATTCATTACTTGAGTTATATAGAAAATACATGTTGCTTCTCTAAGGCTTTCATGGAATTACAACTTGCTACACATTATTTAATCAGACTGTCTTCACTAAGCAAACTGAATTCATCCACATTGTTATGTGGATGATATTATTTTCATTGAATGATATTATTTACACATTGATTATTATTTTCTTTTTTAATTTTTTTTTTATTTATTCATTTTAAAGAGGAGAGAGAGAGCGAGAGAGAGAGAGAAGACAGGAGGAGTAGGAAGCATCAACTCCCATATGTGCCTTGACCAGGAAAGCCCAGGTTTGGAACTGGTGATCTCAGCATTCCAGGTAAACACTTTATCCATTGTGCCACCATAGGTCAGGCTGATTATTATTTTTTACCCATATAAGTAGATATATTAAGAGAACACACATTCTCTATTTTTCTAATGGGTGATACTATTTTATTATAAAATGAATGCTACTGAAAATAAATTGCCATGTTTCCCCTGTAAATGCTTAACTTTTTCTTTTTTAACTATACTTGAAATTTTAATTAGGTCCAAACTACTTCCTTCATCTTTAACTACTAATACCAATTAAGGTTGTTTCAATACCAAGAGAAGTAGTTTGTGCAGTATTCAATTTTATTGTGTGTTATCTCCTTTTGTATGTTTATTTTGAATTATTTTACTAATAAAAAATTTCAAATGTCAAACATCACTAAACAAATATCTCATTTTTTCATATAGGGTCAGACACCCAGTATTGGGTTTCTACAAATAAAAATAAATAAATTTTATTGTCTTATTTTTGTAGCCTTCTATAATCAAAAGTGTTTTTTTTGTTTTTTTTTTTTTTTTTTTTTTTGTGTGTGTGTGTGTGTGTGTGATAGAGACAGAGAGAGGGACAGATAAGGACAGGCAGATAGGAAGGGGGAGAGATGAGAAGCATCAATTCTTTCTTGTGGCACCTTAGTTGTTCATTGATTGCATTCTCATATGTGCCTTGAAGGGGGTGCTAGAGCAGACTGAGTGACCCCTTGCTCAAGCCAGCGACCTTGGGCTCAAGTTTGTCAACCTTGCTCAAACCAGATGAGCCTGCGCTCAAGCCGGTGACCTGAGAGTCTCCAACCTGGGTCCCCCGCATCCCAATTCTATGCTCTATCCACTCCGCCACTGCCTGGTCAGGCTATAATCAAAAGTTTTAATGTTTCCCAAGCAGTATGCTTTCTAATCTTTGTGGGGTTTTTTTATGGTAAATGAAATTTTCATTAATATCATCATTGTTTAAAGTGTTTCAAATGTTTTTGGGCAAGTATGTCATGTAGACAAATATTTATGATTAATTATATTTATTAATCATAATTTCTTTGTAACCTATGTAAATTCAGCTAAATTTTAATACCAATCCCACCTCAGTGGCAAATTGGTAAGAATGAGCTCATGTATATATAGGCTCAAATATCATTTATTTTTTCTATTCTTGAGTCTTTACTCCAGTCCCTTTTATCTTTTTTGATTCTGTTATTTGAGCTGGCTACTGAATCTTAGGTGCTATTCTCCATGAAGTTTTGGGCATTGAAAATTGAGTGGAATTACACAGAATTTTTTAATTTAACAGATAAATCTGTTAGCCTGAAAAATATAAATAAATTATGTTTTAGTATAATAAAAAAAACTTACAGTTTTACAGTTTTAAGGTGAAACATTTGTACTGAATGTTAAACAGTTAAGTGATGTATGCAATGGAATCAAGATTACTTGTGTTTAAATTTCCCGATATACATATATTTACTTAATGCACTCTGTGTTTCTAATTTATTTTTATATATTGACTAATTAATTCATCCTTCAAATCTACAAAGTAGATGAAGAAACTGAACCATAGAATGTAAGTAATTTATTCAAGGTCGAACAATTACTAATTCATTTAGAGAGAAAAAAGTTCCATTATATGATTATGAACACCATACAAGGAAACCTATGCTAAAATTATTCTCATCATTATTGCTTTAGAATGCAAATATTAGATTTGTTGACATTTAACCTAGAAAGACAACAGTTACCATAAAATAAAAGAAATTAATTATACATAGAAAGAAATGAATCACTTAAATTAATTACCAAAAAGGGTTAGAACTCACAAAATAATAGTTTGTTCTTATACTCTCTATGATAATAACAATTTAAATATTATTGTGAATATTAAAATGTAGTATGTAATTTAAATCACATTACAATACACATACTACCTACCCTGATGTGCAAAGTGCCAATGTATATTTCTGAAGTAGGAAAATTCATGAACTTTATCAACTGAGAAGAAATGTGTTAATGTTTAATAGTGTATGACCTTGATATTTATTTTTTATATTTTTTATTTTTTTTAATATTTTTAATTTAATTATTTGTGTTTACATAGATTCTAGAGTCACCGCAAATGCATCCCCCTCCCCCATATTCCCCTCAAAATCTCCCTTGCCCCCCTCCTTACAGCACCCTCCCCCCTTCCCTTCAGGTTTATCCCATCCTATCATCCCCTTTCCCTCTGTCCTCTTTTCCTCTGGTCCCTTTCATCCCTCCTCTGTCTCAATTCCATTCCTCAGTTCACATTGTTCCTTGGATTTCAAATGAGTCAGGTCATATGATATTTTTCTTTCTCTGCCTGGCTTATTTCTCTCAACATAATAGTTTCCAAGTCCCTCCATATTGTTGCAAAAGGTAATCTTTTTCATAGCCCCATAGTATTCCATTGAATATATGTACCACTGCTTTTTAATCCACTCATCCACTGACTGGTGTTTCAATATCTTCACTATTGTGAACAATGCTTGCCATAAACATGGGGGTGCATTTCTTTTATTCAGCCCGTGATATGGAGTGCTTGAGATATATCCTATAAGTGGGATTCCTAGGTCTGGCATCCATTTCTGGCATCCATCAAATGGCAGTTCCATTTCTAATTTTTTGAGGAATATCCGTACTGTTTTCCACAGTGGCTGAACCAGTCTGCATTCCCACCAGCAGTGCAGGAGGGTTCCCTTTCTCCACATCCTCCCCAGCACCTATAATTTGTTGTTTTGTTAATGAGCACCTATCTGACTGGTGTAAGGTGGTATCTCATTGTGGTTTTAATTTGCATTTCTGTAATGATTAGTGATGTTGAACATTTTTTCATCTGTCTATTGGCCATCTGTTTGTCCTCTTTGGAGAAATTTCTATTCATTTCTTGTGCCCACTTTTTTTTTTTATTGGATTGTTTGTCTTCCTGGTGTTGAGTTTAACAAGTTCTTTACAAATTTTGGTTGTTAACCCCTTATCAGATGTATTATTAAATATGTTCTCCCATTGTGTGGTGCGTCCTTTTATTCTGTTCATATTGTCTTTAGCTGTGCAAAAGCTTTTTAGTTTGATATAGTCCCATTTGTTTATCCTGTCTTTTATTTCACTTGCCTTTGGGGATAAATCAGCAAATATATTGCTTCAATAGATGTTGGTGAGCTTACTGCCTATGTTTTCTTCTATGATGCTTATGGTTTCATGACTTATATTTAAGTCCTTTATCCATTTTGAGTTTATTTTTGTGCATGGTGTAAGTTGGTGGTCTAGTTTTATTTTTTTTGCAGGTAGCTGTCCAGTTTTCCCATTACCATTTGTTAAAGAGACTGTCTTTACTCCATTGTATGTTCTTTCCTCCTTTGTCAAATATCAGTTGTCCATAAAGATGTGGGTTTATTTCTGGGTTCTCTGTTCTGTTCCATTGAACTATATGCCTGTTCTTATGCCAGTATCAAGCTGTTTTGAGTACAATGTCCTTGTAGTATAATTTGATATCAGGATGTGTGATACCTCCCACTTTGTTCTTCTCTTTCAAAATTGCTGAGGCTATTTGTTTTCTTTTTTGGTTCCATATAAATTTTTGGAATATGTGTTCTATATCTTTGAAGTATGTCATTGGTGTTTTAATTGGTATTGCATTGAATTTATAAATTGCTTTGGGTAATATAGACATTTTAATGATGTTTATTCTTCCTAGCCATGAGCACGGTATATGCTTCCACTTGTTTGTATCTTCCTTGATTTCTTCTATCAATGTTTTATAATTTTCTGAGTACAAGTGCTTAACCTCCTTGGTTAAATTTACTCCTAGGTACTTTATTTTTTTTGTTGCAATATTGAAGGGGATTGTTTCCTTAATTTCTCTTTCTGACATTTCATTATTCGTGTATAAAAATGCCTCTGATTTCTATATTAATTGTATATTCTGCCACTTTGGTGAATTCCTTTATAAGGTCCAGTAGTTTTTTGACTGAGACTTTAGGATTTTCTATATACAATATCATATCATCTGCAAATAATGACAGTTTTACTTCTTTTCCAATTTGGATGCCTTTTATTTCTTCTTGTTGTCTGATTGCTGTAGCTAAGACTTCCAGTACTATGTTGAATAAGAGTGGTGAAAGAGGGTACCCCTGCCTTGTTCCTGATTTTAGAAGAATGGCTTTTAATTTTTGCCCATTAATTATGATGTTGGCTGTGGGTTTGTCCTAGATGGTCTTTATCATGTTGAGGTATGTTTCCTGTATTCTCACTTTGTTAAGAGTTTTGATCATAAATGGGTGCTGGATTTTATCAAATGCTTTTTCTGCATCAATTGAAATTATCATGTGATTTTTGTCCTTCCTTTTGTTTATGTGATGAATCACATTGATTGATTTGTGAATGTTGTATCAGCCTTGCCTCCCCAGAATAAATCGCACTTGATCATGATGTATGTTCTTTTTCATGTATTGCTGGATCTGGTTTTCCAATATTTTGTTAAAGATTTTATCATCTAAATTCATCAGGGAAATTGGTCTATAATTTTCTTCCTTTGTGTTGTCTTTGCCTGGTTTTGGAATTAGAAATATGTCGCCTCATTTAAGGAACTTGAAAGTTTTCCTTCCTCTTGAATTTTTTGAAATAGTTTGAGAAAGATAGAAGTTAGTTCTTCTTTGAATATTTGGTAGAATTCACCAGTGAAGACATTGGGCCCAGGAGTTCTGTTTTTTGGGATCTTTTTTGAAAACTGTTTTCATCTCTTTTGTTGTAATGGTCTGTTTAGGTTTTTTTATTCTTCCAGATTGATTTTTGGAAGATTATATGTTTCAAGAAATTTGTCCATTTCACCTAAGTTGTTTAATTATTTTGGCTTAAGTTCTTTATAGTATTGTCTTACAATATTTTGTATTTCTGTTGTGTCTGATGTTATTTCTTCACTCTAATTTCTAATTTTATTTGAGTCCTCTCTCTTCTTTTCTTGGTAAGTCTCGTTAAAGGTTCATTGATCTTGTTTACCCTTTCAAGAACCAGCTCTTGGTTTTATTGATCCTTTGTATTGTTTCTTTCGTCTCTATGTCATTTATTTCCACTCTGATCTTTTTTATTATTTTTTTCCTTCTACTACCTCTGGGTCTTACTTGCTGCTCCTTTTCTAGTTCTTTTAGATCAGAAGCTCTTAACCTGGGTTCTATCGAACCCTAGGGTTTGATGAGTCGGTCTTAGGGGTTTGGAGATACCTCTGCCGCAGAGGCCTGAGTAAAGTAATACCGTAATTTGTTGTGAGTTCATGCACTTTGTTGGTTTTGTTCTTTGAGCAAGGTTCATGCACGGCTCATTTTGTGCACCAGTAAAAAAACTTATACCAAAAAAAGCAAAACAAAACAAAAACAAAAACATATACCTATGTCTTGAATTTGGGAAAAAAATCATAGTTTATTTATCACTAAAGAAGGGTTCGGTGAATGCACATATGAAACTGGTGGGTTCAGTACCTCAAAAAAGGTTAAGAACCACTGTTTTAGATGCAGAGTTAGGTTGTTTATTTTAGCTTTTTCAACCTTCTTAAGGAATGCCTGTAGTGCTCTGAACTTCCCTCTCAAGACTGCTTTTGCTGTGTCCCATAAATTTTGAGTTTTTGTATGTTCGTTATCATTCGTTTCTAAGAATATTTTTATTTCTTCTTTGACTTCATTGTTAACCCATTCATTATTTAATTACATGGTATTTAGTTTCCATGTGTTTGAGTATTTTTCAGTTTTTCTCTTGTGGTTGATTTCTAGTTTCATGCCATTGTGATCAGAGAAAATGCTTGATATGATTTCAATCTTCCTAAATTTGTTGAGACTGCTTTTGTGTCCTAACATGTGGTCTATCCTAGAGAATGTACCATGAGCACTTGAAAAGAATGTATATTCTGTTGCTTTAGGGTGAAAGGTTCTGAAGATATCTATTAAATCGAGTTGATCTAGTATGTATTTCAAGTCTGTTGTTTCTTTGTTAATTTTCTTTTTTGAGGATCTATCTAGTGATGTTAGAGGGGTATTGAAATCCCCTACTATTATAGTATTGCTGTTGATCTCACCTTTTATATTAATCAAAGTCTGCTTTCTATATTTAGTTGCTGTTATATTAGGTGCATAGATACTTATGATGGTTATATTTTCCTATTGGATTGCTCCCTTTATCGTTATGTAGTAACCTTCTTTATCTTTTACTATAGCCTTGGTTTTAAAGTTTATTTTGTCTGATATAAGTATTGCTACCCTGGCTTTCTTTTCAGTTCTATTTGCATGAAATATTTTTTTCCATCCTTTTACCTTCAGTCGATGTGCATCTTTTGTTTTAAGGTGTGTCTCTCGTAGAGAGCATATGTATGGGTCTTGTTTTCTTATCCATTCAGCTACCCTATTTCTTTTGATTGGACCATTTAATCCATTTACATTAAAGTTATTATTGATATGTAGTTGTTTATTGCCGTTTTATTCTTTAAATCTGTATTCCTCTTTTGCTATATTCTTTTTCCACTTTGATCTGTTCACAACAGGCCCCTTACATTTCCTGCAGCATTGGTTTTCTTGTAATGAATTTCTTGAGTTGTTTTTCGTGTGGGAAGCTTTTTATTTTTTCTTCAATTTTAAATGATACCCTTGCTGGATAAAGTAGTCTTGGTTGTAGGCTCTTGTTCTCCATTATTTTCAATATTTCTTGCCATTCCCTTCTGGCCTCAAGTGTTTCTGTTGAGAAGTCAAATGTCATCCTCATGGGATCTCCTTTGTAGGTGATAACATTTTTTTCTCTAGTAGCTTTTAATATTTTCTTTTTATTGCTTAGCTTTGGTAATTTAGTTATGATGTGTCTTGGTGTAGGTTTCTTTGGGTTTCTCTTTAATGGAGTTCTCTGTGTTTCTTGAATTTGTGAGAGCCTTCCTTGCCTCAGTTTAGGGAGGTTTTCAGCTATGATTTGATTAAATAAAGTTTCTATCTTTTGTTTTTTCTCTTCTTCTTCAGAAATCCTTATGATGTGGGTATTATTTTTCTTCATGTTGTCACAGATCTCTCTTAGAGTTTGCTCAGGTTTTTGAGTTTCTTTTCTTTTTTCTACTCTGCTTCTATGCCTTCATTCATCTTGTCCTCTAACTCACTGATTCGATCCTCAGCTTCATCCATCCTGTTTTTCTTTTTAATTTCTTTTTATTTTATTCATTTTAGAGAGGAGACACAGAGTGATAGAGAGAGAGAGAGAGAGAGAGAGAGAGAGAGAAAGGGGGGAGGAGCTGGAAGCATCAACTCCCATATGTGCCTTTACCAGACCAGTGCAGGTTTTTGAACTGGCGACCTCAGTGTTCCCAGGTCGACGCTTTATCCATTGCGCCACCACAGGTCAGGATCCATCCTGTTTTTAATTTCTTCCATTGTGTTCTTCATTTCTGATATTGTATTTGTCACCTCAACTGATTCCTTTTTAATATTTCAATGTCCTCTTTTACACTTGCTATCTCTTTATTTAGGTGTGCATAATAATCATCCATTGTTGTTCTAAGAACCCTAAGCATCCTAACATCATTATTTTAAACTCTGCATCAGGTAGTTTGTTTATTTCCACATTACTCAGTAGGGGGAGGTATATCTCAAATCTCCATGAAAACCTGAGTTACTGCCCCTCCTCCCCACTTCTTGTTTTTAGCTGTGCCTTTTTGCACCGATTGGAGCTGGAGAGATATCTTGAGATGGGTAACCCAGAACCACTTTATTCTTGTGTTGTATGGAAGGATCAAACCCTCCCCCAGCTATGGCCGCCTCCAGCACTGGATGAGTCAGCTTCTCAGGTCACCCCATGCATTCCTCTGCTCGGCACTGTCACCATCTGTCTCTCTCTCCCCCCTTTCCTTTTGGAATACAAGACAGCTCTTTCAACACCTCTCATTCACAGGTCCCCAAGCAAGTGGTTGTGAGTGATATTTTCTACTCATTTTCTTGGAATGAGAGCCCTTCTGGGCTCTCAACCTCACCTCCCCACTACATTCCTGTAAGCAGGGGAGACCCACCACTCCTCAGCACTCCCTACCAGACTTGGTGTGGCTTCTTCTTTGCTCCTTGAGTTTTGAGTGCTTTTCTTGTAGTCCAGAGTTGGTTTTTCATGCTGATTGTTCCTAAATTACTTTGTAATTCAGTTTGGTGGTGTGAGATGGGAGTCTGTGCATCTGTCTACTCTGCTGTCATCTTCAGGTCTCATGACCTTGATATTTAAAAGTCTTAATTAAATTTCTAAATATTTTCACTCATTCATTCAGCAAATATATATGCAGCATTTATGATGTGCCAGATTTTATTTAAAGGACCATTATTACAATGATGAAGCACTCCATTTTTACTTTCATGGTGTATACATTATTTTGGTCAATGGGAAATGGGAATAAAGAAGTTAACATAAATTACAAATTGAACTAGATAATTTCCAATTGTGTTAAGTCCTTTGAAGAAAATGAAATCAGATGGCTAGATAGAATGACTTAATTCAGCTTAGATGGTCAGAGGCTTTGATGAGAAAAGATTTAACCAGAGTGTTGGGCAGATAAAGTATATTATGCTCACTGTGTAAAAGATAGTGCTGCCCACATAAAAGTTTTAAAATTAAGCTTTTCCCAACACCCTTGACTGATTGGATGATGTAGGGTGGTGTATTCTCATGAGGAATCCTCCCATTATGCCTCAGATAAGTGACTTTGTATCAGAGACCTCTTTGTTTGTATAATTGGATTAAAGGTTTTGATTATACACTATAAAGTGGGGCAGACCAGGAGCTAGCTCTCTCTTGGTTTCTGAGATTAGCATTAGAGAGGAGAGCAGATTAAGGCCACATGGAGGAGAGGAGAAGCAGTCAAGATGGTGGAGTGCTGAGGGAGAAGCCACTTTGTGCCGAGTTTGTGTAGAGAGGAGGAGATGGGGAGCAGAAGTGAATAAGTCTGGTGAGCTAGAAACCTTTGATTCTAGGAAACTCGAATAAGTCAGTAGCTTTGTGAGCATTAAATGAGTGGGTTTTGGATCCCAGTGTGTGTTTTTGCTTGCCCATTGGGTGCAAGCTAGAATTAAAGCTGATGGCTCACCAGTTCTTGGCTCCGTTGTTTCATTACCGACTGCCCAAATCTAATGTGAACCTACTTGGGCCAGGTGACTGTGATGGTGGCCTCGGCTCCTGGCTTTACACAGAGATAAGAGTGCAAAGAAAGATTCAGTCATAGAGTTTTGGGGCTAGATTGTTTCAGCTTTGGAGTGCTTTCAATTTTGATAAAAGAACAGAATGGAAGAAATAAAAAGAGAAAGTTGGAGTGCTATAAGAAATGACATCAGGATGTTAACTTGGACTGGATAATGTAAGGTCTTGTGGGTCAGAATGATATTCCCAGATTTGTTTATTATCTGATGATGATATTAAGTCATTGGATGGTTTGAGTGTTAGGCTAAATGGTTTTTAGTTCTTGACTTGACTTATATGTTATCTTAAGCAAGTTGTTCTCAGTGACTGGCCAGTTTTCCCTAGAAGTATTGTTAGGTGAGTCCAAAATGAGATGTTTGGCTTCAGTAATAGTAGCTTTTTTGATGTAATGAATATGTAAGGGTTAGGAAATATTTAATCTGCTTGCTATTCTCTCTTAATTGCTTTCTGGCATTTAATTGAAATGTAGTGAAAAGGGAAAGCTTACAATGAGGAAAGACCAGATGATTAGGGGAGTTTAAATCACAATAGTTGTTTGTAAAATCCTAGCCACAGGATTTACCGTAAAAAGTTAGGACCTATAAATTAACTGAAACTCAGTTCACCAATCTTAAATCTTTAATTTATAGCTTAAGAAAACAGGGAGTCTTTTCACAGACAATTCCCAGAGGCAGATGGTCCCAAAGGCGCCAGGTCCTGGTTGTGAAAGACACCTGACCTTGGATCTCTTGAAGATTTACCAAGGACACCAGATAGAACCATGCTGATTAGCCCTGTGCTACAGGAGAAGACCTTGCAGAGCAAACGTTCCTGCAACTGAACCCCCACATCCTGTACACTGTTCCATGACTAACGGCATGGAACTTTACCTTATTTTTTCTGTTGCTCCTGAGCCCTATAAAACTGCCAGCACCTGAAGAGTGTTATATCATATTTTTGAACAGAATTCCCTTGCCTTCTCAGGGTACCAGTATTTATGAATTAAAGACACTCAGTCTAGTTTGTCTCTTTGATTACAGCAAGCTGCCCTGACCCAGCCCTATTACTGGTAATAGCATGGACCTGTATCAACAAAAGGAATGATTTTACATTGACAAGTAGACCCATTAAGTTGCTTACTGCTTTGGAATATACAGCTCTTAGCAAGCACATGCCACGTGGCTACAAGTCATCTATGTTCCTGGAGGCTATATTTATCAAGCCTCCTCCCCTTTTGGGTGTGAAGATCTACATTCTTTTTGCTGCCAAGACTTGGCTTCTGTCTAAAATGACCTTAAGACATTATTTAATTTCAAGTTGTCAACATCTCTTTTGGTCATTCAGCCCACCCAGTCCCTCTTTAAAGGTTCCAGTACACCTCAGGAAACTTTCCCAAAATGGAGGAAGTAAATAAAGTAAAAATAAAGCATAATTTTAAAACATTTTATGTATCTATCTATCTATCTATCTATCTATCTATATCTATCTATCTATCTATCTATGTAACAGAGTCTTGAAGATATAAGAATAAGATTAAGAATACAAGTTAGGAGGCTATTGAAGTAGTGAAAAGAATAGTTTAATTACAGTGAAATATTAGTGTCTGATTGCTGTTGTAAGAAAGTACCCACAAACTTAGTAGCTTAAAACTATGGACATTTATTATCAATTAGTTCTTCAGGATCAAAATTCTGAAGCAAGCATTACTGGACTAAAATCAAGGTGTCACCTGGGTTGTATTCCTCCTGGAGTCTCTAGGGAAAAGTCTGTTCTATGCCTTTTCCAGTTTCTGATGACTACTCACATTTGGTTCCTGAACTTTTCCTCCATCATCAAAGTCACCAATGCCTTGTCAAGTGTATCCCTTATTGCCATTTTTTTTCTGGTTCTCCCTCTCCTGCCTTCTTCTTTCATGTATAAGAATCCTGTGATAACATTGGGCCCACTCAGATGATCCTGGGTCACCTTCTCCTCGTATCATGGACTGATTAGCAACTTTAATTCCTTCTACAACCTCAATTTTTCTTTGTCATGTAATTTAACATATTCAAAAACTCCAGGGGTTAGGACATGAATGTTGTTAGGCAGATGAAATATATTATGCTCACTTTGTTAAAGATGGCGCTACTCATGTGCAAGTTTTAAGAGTAAGCTTTTCCCTACACCTTTCACTGATTGGATGATGTCGGGTGGTGCACTCTCATGAGGAATCCTCCCACTATGCCTCAGATAAGTGACTTTGTATCAGAGACTTCCTTGTTTATAGATTGAATTAAAGGTTTCGAATTTATGCTATAAAGTGGGGCAGACCGGGAGCTTGCT
The DNA here is from genome assembly GCA_037038555.1 of Rhynchonycteris naso. Lineage (NCBI taxonomy): Eukaryota > Metazoa > Chordata > Mammalia > Chiroptera > Emballonuridae > Rhynchonycteris > Rhynchonycteris naso. The sequence goes on along the minus strand of CM072996.1, from coordinate 271,196,725 downwards.
CACTCTTTTGGTTCCTGAGGTTAGTATTAGAAAGGAGAGCATATTAAGACCACGTGGAGGAGAGGAGAAGCAGCCAAGATGGTGGAATGCTGAGGAAGAAGCCAGTTTGTTAAGAGTTTGTGCAGGAGGAGATGGGAAACAGAGGTGAATAAGTCTGGTGAGCTAGAAACCTTTGATTCTAGAAAACTCGGATAAGTCAGTAGCTTAGTGAGCACTGAAAGAGTGGGTTTTGGATCCCAGTGTGTGTTTTTACTTGCCTGCCAGGTGCAAGCTAGGATTTAAGCTGATGGCCCACCAGTTCTTCGCTCCGTTGTTTCATTACTGACTGTTCAAATCAAATGTGAACCTGCATTGGCCAGATGACTGTGATGGTGGCCCTGGCTACTAGCTTTACAAATATCTTTGGTTTTCCTTTGATTTTCCTACCACAGATATTAATAGTACATGTCAGAAAATGTGGGCAGACTCAGAAAAAAATTGGACAGTACAGCCATCAGGATTTAAGGATTCAGTGGAGCAGGAAGGAAAAAATAGTAAGTGGAGATAGCTAAATTTGTGGCCTGAGTAAAAGGTTTTACCATTTGCTGAGAATGGGCAGTACATTAAAAGAGGCTTGATTTCAAGGGAGGGAATAAAGCTGGATACACACATTTTGGACATTTCAAGCTGAAGTTTTTATTTTTTTTAAATATGTTCCATTAAGCCTTCTACTTTGCAAACCACACACTAGCAAATGAATTATGTTTCACTGTTTCTTATTTGTTTGATTTTCTAATAGCTGTTTTATGTGTCTTCTTATATAAATTTTAATTATTTGGTACTAAACAAAAGGATAATTTAATTTGGAAAAGAGCCATTGCCATTCATGACTCATGTGTTTTGACAACAAAATGAGAAATCTCTTGTTGGGCAGATAAAATATATTATGCTCACTTTGTTAAAGATGGCACTGCCCATGTGCAAGTTTTAAGAGTAAGCTTTTCCACACACCCTTGACAGATTGGATGATGTGGGGTGGTGCACTCTCCTGAGGAATCCTCCCATTATGCCTCAGATAAGTCACTTTGTATCAGAGACTTCTTTGTTTGTAGATTGGTTTAAAGGTTTGGATTTCTACACTATAATGTGAAACAGACCAGCAGCTTGCTCTCTCGGTTCCTGAGGTTAGTATTAGAGAGGAGATCATATTAAGGCCACATGGAGGTCAGGAGAAGCAGCCAAATGGTGAACTGCTGAGGGAGAAGCCAATTTGTGCAGAGTTTGTGCAGAGAGAAGGAGATGGGGAACAGAGATGAATAACACTGTTGAGCTAGAAACCTTTGATTCTAGGAAACTCGGAAAAGTCAGTAGTTTTGTAAGTACTGAATGAGTGGGTTTTGGAGGACAGTGTGTGTTTTTGCTTGCCCACCGGGTGCAAGCTAGAATTAAAGCTGATGGCATGGCTCACCAGTTCTTCGCTCCGTTGTTTCATTACCAACTGTCTAAATCTAATGTGAACCTACACGGGCCAGGGGGCTGTGATCCTGACCCTGGCTACTGGCCTTACATTTGGCGTAGTATCTGGCAGGATTTGATACAGATTGGTATGGAGCTGGCATCCTTGAGGTGTATGGTAGAGGACTGGTTACTGTTATGGTTCCCTATGGCTGTCCTATTGGGAACTGTAAGCTGGCTGACTTTTACAGCCATGAGTGAGGAAACTGAGAGCTCTATGGAGGAGGCTGCTCGGGACCTGCAAATCAAGCAGTAGAAGGAGCTGGAGGAAACGTGGAAGAAAAAGATGCCGAACCTGGAGCTGGAGAAAGTGCTGGAGGAGGAGGCCAACCAGGTTTGCAAGATTCGCCCGGAAATGGAGCAGATGCTAGAGAAGGAATCACAGGTTCATGAGTTGCAGATTGCCCTAGACATTGTGGAGATTTCCAAGAGCCAGCTGCAGCAGGACGCCAGGGCTGAGGCTGGGGCCGGGGCGGCAAGGCCCATGGCAGCAGTGCCCTGGGGCTCAAGCCCAGCAGCAGGAGCTGGTGTTTCCAGCTCCTATCTGAAAGATGAGGAGAATTGGGCTGGAGTTGTGATTCGCAGACTCCAGACGGTAAATGGTGGCAGCTGTGGCTGGAGGATGAATGGACATCCCAGAAGCCAGGCATGCATTGCCGAGTGGCCACTGGAATGACAGGGGGTGCCTGCTAAGCCGCTGTTGGGTTCGCTGATATTTTGGGACATAAGGGTGGATGCCATCATGCTCCCCAGAGCAGAGATGGAAATGCTGACTGGCATTGCCACATGCTTCTCTTTAGGACAGTCTGAGACCTGCCATGATGGCAAGAATGAGGGGGGAGGCTAACACCCCATGTGCATGGACTGATTTTCTGGACTATGACCAGAGTGAGCACTGGCTCTTTTGTTAATGGACTTATGGATTTTAGACAATGTGAAATACCCTGATGGGGTGGGAGGTGGCTTTGATGGAGGCCCTTCACCTGCCCCAGAAAGCCTTTCAAACGGCAAGGAAGAAGGCCAAGGACATTTTGTGCTTTTGGCAAAGTGCTCAGAGACTGGTGAAAGGTACTTTTGTAATTGTTGAAATTGTATGTTTTGTCATGTATTTGTAATTTGTGTAATGTGCCTAATTTCCTTGTACAGGGATGCCGGTGGTATAGATTGTGGGTAGTAAAGTGAGTATAGGGGTGGATTGTTGGGCAGATAAAATATATTATGTTCACTTTGTTAAAGATGGTGCTTCCACATGCAAGTTTTAAGAGTAAGCTGTTCCACACAACCTTGACTGATTGGATGATGTGGGGTGGTGCACTCTCCTGAGGAATCCCATTATGTCTCAAATGGGTGGCTTTGTATCAGAGACTTTCTTGTTTGTAGATTGGATTAAAGGTTTGGATTTCTACACTATAAAGTGGGACAGACCAGGAGCTTGCTCTCTCTCAGTTCCTGAGATTAGTATCAGAGAGGAGAGCATATTAAAGCCACATGGAGGAGAGGAGAAGCAGCCAAGATGGCGGAGTGCTGAGAGAGAAGCCAATTTGTGCAGAATTTGTGCAGTGAGGAGGAGATGGGGAACAGAGGTGAATAAGCCTGGTGAGCTAGAAACCTTTGATTCTAGGAAACTCGGATAAGTCAGTAGCTTCGTAAGCACTGAATGAGTGGGTTTTGGAGCCCAGTGTGTGTTTTTGCTTGCCTGCCGGGTGCAAGCTAGAATTAAAGCTGATGGCTCACCAGTTCTTGGCTCCGTTGTTTCATTACCCAACAGTAATTTTACAAAGTTGAGCAACATTTGTGTAATTGTATGAGTATTTAGTTAGCACAGATGAGCAATTGATGAAATATGCAAAATCTCAGTCTTAATTAAACTTGGTAATAGAAATATTCCATTGTGGTTAAAGTGAAAAAATTGTTTAAAAGTTGATTTTAAAAGTCTCAAAAATTTGGAGAATTTCTAAATAAGTTTAAATGGATCAGAGCAAAGAATTAAAATAATCTTGAAAGCTATCTACAGAAATATCAAATTGTCCACTATTATATAACAAGGTAAAAACAACAAAACTTTATAAATTGGTCTCATAGAATAGAAGCAAAATATTTTAATTGTTAGTGTTTTTGTAGGCATCTGTAGTTGCTAAACATTAAATGTGGTAAACTAAATATCATATTAAGGAAAGGAATAAACTCTATAAAATGTTCATCAAAAGTATATTATAGAGTCAATGACTCATATTTCTATAGATGGTTAAATGTAGTAACTAACCTATGAGTAGAACTTCTTACAATGAGCTTACTAAAAATTATATTTTCAATACTTACATTAAGTAGCTATACAAATATTAACTTTTTGCCTGACCAGGAGGTGGCGCAGTGGGTAGAGCGTCGGACTGGGATGTGAAAGACCCAAGTTTGAGACCCCAAGCTTGCCAGCTTGAGGGCAGGCCCATCTGGCTTGAGCAAAAGCTCGTCAGCTTAGAACCAAGGTCGCTGGCTCCAGCAAGGGGTTGCTCGGTCTGCTGAAGGCCCGCGGTCAAGGCACTTCTGAGAAAGCAATCAATGAACAACTATGGTGTCGTAACGACAACAAAAAACTAATGATTGATGCTTCTCACCTCTCTTCGTTCTTGTCTGTCTGTCCCTATCTATCCCTCTCTCTGACTCTCTCTCTGTCCCTGGAAAAATAAAAAAAATACCATTCTGCTGCAGCTAATTAAGTTGGTTGATTAATGAAGAATAATACAGTTTATTAATTTGCTTAAATTTAGCTAAATTCAAATTACTTGTGTACATTAATCAGATTTGTATATAAATACTTTTACTTAAATTTCTTGACTAATGTTGTATGCAAAATATAAATGACTAAAATCAATATTTGACTTACATATAATTTATTGATTCAAGTTTCAGTGTAATTTTAATAAGTGGAAAAATTCTTTACAATAACAGGATAAGGAAATACTTTTATAGTATAATCAGTAATAAATTTATTTCTTATTGACTAAATTAACAAAGCAGATGATAGTAATGTTTCAAGTGAATTAAGAAAAAATTTAATAATATAATTTGTGGTGTAAGGACGGAGGGAGAGAAGAACCAGCAATTACTGGATTATTTGTAAAACTCGTTAGTTAAAAATGTTTTTAATGATTATGTGACACCCTCCTCTTGAGTGTACTCCATGAAGGTGACTATGTTTTCTAGTCTACTGAAAATCCCAATTGATAAGAACAGTGCCAGCACCAGCAACAACAACAATGACCTAATAGATTGAAAAGAGGGACAAATATTTGGTGACAGAAAATGATTTGACTTTGGGTGATGGCTACACAACAAAATCAATATTTCAAATGCTATAGAAATGTTTACCTGAAACCTATGTGTTTTTATGGACCAATGTTACCCCATTAAATTTAATTCCTAAGTAAAAATAAATAAATAGCCTATCAATTGAGCAATTGAAAGAGGTGGCTGCATAAAAATAGAGACATATTCTGATGCCAAGAATATTAAAATAAAAAATTAAAAATATATTTGTATGTCATAACAGCATTTTTGATTCTCAGTATCAATGAAATAGATGAGAGAATGATCATTCTATTATGTTAACAAAGTAGCTGTGTATTCACAGAATTTTTAGGAAAATTTTAAAGTAACTCTAGCCCTCATTTTATATAAAGTGGGCTTTTTAGGAACTGACAGAAAATCTAGCAAACCTCAAAAATATCATTACAGACACGTTGCCTCAGGATAGTGTCCTCCCTGTGTGATGCCAGGGCTCTTAAATAGTGCTCATTCGCTAACCTGTTGTTATACAGTGCAAACTTTCAATTATCTCAGGCATAGCACCTCTTAGACTTGCCCTTATAAAAATATATTCTATACGGATTAAAGAAATCTGCCAGATTCTCATGCTTTGTAGTTCCAGATGAACGCCTACTCATCGAACCTACATACCACTGTATCTCCCTAGAGTTAGGAGAATGCAATTCTGTGCCATAGCACTTTACTCTCATGCTGTAGAGGGCTCTAACTTTTTCTGAGACTTTATTACTTGAAAATTATGTTGTTCCAATTTTCTTCACTTCAAATATATTTTGGCCTAATTCTGGGTTTTATTAAGTTGCCTTATCTTTCATCCTTGACTTCTTTGGCATTTAATCTTCTCTGCAGTATTACTGATTCTCTGAGACTCAGGTTGTGTGTGTGTGTGTGTGTGTGTGTGTGTGTGTGTGTGTGTGTGTGTTTATTTTGTCCAGATGAATAGGAGTAACAAGTAAAAAGAAATGCTTGACATTTTTTCAGTATACAAATCATGAATAGGTTTTTATTTTATTCTTTTTGAAAAAAAATAAGCACTAAAAATCTTCTGTTTCTGAATAATTAGACTTCAGACAAAAAATAGTCTTTTGTTTATTTACCTAAAATAAATTTATAGGTATATATGAAATAAATAGTAGGAAATTGTTACATGATGAATAATTGAATGAAAAGAAAAAAAGTATAGTAACTCATTTAAAAAAACTAATCTCTTCAATATTTTTAACTATTGTGGCTCTATCTCCATATCATTCAGAGAATGATCATTCTCTCATCTATTTCATTGATACTGAGAATCAAAAATGCTGTTATGACATACAAATATATTTTTAATTTTTTTATTTTAATATTCTTGGCATCAGAATATGTCTCTATTTTTATGCAGCCACCTCTTTCAATTGCTCTATTGATAGGCTATTTATTTATTTTTACTTAGGAATTAAATTTAATGGGGTAACATTGGTCCATAAAAACATAGGTTTCAGGTAAACATTTCTATAGCATTTGAAATATTGATTTTGTTGTGTAGCCATCACCCAAAGTCAAATCATTTTCTGTCACCAAATATTTGTCCCTCTTTTCAATCTATTAGGTCACTTCTTTTTTGTTGTTGCTGGTGCTGGCACTGTTCTAATCAATTGGGATTTTCAGTAGACTAGAAAAAATAGTCTCCTTCATAGAGTACACTCAAGAGGAGAGAGGCTATTAAAAAAAAAAGACAAGGAACAGAAATGAGGAAATCATATGATATGATATGGCATGAATTACAAGGTACAATGAACAATCAAACAGAAGAAACAATAGAGCAGTGTAAAGAGAAACAAAAGTGCAATTTTCAATGGAAAGCTCATTCACTCAGTTTCATATTTTTAAGTCATTTCAGGCTTTTTGCCCTGGTTGCTTTCTCTCTTGGGATTTCATGCCCCTTTTTCCAGGTCTCTTCTTCCCTTCCTTCAGGCCTTTACTCAAAGGGCATCTTCTCAGTAAGGAATTTCCTGGCCAGAGCCTCCTGAAAATTATAACTACCCTTCTCCTTCTCACCATGAAAGTATAAGAAGGTAGCAATAGAAACAGATCAGTAGTAAAAGACCAGGCAGGCAGCAGCTCCCTTGTTACTGCAGATTGAGAGGAGAGCAAGTACTGTGCAAGCTGGTGTCATATGAACAGCTCCATGTTCCCCAGCTCTCAGTCCAGCTGAGCAAGGACCTCAACCTTGAAAATAATGGCTTTGTTAAAATTTTGGAATTCCTGCCTGACCAGGCAGTGGCGCAGTGGATAGAGTATAGGACTGTGACACAGAGAACCCAAGTTTGAAACCCTGAGGTTGCCAGCTTGAGCGTTGGTTCATCTGGTTTGAGCAAGGCTCACCGGCTTGGACCCAAGGTCACTGATTTGAACAAGGGGTCACTTGCTCTGCTGTAGCCCCTCGGTCAAGACACATATGAGATAACAATCAATGAACAACTAAGGTGTTGCAACAAAGAATTGATGCTTCTCATCTCTCTTCCTTCCTGTCTGTCCCTCTGTCTGTCTGTCTCTGTCACACACAATATATATATATATATATATATATATATATATATATATATATATATATATATATATATATATAAACTCCTTTTAAAAATAATGAACTATATTTATTAGTAATGTATATTGGAAAGCAATTGCTTTTTATCTTGTTTTTTCCTCTCTCCAAATTGCTCCTCTCACTTGTTTTTCTGAATTTGAAATGCTACTGAAACAAAAATTGTTAAAAATTGAGTTAATCTCTGCTTTGCAGTTTTAGGTGATTACCTTTTTTATTTCCACTTGAGTCAAATTCCACTAAGCAAACCTACTGACAGAGTTCTGAACTTCTCTTACTGCTTTCATAGGACTCCTACAAAACCTGATCGATTCCTTCAAGAACTTTCAAAAATATAATAAGTAGATTAGTAAAAAAAAAAAAATTCAATAAGCTCAGCATTTACAAATTTGTACTGTATACAGCACCAAAGTCAAAGTGTGTCATAGTTAACATTGCGACTCATCAAACACAGGGCAAGTTGTGGGAAAAATAATACTTAGAGGAAAATAATATGTCAAACTTTATTACCACATGTAACTTTTGCTGGAAACACAAAGCTTCCCTAAACTTCTATTTATGAGAATGTTAGTGGCTCAGAAAATGGTAAAACTGTTTTATTCCTACAATAATATATAATTTTTATATAAAGATAATAATGATTTTTAATACCTTTGTATTTTTTTGTACTGAAGTCTTGAATCTTTCCATTACTGAATTCACCATATGCTAATCAGATGAGACAAATTTCAAGGCCATATCACTGGATGGTGGCCAGGATTTTTCCCCCTTGAGACTTCTTGTGTTATTTTGGTCCTTTATCCTTATCATCAATTCTAACCAACATTTTTTTCCCCTTTCCCTGGGCATGAAGATAACCACAGAATAAGCATTTACACCAAGGATTGAATTTAGATGGATATAAAATTACATCTGCCACTATTGTCTAAACAGTAATGGTTTGGGTTAACCACAAGGAGGTTGTGATTCACCTTTTGGAATTTGTCAATTTAGTTTTATTTAAATAAATAATCAAAAAAGTTAAGTGGTACTACATATATGGGCTTAAAGATAAATTCTGCATATCCCTTAATTTTAAGTATATTTTGGTAAGGAAAGAACACTATTTCTTTTTATCTTTCTTGAGAATATGTACAGGAATATGAAGGAAACTGTTTGGATAATAATCCTTTATTGAGTGATAATTCTGAGAAGAAATTAAGATTATGTCTATGAGTTTTTAAATCAATAAAATCAATGGGCTCTTTCTTATTTAAGGAAATACAACTATTGTACCGAATTCATGCTTTATAAAAATTTCAAATTCTCACAATACTGAAAAAATTATATGAGTTAGTTCCTTAAACTCCAATCATGTACCAGGCATCATTCCAAGTATAGGATTCCAGAACAATAGAATCCCGGCCCTCATAGGGCTTATAATCAAGTGGCAGATACAGAAAGTAAATACACAAACAATTAAAAATGTAAGAAATAAATTAAAATGGACAATGAATTAGAGTAAATAGCATTCATAGAAGCAGTTACTGGAAGCTGCTCCTTTAGAGCATGGATTTGAATTAGGGTCAAGGGAGAGGACCTGTCATAGGGAATTAAATGGGTTTCTGCCACTTTTCCAAAGTTTGCTTTATACCATTAGGCTTTTATGAAACACCTACATTAGTGCCTGCTTTCACTGATGAAAAGGAATCCGAAGAGGGCTTCTGTTTCAACAAAAAAGGTATAAAGCGAAAAGGGCATTTTGCATGTTTTGCAGGGAGCTGTTATAGGGGTAGCACGCACCCTGAGCAGTGAGCGGCCCCAACAAGCTCCTTTCCTGGGGACTACACTTAACATCAAGAGGCCATAGCTTTGAATTTTGTCTACGAGCCTCTATGCTCTATCTTGATTTATTGTGTACATCGTTAGCAAGATGTGTCTTAAGGTAAATTGTTCCTTCACGGTACACCATTTCAGTTCGCAGAAGATTTCATAGAAACGCTCTACTTTCAGGAAACCTGTATTTGAATTTGTACCTCAATGACAGAGAAGGGGGCAAAATGAAAACATCTTTGGCCTGACCTGTAGTGGCACAGTGGATAAAGCGTCGACCTGGGAACACTGAAGTTGCCAGTTCAAAACCCTGCACTGGTCTGGTCAAGGCACATATGGGAGTTGATGCTTCTAGCTCCTCCCCCCTTTCTCTCTCTCTTTCTCTCTCTCTCTCTCTCTCTCTCTCTCGTATCCTCTCTAAAATGAATAAGTAAAAATAAAAAAAAAGAAAACATCTTTGAGTAATGTATTTCAAAGAGAAGTGTACCATTACTTAATTAGTTCAAATGTATCATGACTCATGTCAAGATACTGAAGTAATGACTAGTGTAACCAAAGTGGAAGATCGAAACTACAAGTTGAGGGCATTTACTTATTTGATTCATAAAAAAAATATTGACAAATATTGGGCAAACATTTTTTGCAACTCAGGTTTTAGAACTATAAGAGTCTATGGTTTCTAAGAGAGAAAAGATAAAATATACTCACAGGAGCCATAGAAGGAACAAAACCTAAAAGTCCCAAAGAAATGAGTTTAATAAATGTACAATACCTAGAGAAAAGGTTTTTTTTAAAGAGAGAGACAAAGAGAGGAAGGAAGGAAGGAAGGAAGGAAGGAGGGAGGGAGGGCAAGAAAAAGAAAAAGAAAATAGAAAACAAGAAAGTAGGAGGTGAGAATTAGAGCCAGGGAAAGAATTGACATGAAATACATATTTTCAAGAGTGAAGCAATTATAGCCTGACCAGACAGTGGTGCAGTGAATAGAGCATTAGACTGGGATGCTGAAGACCCAGGTTCAAAACTTCAAGGTGACTAGCTTGAGCGGGGGCTTATCCCGCTTGAGCAGAGGCTCACCAGCTTGAGCACAGGGTCGATAGCTTGAGCTTGGGATCATAGACTTGACCCCATGGTCACTGGTGTGAGCCCAAAGGTCACTGGCTTGAAGCCCAAGGTTGCTGGCTTGAGCCCAAGGTCGCTGCCTTGAGCAAGGGGTCACTCGCTTTTCTGTAGCCCCCTAGTCAAGGAACATATGAGAAAGTAATCGATGAACAACTAAGGAGACTAGGGAGCTGCAATGAAGTGATGCTTCTCATCTCTCACTTCCTGTCTTTCTGTCTGTCTCTCTGTCTGTCTCTCTCTCTCTCACACACACAAAGAGTCAAGCAATTATAGCAAAATTTGAGTGATTTCTGGAGGATCAGAAAAAGCTAAATCTAGAGAATAAAAACCTTTATATTTGCACATCTGATTCAGTTTAGATGCCATTTTCCATTGAACAGTAAGTAAAATAATATCCTTTGGGATTTTGAAACTCTTCACTTTCTGAGAAATCTGTAATGCTATCTGAATTTCCTGTTTTAAAACAAACCAGGATAATTGCAGCACAGAAAAGAAATAAAAATGATCAGGACAAAAGTCTACATATGGGTAGTGATGAAAATTGGAGAGGAGAAATCAGCTAACTAGACAAGTAGACTAAAAATCTGAGTGGTTCTATTGTCACTTCTAATTTTGAAATGAAAAAAGAAAAAAGATTAAAATATAGTCAATTCCACAGTGGCATTTTCATAAAGGAAGAAGAACCACAATTCTTTGCAGGGGAAAAAAACAATACCACACACCAAAGTCTAAAAGAAATTCTTGAATTCTTTAAAATTTTTTGAAAAATAGCATAATGCACAACACAATGAATATTTTTAACAATGAAGATGATTATTTCATATGATTGTTCTCATAATATTCTATGTTACATAGTTTTTTTATAATATTGTAATGAAAGTCAAGGACATTATATACAAATGGAACACAATGAAATAATTTTTTGTGAAGCTGAAATATTATACCTGAAAATATATAGATTTTTTGATCATCAGGATTTATTCAAGAATAGTGAGGAGAATGTAAGAACCGCACATCTGGCAGAAATTTTTCCTAAATTCCTTTCCAAGATGGCCTTTTGATAGGAATTTGAGAGAAAATACTATATTCTATTTAAAAAGAACTTCAATTGTTATTATTTTGAGAAGCAAGTTGAAGTTGTAAATATACATTATATAAAGATTATATAAATCTACAATAAAATAAATGGTGTTTTTGTGGAAAGTTATAGATGTTTGGTTAATCAGATTTTTAATATTTATTTGTAATGACTTTCTTTTCTATATTTAAATCAGCAGACATCATAAATTCATTTGGGTCAATGATTTAATTTAGGCCCTTAATATAGAGCATTTGATAGTATGGCTTTTGACCAAGTGGTGATAAGCTCAGTACATCTTTATGACTAATGTGCTCTACAATTAAGTGTCTCTACTCCTGATTTATGCAGCACTCATAGAGTATCTCAATTTCTGAGGTATCACTGCCTTCTTTTTGAATTGTTTTCTGGTTTTCTTGTTTTTATTTGTGTTTATTTGTTTGTTTGTTTTCCATGGAATATCAGGATGCATTCAGTCACAATTTTGTAGTCCTGTCTTATTTGGAAACAACTATTGGTATTAGTCTTATATAAATGATTTCTTTCTCTCTGCATCTTGATATTTTCTGTCCTTGTATAGGTAGCAAAAACTAAGAGGAGGTCCCAAAGATGATGCAGGACATAAGGGAAGTCCATTAGATGTCAAATGTGACACCTTTAAAGGGTTGCAAGATGGAGCCAAATAATTAAAATATGTCAACAGTAAGATATAGTTACATAATATGTAGATGAATGTAGTAGTGTTTTCTATGGATTCTTTTTGGAAGCCATAAAATGGAGCAGATTTTTCTCCAAGTTTTAGGCAAACTTTTAAATGGCCTTTTCCTAGGTGTTTTATAAAAGGGACTAATTGTGGAAAATAAGTTGGGAATATGCTAAGTTAAACAAAGTTAAATTGATTACTTTATAGTAACATAGTTCAGTCTTTCAAATACTAATGCACTTTTGAAATCTCCAACAAGGGAAATATAAAATGCGGCTTTTCCCAAATGGAATACTTCTTTCTCATGTGACATCTATTAATCTCATAAAACTTTTATTCTTTCACAGAATACAGTTTGGGGGATTTTTTATTTAAAATATCAGTTATTCTTCTGCTGCGTTTCTCTCTGATATCACCAAGTTGCTACTAATAACTCCCAGAGTCCAGAGAGGTTTTCCATTAAGCTGTTTGTCATTCAGTTGACTGTAAAAAAGAAATTGCATTCTTTTTTTGTGTGTATATAAAGTCTTGCATGAGTATCAGAAAGCTGTCTGAAATGTATCAAGAAATGAAATGAAAATGTTCTCTTTCCTGATTTCTGATTCACCATCCACTATTCACAGTGTCACTTTCTTGTCTTTGAATTACAGAAGAGTTATCTCTTTCCCCTGTGTGCTTTCCAGGTTTCTGGAGCTTGTACCATATGACACAGTCGTTTTATGCATTAATAGATATCTAATTTTTGTCTAATGTCTAAACAAAAAAAAAATATTTTGATGAAAGTTATATTGGTGATTTCAAGAGCTTCAATTTTATTCTGTTATTCTAAAACTTGCTTTTAACTGTACTTCCCATTTGCATCTTCCTAATGCAAAACAATGTTTGATGCATAATGGTAAGGCTAAATTTATAGCAATAGTTTCCCATTGCTTTACATATTTGTCTATAGCTGCATTACCATATTTCTCTTATTAATATTGTTTGTAGAAAATTAATGTGTTTTACCACATTTATTGTTAGTAAAGCTCTTTAGAACCTTTTATTTAATTTAATTTCTTATTTAAATAATTCTATACTATTTGTTTTCTCTCATAACATGAGATATTTTGCCAATTTTGTGAAGATCTGTATCTTTTTTGTGCTATTTTAAACTAAAATATTCTGAAAAACCAAAACAATGAGGAAAAATATTGATAATTAAAATTCCCTTGGTTTTCTTTTTCCAACTACTTAAAGATTTATCAATATCAGTATTTTCTCTAGAACTCTAAATTATAAATCTTCTGTATTCAGAGTAAAAGGCCCACAGTTACTTCCACTTAAAATTGACACCTCTTTGAGAAAGTGGTTGATTCTTTAAAATATGCTTTTCAGGAAATACAGTTTCATTTCTGCCAAGTTCTTCTGACAACACAAGTCTTTTAGAAATGAAACAAATGCTTCATTTCACAGCCTGCCCCACTTTCTTGGTGGTTATATTACTTATTGTAGATTTTTTTCCTTCCAAACGGGTTAACATGTTTTCCAAATAGTTTCATAGATATATAGAGTGTTTCAATAAGTATGTAACAAAAATTATTATTATTATTATTATTATTATTTTTACAGGGACAGAGAGTCAGAGAGAGGGATAGATAGGGACAGACAGACAGGAACGGAGAGAGATGAGAAGCATCAGTCATTAGTTATTCCTTGCCGTTGCGACACCTTAGTGTTCATTGATTGCTTTCTCACATGTGCCTTGACCACGAGCCTTCAGCAGACCGAGCAACCCCTTGCTGGAGCCAGCGACCTTGCGTCCAAGCTGGTGAGCTCGGGGTCTTGAACCTGAACCCTTCTGCATCCCAGTCTGTTGCTCTATCCACTGCGCCAATGCCTGGTCAGACTGTAACAAAAATTATTACAAATATATGTATGTGTATTTCTGTGTTTGTGTATCTCTCTATCACATCTCTTTAATAATGTAGTGTTTGCTGAGTTTCATTTTTAGAAATTAGTTGGTATTCAAACACATTTGAAGCAAGTATTTTTTTCCACTTGATGCCATAACTTAACATGGTAAAATACTGGAACTAAAAGAAACAGATTCTCAGAGGTAGTAGATGATCAGAAATACCCAACGTGCCAGATCAGGTGGTGGCACAGTAGATAAAGCATCAGATTGGGTCATATAGGACCTAAGTTTGAAACCCTGAGGTCACCGGCGTGAGCATGGCTTATCTGGCTTGAGTACAGGCTTACCAGCTTGACCACAGTGTAACTAGATTGAGTTGGGATCATAGATGTGACCACATGTTTGCTAGCTTGAGCCCAAAGGTCGCTAGCTTAAAACCCAAGGTCACTGGTTTGAACAAGAGGTCACTCACTCTGCTATAGCCCCCAGTCAAGGCACATATGTGAAATCAATCAGTGAACAACTAAGGTGACACAACAAAGAGTTGATGCTTCTCATTTCTTTCCCTTCCTGTCTGTCTCTATCTGTCCATCTCTCTGACTCTCTCACTGTCTCTGTCAAAAAATTAAAAAAATAATAACCAAAATAAATAAATACCCAATGGAAAATTCAAATAAATAATCTTATGAATGAAAAATATATTAAGTCCAATAAATAGATGAATACATCAAAATACATGAATATATATATATATATATGTATTTACTACTATTACTCTATGCTTATTACTATGTGGTTATTACTATATAAAAAGAGACATATACACACATGAGCAAACACACATATGCACCTATATGTTAATATGTGTATATATAACACAGGGTGCTAACATATTTTCATATGTATACTTATGTGGTAAGATAAAGAATCTCACATCATTCTAGATGAAGTCAACGTAAAAAATCAACATGAAGTCAATTCAGGTTTACTCATGCACTTATTTAAAAATATATATTTTTAAAAAATATATGCCCTGGCCAGATAGCTCAGTTGGCTGGAGCATCGTCCAAAGGTTGAGGGTTTGATCCCCAGTTAGGACACATACATGAACAGATCAATGTTTCTGTCTCTCTCTCTCTCCCTTGCCCTCTAAAATCAATAAATAATTTTTTAAAAATACAGAAAATCAACTACATGCCTGGCATGTATATACACTTAGAGTATATCAAGTTGTATAAGGTGAATATCTTTATTTTATCTAGTTTTATTTTTTTAGGTATTTTTATGAAGTGAGAAGCAGGGAGGCAGAGAAAAAGACTCCCACATGCGCCCAACCAGGATTCACCCAGCAAGCCCACTAAAAGGGTGACACTCTGCCCATTTGGGGCATTGCTCCATTGCAACCAGAACCATTCTAACACCTGAGGCAGAGGCTATGGAGCCATCCTCAGTGCCGGGGCCAAATTTGTTCCAATGGAGTCTTGGCTGTAAGAGGGGAAGAAAGGAGATGGGGAAAGGTGGAGAAGGAGATCTGTGCTTCTTCTGTGTGCCCTGGCCGGAAATTGAACCCGGGTCTCCCACACGCTGGGTCGACTCTCTACTGCTGAGCAAACCAGCCAGGGCTTAAGATGAATATTTTGCCCTTACTATATTCCTAGTCTAGTTTAATTGACTTTGAAAGTAACACACACACTCCCTGTCTCCTACATTTTTTGCATAAAAATATCAGTTAAAAATAATATATTAGCCTGACCAGGCGGTGGCATAGTGGATGCAGCGTCGGACTGGGATGCGGAAGACCCAGGTTCAGGACCCCGAGCTCGCCAGCTTGAGCGTGGGCCCATCTGGCTTGAGCAAAAGCTCACCAGCTTGGACCCAAGGTCGCTGGCTCCAGCAAGGAATGGCTCGGTCTGTTGAGGGCCCGTAGTCAAAGCACATGTGAGAAAGCAATCAATGAACAACTATGGTGTCGCAACGGCAACAAAAACTAATGATTGATGCTTCTTATCTCTCTCTGTTCCTGTCTGTCCCCATCTATCCCTCTCTCTGACTCTCTCTCTCTCCGTCCCTGTAAAAAAAAATAATAATAATATATTAATAAGAAACTTAAAAGTCCATTCTGTCCTAAGGTTATAACGATATGCCAACAATTTGACAACCTCAAAAAACACAAAGTACATAAAAAATTTCCAGCTCTGGCCAATGTTGAAATAAAAGTTATCAGGATTCTTGTGATACTTAAAAGTATGTATGAAGCAAAGCACTGCTGTACTTCTCAGGATGTAAGCATAATTTATGACCACTGCTACTCTCTGAAGAATATAAATTCAGACCAGTCTCCCATTGACAGGACAGATCTAAAGCAGTGCAGGAGATTCATTAAATCCCCAAAGTTCATGCCCTTAGTCCCTGATATCCTCAAAACTCCTGTTTAGAACTTGTAAGGTTGGTTTCCATTCAAGTTCACCTAAGTGATTTTGATACTTTATGAGCATTGCTGCTAGAGATTATAGTGAAAGAACTTATGATTAATATTTTTCCAAATAATGCTATTTTTATAAACTTTACAGAGTCTAGATAATATTTATTGCTTCTCTACACAAGTTACTGTGTGATAGTAAGGCTGATATCTGACAGCTGCTATGATGAGGAAGGCCAGAATCTGAAAAAGGATGTATAACTTTTCTCCATTGACCTTCAGGCATAATAGCTTTACACAGTCCTATACAATGAATTCTGATTGCGTTTGTATGTAATTCATGTACTCAGGGTGTTGGATTTAAAATGTTGATAGTTTTTTGTAAAACAATAGTTGCTATTTACTCAAAATATGATTGTCAGCCTGACCAGGCAGTGGTGCAGTGGATAGAGTGTCGGACTGGAATGCGGAAGACACAGGTTCGAGACCTCGAGGTCGCCAGCTTGAGCGCGGCCCATCTGGCTTGAGCAAAAGTTCGCCAGCTTAAACCCAAGGTCGCTGGTTCCAGCAAGGGGTGGCTCGGTCTGCTGAAGGCCCGCAGTCAAGGCACATGTGAAAAAGCAATCAATGAACAACTATGGTGTCGCAATGGCAACGAAAAACTAATGATTGATGCTTTTCATCCCTCTCCGTTCCTGTAAGTCTGTCCCTATCTATCCCTCTCTCTCTCTGTCCCTATAAAACAATATATGTATATATGATTGTCATCTCTTAATAACAAAAGATAATGCAAAACATTATATACATTTTTGTTTTTACACTTAGATTATTATACTTTATGTATGAATAAAAGAAATTAAATTCCTGATTAAAGTAAAAATACATTTAACATTTTGATAAATAGTAACATATTTTCCTTGTAGACAGTTGACAAAGATTTACACGTTAATATGAATCTCAAAAAAGGTGTTTTGTTTTGTTTCTGGTTTGGGGTCTTTTTGATATTCCTTTGCCAATGATACATCTGATTAGGGCTTAATATCCAAAATTTATAAGAAACTTATAAAACCCACCACCAAAAAACAAACAAACAATTCAATTAAGAAATAGATAAAATATCTGAATAGACACTTCTTCTAAGAGGACATACAGGTGGACCTATAGACAATATAAAAAGATGCTCAACATCACTAATCATCAGAGAAATGCAAATTAAAACCACAATACGATATCACCTCATACCTGTCAGAATAGCTATCATCAATAACTAAACAAATATCAAATGTTGGCAAGGATGTGGAGAAAAAGGAATCATTGTGCACTGTCTGTGGGAGTATAGATTGTACAGCCTTTATGGACAACAGTATGGAGTTTTCTCAAAATAATTCAAATTGAATTGCCTTATGACCTAGCATTTCTATTTCTGGGAATATATCCAAAGACATCTGAAACATTAATTTTAAAAAATATATGCACTCTTATGTTCATTCCAGCATTATTTACAATAGCCAAGATCTGGAAGCACCCTAAGTGCCCAACAGTAGATGAGTAGATAACAAAAGCTGTGGTACATATACACAATGGAATACTATGGGGCCATAAAAAAGAAATAATTCTTACCTTTTGCAACAGCATGGATGGACCTGGAGATTATTATGCTAAGTGAAATAAGGCAGTTAGAGAAAGACTTATATATAGAATCTAATGAACAAAATAGACTAATAGACACAAAGAACAGACTGACAACTGTCTTAGGATAAGAGGTTTGGGGAGGTTGAAAAAGGTGAAAAGATTAAGCAAAGAGAAATAAGTCTCCGACACAGAAAACATTATGGTTATTACAAGAGGCAAAAAGGTGAAGGGAAGTAGAAGAGAGTTAAGGGGGGACAAATGGTGATAGAAGGACTTGACATGGGTGATAAAAATACAATACAGTGTATAAATGATATATTATAGAATGGTACACTGGAAACCTCTATAATTTTATTAACCAATGTTACCCTAATATATCTAATAAAAATATCATTAGTAAAAATAAAGAATTCCAGATCATTTCATAATCTTACTATTGTGTTTGAAAGCTAAAGAAAATTAAAGACAATTATGAACTTTTTTACTTAAATATAAATTAAATAGTACCTCAAAAATCTAATTAATTGGAAAAATGCTGACAGTACATGATGCTGAAATATCATCATTAAAACACAAACAAAATAAACATTTTTATTATTTTTCAAATTATTTGCTTATGTGTTCATACCAAATTTTAATATTCATTATCTCCAAGTGGTAAGCTGATGGACAATTTTTATTTGTCTTTTTGTTAATATTTTTATTTTGTAAACTTTCAGCCATATACATGTATTACAGTTTTAATCATAAATATGCTTAGGAAAATGTTTATGTAAAGTCTACTCACAAAAGCTCATCAAATGAAGAAGGCAGTTAAACTTGGACTCTGATAGTTGACTTGTGTTTCAAATATGAAGCATTAAATTTCCACCAGTGATGGGGAAAAGGTGGACTGGGGAAGATTTCTGGAACCCAGACATGTAAAATAAAGGGTGGCCTTGGGGAACAAGAATACTGTTTATGTTCATAAACCATTTGAGAACTACCACCATTTTAAATTAAAAAATTGAAAATGCCTTTTTACAAAGAATTGTCAATGAATTTTGTTTAATTTATGACTTTAAAATGTTATAAAACAGAACTATAATGTCTTGGGACATTAAAAGTAAGAGAAGACTCAGAGTTTGCTAATAAGGCATGGGGAGTAGTGAGTGACAGGTAATTTCAAAACCAAATGATTGCATCTTTTCACAGTTATCATAGCTTCACCAACAAGGAAACTGTCACATTTAAGGAGAAGCCCCTAATTTTAGAAGAGTTCCTGTCGACTTCTTTCATTTTGTTTTATTCCACCTGACAAAAGTATTTACCTCATGTGTATAGGTACAGTTTCACAGTAGTAATTAAGAAAATGCATGAACAAATGTTGACAGCAAAACACATTTTTTGTCATGTCTTTTTTCATACATACAACATACAAATTAAGAATATCTTGGTATTTATAAATTGAATAGGATCTTTAATAGAAATCATAATACTTGGTATGTAAAATTGAATAAATAATTGGTATTTTTTAATGAAACACATTCCTTAATTGTGAAAATGCCAAAATTGAATTTAGTACACTAATACTACCAAATTATATTTTTATTTGACACATTGCCCAGTTTTTCTCAAGTTAATGACATGTTTTTGTTATATTTCACCTTCTTTTTTCTCTCTCTCTCTAGATATATAATACTCTGTATTTGCATGACAATACTTCCAGTAATCATAAATGAGAAAAATGGGAATTTTCTTTTTATACTAAATTGGTAGCTAAAATGAAAACATTGGCCATAATTGACACATATACTATGATATATCTTATACCATGTGCTAATAGAAAAATCTAAATTTAGTGTAATTAACATATTTTAACACATTTATCTGAGTACTATATCAAACCAAATTACATTTTGAAAGAAGATCACTCAGTCAAAATGTGTGCTACTTAACTGTTAGATGGGGCTATCTCAATGTTCATTATACAATGAATTTTTAGAATATTAATAAATGTATAGGTTAAAAGTGTTTTGTAAGTGAAGGTATTTGGAATGCTTATTCAAATAATGTAAATTGTTACTGACTGAAGAAGTGTCACAACATTTTCAAAATCTATGAAAATCTGAGCTTTTACCTTACTTGAAAGGTAACAAGTTAGCCAGATACAGTTTCATGCATGCTTGAGAAGATCATAAGACTGCTGGATCAGAGACAAAGGACTTTGTTATTAATGGTATAGCAGTCAGTGGGAACATCAGCAGATTTGCTTCAGTTCCCCTTATCTTTTTTCCTGTGGAAGCATTATAACAGATGTATCCTGACTTTAGAAAACTCAAGTTTTTTGTAATGGACAGTAGGCATGCTTCTCCTTTACTTCAATGTTTTAATGTCCTTCATTATTCAACTATATACTGCTCACAAAAATTAGGAGATATTTAAAAATGAATATGAAGTGATAAAATAAGAAGCATTTGATTTATTTTTTATTAAACAAGAACATCAGAAAAGCAAAAAAGTCAAAGAAAGTTGTTCAATTATACAAATGAGATGCAAAACCAACTTTTATTTCATTGGTGAAAATGCACTATACAAAAGGCTGAAAGTACTGGAGTATCTGCATGTTCCCTTATTCCTTAATTTTTGTGAGCAGTGTAGTTGAAGAGATAGTCCTTATTAAAAGACATCCCTTGTCTCCTCCCAAAAAACATGCAAAACCGCAATATCCCACAGAGAATTGTGTTCAAATACCTCTTTTCTAAAGATTTATTTATATTTTTTTTTTACAGGGACATAGAGAAAGTCAGAGAGAGGGACAGATAGGGACAGACAGACAGAAACAGAGAGAAATGAGAAGCATCAATCATTAGTTTTTCATTGCCGTTGCAACACCATAGTTGTTCATTGATTGTTTCCTCACACGTGCCTTGACCGTGGGCCTTCAGCAGACCGAGCCACCACTTGGGGGAGCCAGCGACCTTGGGTGCAAGCTGGCAAGCTTTTGCTCAAGCCAAATGGGTCCGCGCTCAAGCTGGTGAGCTTGGGGTCTCGAACCTGGGTCTTCCGCATCCCAGCCCAACACTCTATCCACTGCGCCGCCACCTGGTCAGGCTCAAATAACCTCTTAAAATGTTTATTTGCATTGTAAATCTCAAGAAGGTCCTTGGAATTCCCAGATATAATTTGAATATGAAAATTACACAAATATGTATATTTTTTAAAATCATTACAAGGTGTAGAAATCATAAAATAATTGAGACAAATATTTTACCATTTTATATACTGGCTAAGATATCCAATCTACTTGACAGCCTCTTACTGTTGCATTCTTAACTATTCTAAGGTAAAATAGGAAATAGAAGACTTTCTTGAAGTGAAAATATTTACTTAGGTATAATGGCATATATTTGAATCCCAGCTCTAACACTTCAGGGTTTTTCTGCAACATTTTACCTTGCAAATTCATTTTTTTTATAAATAATGCATGAAAATATTTATGTTCATCAACCAGGAATATTTTGTCTAGTAAATGGATATTTTATATTAATATATTAAAATATATTTTTATTTTACGAAATATAATTTTATTTTACAAATAACTATAAAATAAATCTAAAATTATATTTATATAGAAGTGCTACAGTAGGAGTCAAGTGGAAACTAAAATAAGTGTATATACAGAAACATATGCACACACACATAAATCACTTATTAGAAAGTGACAAATATCAAAAACTGAGGAATTTTAAATTTCAAACAAAAATCAAATTTAAGATAGATATCTTAAAAATATAAACCAAAGTATAAATTAATATTAAATATTTCATATTTGTATTTAAATTATTTGTATAAATGTGATTGGAGAGCAAAGCTGTTGACTATACCATCATGCTTGTAATCTGGAAGAAGATATATAGATATTAATATTCCACTAAAAAGATGTAAGGACAATCTCTTGGGAATGAGAGGGAAGGCATTCATTTTTTTTCGTGATCTAAATAGTTGCATTATATGTTCAGAACATTGGTTCTTTATTCTTATTAGCCCATATGCTCAAGTGTTTCTGAAAATAATGGCAACAGTCAAGTTTATGTTATTTTTATTTACTAAGAATTAATACTATAATTCATAGTAGCCACTCATGTAAACATTAACAGTTGAGAAATAATGTTCTTTTAATTACTTACATGTTTTAATATGTGTTGAAATAACTTATAATTAGAAAAAATATTTTCCCTTTATTAAAATATAAAACAACAGAGCACAATATTTCCACCAAATTTATTTTAAGGTTTATGGGACTTACATTAAAATGAACTTTAATAGGATCAGAATAACAGCATCCAAGAACAAAGTTCAAACTTACTGTACTCATTACTTGTGTTGTACTCAATTGTTTTACTGTATTTCTAGCTGTTTATAGTAGTTAATTAATACAAAAAATAATTTGTTTTCCATTTTACCATTGGTTGTCTCTGCTACTTATTCTAATAAATTAGCCAAAGAAAATAAACTTTAAATATGTAATTAAGAAATATAGATAAAGAAATTGGTTAGCCCGTTGTGAATTGTTTAAACTACCAAAGTTTAAAATACCTTGACAGTATTACCTTAATTAATAAACTTTGCATAAAGATTCTCCAGATGAAATATTAAACTAAGGCATTTTCTGTAAAGTCAAATATTCTTTCTTATATCTTTTCAGATGGCCTTATTCAGGCCATCATTTTTCAACTGTCTATTAAACAAATGCTAGGCCATCCATTTGTTTGGGAATCACTTTACCAGAATTATTAAACCTATTTTGAAGGTAGCAGTGAGGGAATTCCGTGAAAGTTTGTCATGTTTGGAGATAGTAATAAAATATTTGAACAGGTAAAATGTTTAAAATAGAGAGTATTGTATCTGTGAATGCAGGATAGGTAATTTCTTTAAAAAGGTTAATTGGCCTGGCTACACGACTTTAATTTAGTTATATGTAATTATAGGTTCTTTAGAATTTTCTTGATAAAAGAAAATGAAGTGAATTGCTTTTTATTCAGATATCATATGTGTGGCAATTTTTTTTTTTTTTTTTTTTTTTTTTTTTTACAGGGACAGAGAGAGAGATAGGTAGGGACAGAAAGACAGGAACGGAGAGAGAGGTGAGAAGCATCAATCATTAGTTTCTCGTTGCCGTTGCGACACCTTAGTTGTTCATTGATTGCTTTCTCACATGTGCCTTGACCCCGGGCCTTCAGCAGACCGAGTAAGCCCTTGCTGGAGCAAGCACCTTGGGTCCAAGCTGGCGAGCTTTTGATCAAGCCAGATGGGCCCACGCTCAAGCTGGCGAGCTTGGGGTCTTGAACCTGGGTCTTCCGCATCCCAGTCCAACGCTCTATCCACTGCTCCACCGCCTGGTCAGGCTATGTGTGGCAATTTTTGAAACTTGAAAACAGTACCATAAGCAAAACAAGAATAAATTATTTTCAAACATAAAACAATGAGAAAAAAATTGAAACAATGATTGTAGCTCTACAGGTGTGTGTTTGGGGCTAAGGTTAGATAATGGATCTATTACTCTTGAAAGCAAGTCAAGTTTAGCAAACATGTGACTTTAGGTTTTAAAGATAAGGTAATTGGGTTTTAGATATTGGGAGAATAAGAATTTCTGATATGTAACATGGTTTCTATTTGTTCTTAAATACCTTCAAACTATGTATTTGTCTTTATCTCTATCTATTGATCTACCTGAATTTATGTGTATAGTATATTTCTAACTGCTGTCCTTTAACCTTTTTGTCAACTTTATTTTCTTAAAACTTCAGTTAGTCAAATGTTCTGAAATAATTTCTTATAATACCTATCATGATTGTTTTAATTTTATCCCTGGTTGTTATTTAAAAAATCAATATGAAAATAAAAATATATACCATATCAAAATTAGTAAACCAAGTCAAGCTTTACTTATTAAGCCACTTTCTTAATCATTTTTATTTTCTAAATAGACTAGTTTAAGTGAAAAAACCAAATACAGTAGAATTTGAGGGAAACTGTTCTGTACAGCCAAGCTAAAACACAGTCCCTTTTGTCAAGGACAAAATAGAAATAGTTAATTTATGCACATAACGGAAATAATCTTCCAGGAATATAGAGCTGTTATCATGTATTAGTGAGGACACCAGTCAATCCCCAAGTGTTCACACCATTTCTAGATTTTCTTACTTCTCTGGATTTTCTTACTTCCTTAACTCAGCTACCCTGATCCAAATAAGACCCCTAGGCCACTAACCAGCTCAAATGGACAAATAACTTCTATATCTCATAAAAATTCCTTGGCCTGTGAGCACCTCAAAATGCACTGCTCCTTTAACCTTAAATTTCTCAGTTTATAGAAAGAAATGCTTGAACAAATTCATCCTTCTGCTTTGCTTCTTTGTCTGCAGAGCTTGGTATCTGACAGTTCTTACACAACTTTTTCTCAACATCAGTAATTTTTAACTATTACTAGTTGTAAAGCCAGGGCCACAATCATAGCCGCCCGGCCAGTGCAGGTTGGCATTAGATTTGAACAGACAGTAATGAAACAACGGAGCCAAGAACTGGTGAGCCATCAGCTTTAATTTTAGCTTGCACCCGGCGGACAAGCAAAAACACACACTGGGCTCCAAAACCCACTCATTCAGTGCTCACAAAGCTACTGACTTATCTGAGTTTCCTAGAATCAAAGGTCTCTACCTCACCAGACTTATTCACCTCTGTTCCCCATCTCCTTCTCCAGCACAAACTCTACACAAACTGGCTTCTCCCTCAGCACTCCACCATCTTGGCTGCTTCTCCTGGCCTCCATGTGGCCTTAATCTGCTCTCCTCTCTAATACCTCAGGAACCAAGAGCGAGTAAGCTCCTGGCCTGTCCCACTTTATAGTGTAAAATCAAAACCTCCAATACAATTACACAAACAAGGAAGTCTCCAATACAAAGCCACCCATTCGAGGCACAATGGGATTCCTCAGGAGAGTGCACCACCCTACATCATCCAATCAGTCAAGGGTGTGGGGGAAAGCTTACTCTTAAAACAAAGCCTTAGGCTATAACGACCCAGCCTGCTTACATTACAGTCTTTCCCTACACCCATCCCAAGCATAAGGGCAAATAATATCACCTGAGTGACAGGCTTCCATGTGGGCAGCGCTATCTTTAACAAAGTGAGCATATTATATTTTATCTGCCCAACACTAGTAAAAGTTAAAAATGTAAGAATGTAAAAAAAGAATGTACTTGGTGATAGTTAATAGATTACAAACAAAGAAACAAATTCTAGTCATAAACTTTACCAAATCAAACAATCAAATTGGTACAAACCTATAATTAATATGTATAGAATGGAGACTATAGGGTATACCAGTTGGGACACTAAAACTAAGCATTATGTGAATATGTATGTTTTTCAAATATTCATTCATTCAAAAAATATATTAGCTATATTTGGCAAGGACATTAGACAAATAGGGTCCCTATTTTTATGGTTAGACTAATAGAAAAAACAAAGATTGATATTTAACAAACATAAAAGTTTAACCATGAAATATGCTACAGAGGATAGGTAAATGGTTTTGTAAAACCATAAGGCTAAAAAACTTGATGATATCTTTCTTAAAGAACTGTCAAATGAGTTGAAATATTAAGGATGACTAGGAGGAATCAGACTAAAAAAATAAAAAAAAGAGAGAAACCATAATTAAACAGAAAAGAAAATGTCAGTGCTCTGCTATAGAAAGCATCAAGGTGCATATGAGAAAGTGAAAGAAGTCCCCTGTGGCTGAAACGGAAGTTGGAGATAAGGAGAGAAAGGTGGGTAAGGGACTTGCTCTAAAGCAGATATCCCCAAACTAAGACCTGGCCCGCGGGCCAAATTGCGACCCCCTGAGGTCATTTATCTGCCCCCCCCCCGCTTCACTTCCGGAAGGGACACCTCTTTCATTGGTGGTCAGTGTATGGAGTACTGTATGTGGTGGCCCTCCAACAGTGAACTGGCCCCCTGTGTAAAAAGTTTGGGGACCCCTGCTCTAAAGTGTCCTGCAGGTCACATTAAGAATTTTTGTTTTCTATTACACAATACAATATATAGATGATGTATTATTGTACAATTGTATACCTCAAACCTATATAATTTTGTTAAGTAATATCACCCAAATAAATTCAATGAAAATTAATTAATTAATTAAAAATATAAATTTTTATTTTCTAGTTAAAGTAGAATATCAATCACATTTTTAGTTTTAAAAGATACCTTTGGTTACATTCTAGAAGGCATATTGGTGGTTGGTGGGAGGTGGAAAAGTCAAAATTCTAAACAATTTAGAAAGTTCTTGCAGCAATCCAGGTATGGAATCTGTGGTTATGATGAACGTGGAGAGACAGAAAAATATTTAAAATATATTTGTGGATAATAAGAGAAGACTTGGTGATGGATCAAACAAGAGGGACATAGGGATTGTGTGAGGAATGACATCTAGGTTTCTAGTGTTTATAATTAGCTGGACAGTGGTACTCTAAGAAAGAGAATGCTGGATAGAGCAATTGGGAATCAATGGGAAAGATGATGAATTTAATTTTGGAAATGTAATGTTTTAGGTGCTTTTCAAACATCCAAAAAGAGCAACAGGGAGTAGGGCAAATACATAGGTATGATGGCCAGAGTTGAGGCCTTGATGGAGATTAATTTTGTAAATCATTTGTATATGGTTGACAATTAAAGCTGTTAGTAATGATGAAATTGCCTAAGGAAGAAATATAAGGAAAAAAGAGTAGGAGCTGTTTGAGGAAGTCAGACATTTAAAGGGAAGAGACATACTGGCAAAAGAGACTGACAAATGTTACCTAAGTGGTAAAAGAAAACCAAGGTTAATGATACAGGGATCACAGTTAGGTCACTGATTCTGAAATGGTAGGGAAATGGGAATCAAAACTAAATACACCAAAAGTGTTAGTTTGGGTATGTAAATATAAAATCACAATCAGAGAATTAGTGCATTAACTATATAACATGAAGTATATTTTAAGTGGCAACATTTTTCATCTCATTAGACAAAAAACAGTCCTTCTAATATTTTTACTATTAAAATTGATAATTCTCAAAATAATTTTGCATAGGATGATGATAAGAACATTGGCCCCGAAGTGATAACACATTGAGTCCAAGTTAAACTTTACCTAACTAGAAGTATGCATCTTTTGTGAACCTCAATATCTTGCATAACAGGTTTAATGGTAATAAATAACATATATCTAAGGACTGTCTGAGGATTTAGAAAGAGAAGGGGTAGAAAATATATTGCATAACATTATTTTTATTTATTGGGGGTAACACTGGTTAACATAATTACACAAATTTCAGGTGCACAATTCTACAACACATTATATGTACACTGTACAGTGTACTGTGTGTTCACCACCTAAAGTCAAGTCTCTGTCCATTACCATTTATCCCTCCAAAACCTCCTCCTTCTCCCCCATGACCCCATCCTCTGTAACTGCTACACTGTTTTCCATGACCAGGAGTTTTCTGTCTCTCTTTTTCTTCTTTGTTCAATCCCTGCACTGCATCTACAAAGTTGTAAATAAACTATATACAACACAGATTGACCTGATTGTGTATAATAATATTCTAAATAATGTTTCTACCTCTGGTCTTGCAATCTTACAGATTGAAATACCTAGCCTGAACAGGCGGTGGCACAGTGGATAGAGCATCGGACTGGGATGTGGAGGACCCAGGTTCGAGACCCCGAGGTCGCCAGCTTGAGTGCGGGCTCATATGGTTTGAGTAAGGCTCACCAGCTTGGACCCAAGGTCGCTGGCTCGAGCAAGGGATTACTGGGTCTGCTGTAGCCCCTCGGTCAAGGCACATATGAGAAAGCAATCAATGAACAACTAAGGTGTTGCAACAAAAAACTGATGATTGATGCTTCTCATCTCTCTCTGTTCTTGTCTATCTGTCCCTGTCTATCTCTCTCTCTCTGTCCCTGTAAAAAAAAAGAAAGAAAGAAATACTTACCTATTATGCATTTCAATCTGTAAACCCTGCTTCTTACCAGTACTATTCTCCCCTCTGAACTTTTAGTAGTGAATAAAATGTTTATGTCTCATATATCTTTCTGTCTTCTTACAGTGCCCAAGATAATACTTTTTATATAGTATAGCCCCAAAGATGTATTATTTAAATCTCAGAAACAATGTGTTAGATAAATTTACTATTTACAACATACCTAGCAAGCTTCTATTTCAGTACTGCCATGTGTTATTGTGTTCGCACAATAGTTGTTGCTTCCAATGGCTTTTAGAAATTGTAATTAATTAGAGCAAATCAGTTGGTATTGACAGTTGTGTCCTTTAAATCATGTTGAATCAGTCTCATTGACACATTTATCTGGCGCGACAATGATGACATTAAATGCATTTATTTGTCCTAACTCTTCAAACCCAATTGTATTTCCCTTCTTTCCCAGCTGCTTTGTTTTCTCATACTGCTTCCACTCTGAATCAGTTGAGGATGGTCATGTTTTACGTGGTGCTAAAGTGTATTCACAGACTTAGCTCAATAAATATCAAGTTGATATCTGACAAGAATCAGCTGTGCACCTCTCCAGATAGATGGGCCCTTTCCAGCAAGCTTTAATGTGCACATAAAATGTCAACTCTTTGAAATAATTTGCAGAAGATTAGTTCCATGGTGATTCAATTTGATAAGAATAGGTATTAAAAACTACCTTGGTGAAGTTATTTGTATGGTCTGACTTATTGGTCATTTCCATAAAGATCACTGAAGTGTAAATGAAAATCTAGCAGGAGGAATAGCTCTTGTGCTACCATCTCCCAGTCCTTCTGACCTATCTTGCTTGGGATGCTAAGTGTTTTCAGTTTGCTAAATGTATTTATCTGTTATGTTTATGACCCAGGATTCAAATGTGCAGCTATCATTGCCAGCCTTTGGCCTCAAACTCCAGCACCTGAAACCAGTTAGCTTCATTATTTTTTATATTCAAATGAGAGACCTGTACTATTATTTGTCATCTTAAATGTAGTAAATTGGAGGCAAATATGTCAAAATAAAAAGCATTCTTTTTTTTGCCTCTGAATCATGGAATTATGAATAACATTTCAGTTTTGTTTCACTTTTTTATTAAATTGTCTTTACTTTTCAAACTCTTTGGTCATCAGGAAAAAAGTAAACTAGATTTAAAATGATGAATGTATACTAATATATCAGACACACAGATCATTAAAAATACCTAGCAGTAGCAAAACAAAGACTTCCCTCAAACCCAGGAAAGGTCCATTATTATTTTCTTTGAAACTATGAGTGTCATCAAATTATCAAACCTAACATATGAGAAAAAGTGTTAGGCAGACACATGCAGAACATTTATACACAAATGAAAGACTATAAAGAATATGTATTACAGTGTAGCTGCTTTTACTCAGAAGATCCAAGGATCAAATAACAGTTCATTATTTTCTGAAGCTGACTTTTTGTGATCCATTTTTTTCACATTCTCAAGTCTTTGGAACCAAGTTCACATTCTTACATTTCCTACTGCTTTTTCACCTCCTTATTTCTACTCTTTGAGCTTAAAAAGAGTATATTCTTAAGATCTTTTTTCTTCACACTACTCTTTTCAGACATTTTCTGAAATGTTAGAAAACACATTGAAATAAATTCTTCAAAGTCAGGTAAACTACAAAATTAGGCCTTTAATATATCAATCAATATTCAGTATTTTGATGACAATATTAAATTAGAAAATTGTTTTTTAATACTAAAATTAAAAAGGTTATGATTGCCATTTACACAAGCCTGATGGGAAGGAGCACGGTGACTCTGACGCTAGATGAAAATGCTACATAGCTGTACAGATGAAAGCTACATTAAGGAAAAAACCTTGTTTTTAATCTTCCTAAGTAAATATGGTAGAGTAGTGCCCAAGTATTATAGTTTTTCTCTGCTAATTTTTTTTTTTTTTTTTTGTGTGTGTGTGTGTGTGTGACAGGGACAGAGAAAAGCAGAGAGAGGGACAGACAAACAGGAAGGGGGGGAGATGAGAAGCATCAATTCTTTGTTGCAGCACCTTTGTTGTTGATTGATGGATTGCTTTATCTTATGTGCCTTGACTGAGGGGCTACAGCAGACGAAGTGACCCCTTGCTCGAGCCAGCGACCTTGAGCTCAAGCTGGTGAGTCTTGCTTAAATCAGATGAGCCCATGGTCAAGCTGGTGACCTCAGGGTTTCAAACCTGGGTCCTCCGTGTCCCATTCCAATGCTTTAGACACTACATTACACCTGGTCAGATTCTGCTAGATTTCTTTTCAAAAGCATGAGAAGTCTCGCCTCTTCCAATTGGTATTTCAACTGCAGTGTTACTACTTCCCTTGACCCACTGACCACTCCTATTGTTTCAGGGAAGAGCCATTGTTATTTCATAGATGTACTACTGGCCCTGGAGTACTGCAGCTGCTGCCCTTACTCATCATGAAATGCCGTCTCTGATGTAGTACCAACACTTTCAACAAGCTCCACTTGTGACCTTGAATGGCATTCCACTCCTCAATGTACTATGATGTATTTGAGGACAGAAGCTAATTGTTATTTATCTTTTCTTTTATATTTTGATAAAACTCATTTTCATTCTAATCCCAATTCCAACAAGTTTTTAGTGAAACCATTGTTGTTGATTTAAATGGCATATTACAATTGTTTCATTGGTAACTACACATGAGTTTGTTAGGTGAGCTAAAGAAGAATTTGAGTGACAAACCGCAGGACACTAAAGTCATTTCTTAAGAGTATAAAGTCAGGTTTGATCCCACTAAACTCATCTTAATACATAGATAAAACACTTAATTTGTGCAAAATATGTTACAAATACCTCATTAACATTAACCTTCTTGCTTCTCACAATTCTCAGAATCAGGTTACTGTTATTAGACTCATTTCACAGAAAGGTTAAGTTACTTGCTCAAGGTCATACAACAAATGAAAAGAAGGCTCAGGCTTCAGACCCAGGCATGCTCGCTCTAACTCTGTGCTCCTGACTGCTCCACTGAGGCAGGCTGACTCTCTTTGGTATCCCATGTAAATGAACACCTTGTAATCTTAATCTACCAGTTCATCATACATTCCAGGTTAGTCTGAAACCACAGGCCGCTACATGGCCCTCATGCCTTCAAAAGGCTTCAGTCTTAAGAAACTTACTACATGTTTATCAATGCTTATTCTTTTGTTTTAAAGCTGAGAGAATTGCTCAGTGGCACAGCTACAATCTTTCCTTGTACTTCTGAACATTTCTCATCTAAACATACTGTCTTATTTTTGAGAAATGCTAGGCAGGTAGCGCAGAATAGAATTAAAGAGCAATGGCTTTTGCATAATGACTGCCTGGGCGTGAATCCAGACTGTCACTTTTCACATAACCTTAAGCAAGTTACTTATCTCTGAGGCTCATTTTACTTATGTGCAAAACAAGGATAAATAATAGAACTTAGTTTTAGGTTGATATTAGAAATACCTTAGTTCAAGTTGTGTAAAGCACTTCAACAACGCCTAGTGTGTGATAAGCATTATGTCAGTGTATGTACAGTATGTTACCATTTTTATGCTATTACTTTGATCTTTTCCAATTAATGGAAAATTATTAAAAATACTTTTTTTTTGCAGTTCTCGAGGGGCACAAAGAGTTTGTTCCTTATATAGAAAAGAGAAAGAAAAAAAGAAAGAAAAAAAATAAAAAGAAAACTACATATTAAACCCATTTAGCACATACATTGTTAAGAAGCCAGTTAAAACTTGAAGACTTAAAAATTGGAATATAGCACAAATTACTCTGGGTTGCATAGAGGCCTGGCTTTGTGTAGTTCTACCTAGACTTTAGATTGCCTTCTAGTTATGAATCATATCCACTAAAATACAAATATTTTCAAAAGGTAAAATATCAATGACATATTGGAAATTTTGATCATATTTTTAAGTTTTTTTGCTAATAAACACATAGATTGAGAATCAAACATATTTAAATTTTTTTTAAATTTATTTTTATATATTTATTTTAGAGAGGAGACACAAAGTAAGAGAGAGAGAGAGAGAGAGAGAGAGAGAGAGAGAGAGAGAGAGAAAGGGGGGAGGAGCTAGAAGCATCAACTCCCATATGTGCCTTGACCAGACCAGTGCAGGGTTTTGAACTGGCGACCTCAGTGTTCCCAGGTCGATGCTTTATCCACTGCGCCACCACAGGTCAGGCCCCAAACATATTTAAATACTCCAAACAAAACATCACAACCCACATTTCCATATATTTTAGCCACTTAATGTATAATAGGTTGCTATTAAAAATGACCAGCCAAATAATATATATAATTTTACATAATATGTATAAACAAAATAGTTAATTTCTCATGAAGATGTTATTATTGAGTGGCATTTTTAAACTCTGATAAAGTAGTAGGATTTAATCATATGTGATTACAAATATGCTCATGAACTGAAGTCAAATATAAGATGATTAGTCAAGTTATATCTAATATTGTCATAATCCTGTGCTATTTAGAAATGTCATCTGAGCAATAACTTAAAAAATTCACATTCCATTTCTTATCTCTCTTAAATGTCATACCAAAGAGCAAAATAGATGTGGGCAAGAGACTATTTTGAGATGTTTTCAAACAGAGGTTTTTATTCAGTATATTGAAGTCAATATATATTTTGGCCTCATTTTTATGATAGTGTAACTTTATTTCAATCAAGCATATAGCAAATAAGTTGGACTAGAACATGAAAGAGAAAGATATAAGGAGGGGACAGAAAGAAAGGACAAAGCTTACTGCCTCTAATTCTGCTGCACAGTCCATTCAAGCTCCAATGCAATTCTCCATTGTACATTCAATGAGGATAGACCTTGTTGGGCAAATAAAATAGATTATGCTCACTTTGTTAAAGATGATGCTGCCCACATGGAGGCCCGTTGACCAGGCGATGATATTAGTTGCCCTTCCTGCTTGGGAATGGGTGTGATTATGTTAATATGAGTTTGGGGAGGGCTTTTGCACCAAAAGGTTTTTAAGGAGAAGAGTGATTGCGTTCTAGGAGGAGTTCATGCTGTAAGAGAGCAGAGTAAGGCCACGTGGAGGCCAGGAGAAGTAGCCAAGATGGTGGAGTGCTGAGGTAGAAGCCAGTTTGTGCTGCAGAAGGAGATGGGGAACAGAGGTGAATAAGTCTGGTGAGCTAGAAACCTTTGATTCTAGGAAACTCGGATAAGTCAGTAGCTTTGTGAGCACTAAATGAGTGGGTTTTGGAGCCCAGTGTGTGTTTTTACTTGCCTGCCGGGTGCAAGCTAGCATTAAAGATGATGGCCCACCAGTTCCTGGCTCTTTTGTTTCATTACTGACTGTGTAAATCTAATGAGAACCTACACGAGCCAGGCAGCTGTGATGGTGGCTGTGGCTACTGGATTTATAGACCTTTAAAAGCACTGTTTTTTCAAATGTCCTTTATTTTCTTCATATTATTTGACACTTTCAGATTTAGAATTCAGATTCAAATCAGATCCTGGTTCTTGGAAATCCTAATGTATATTTATCAGATTTCCACCGGGTATACAACTTTCTTTCTTTATGCAATATATATACATTAAAATTTTAAGATGTGGCATTCTCTGTACTGGGTTCTGAGAGAGTTTTCACTATAGAAATGTTTATAACTCACTTAGGAAAATATACAAGTTAGCAATCACAGTCTAGATGATAACTTCATTTGAAATATTTGTAAGATGAGATGGTAGCTCATGGGAGAGGCACCCAATTCAGAGAGGAGAGAGATGTAGAACAAAGAGGAACAAAGTATCTCAGCTTGAAGTATTGACTAGAGCTAGCTGAGAGTTTGAAGAGTGTAGTAGTAACAAACACAAGATTTGGAGTAATTGAATCTTATTTCTATCAATAAAATGTTGCATGCCCTTGCAAGGACACCATATAGAGTTGTCCAGATTGTTCCTAGTTCTCTGATCAAGGGAGAAAGTCCAGTAAAAAACAGTCAGAGCTCTAGTTACTGACCCATGGGAAAAGCTGTGGCTGCTTTGAGAAGGTATTTTTTTTTCTAATTCACAGGCACAATAAGAATTAAAGACAGATTTGCTTTGATTAGTTACTTAACCTTATTAACTCTCATGTAGCTAAAATGGATATTATAATAGTAGCTACTTCACAGTGTCATGAAAATTACAAGAAATAATTTCTATAATTTGCTTTGCGTATACCTAATAATAGCACAATAAACAGTATTGTAAATAGATTTAATTCCTGAGAACTAAGGGCTGCAAGACTCTACCCTATATCAACTAATTGCAAATCAATCACCAGCAAAGATGAAAGGTGAAAGATAAACATGGATAAGAGTGGTTACCAACACCATTGTCTTCCCAGGTTGAAATCTCACAATGTCAAAGGAAAGGTACAATATTCTAAGATATGGGATAATTCCAAACATGAAGTACATCTGACATTCTGAATTTAGAGTAAATTACTTTGCACTACATGAAATATCTTTTTTACTCTTTATATTGTTTCTTTATACCTTCTAGCTGCATTTCATTTTTTTCTATTCACTTTTTCTCCTTTCTCCTTCATAACCAGTAACAGCCACCTGCCAGTCTTTCTCATGAGTATTGCTAGCAGCAACTAAAAAGATTCCAAGTCCCAAAATATCCACATGATCTGTCACTGAACATATATATATATATATATATATATATATATATATATATATATGTATATATATATGTATATATATGTGTATATATATATCTGTATTGTATATATAGTATATATATATATATATCTACATATTGAATATATATATTGTATCTGCTAATACATAAATTAACTTTCACTTTAATTTTTAAACAAAGTAGAGGGCAAATGATATTTCAAATATAATACACTTTGCCCCTGCTGATTCTGTTTCTTCCTCTTGAACTAATAAGGTCAGGACCAATGCCAAAGAAATGACTCTTTTGATTAAAAAATAAATGAAAATTGAAGAACTGTCACAGTGTATCCAGTAGAATTGCACAAAGCAAAATAATTCTTAAGCTCTGTGATGAAAGGATGAGCTCTTCCTGTGATCGTAACTTCCTAGGATTGAAGAGTTCATGGTTGTGTGGTTTGAAATTAACTGAGTTCAAAAGTGTGAAAGAATTTTTGTTGTTGTTTCTTATTTCCTGGGGAGTCTAAAACCTGAAAGGACCATACCAATGGGATATTTGGATTACTATGCAGTGTGATTCATTATTAATAAATAAATAAATAAATGACAGTAGTTATTAATAATTTCTCTTATTGTTATATTACTCAGGGGTACAGAAAATTATAGCACAAAAATTATTATGATTTTACCCTATCTAGTTTGATCTTTAGTTTTCTGTGTTAATATTATTATATTTATGCTGCGAAACATATATAAAAACTTTCTAAACATTTCATTATCGACTATGTCAGATAGCAATTATGACTAGTTTATATAGAATGATATGTAAAAATTATAGGGAACATGAAAACACCTTTATAGTAAATTAAATGATGGATAAAATAAACAACATTTTTGAGAGAAATTTTAAGAATTAAAAAAAAAATTCTTTAATATTTTATTTATTGCCTGACCAGGCGGTGGCACAGTGGATAGAGCGTCGGACTGGGATGCGGAAGACCCAGGTTCGAGACCCCAAGCTCACCAGCTTGAGCACGGGGCCATCTGGCTTGAACAAAAGCTCACCAGCTTGGACCCGAGGTCGCTGGCTCCAGCAAGGGGTTTCTTGGTCTGCTGAAGGTCCGCGGTCAAGTCACATGTGAGAAAGCAATCAATGAACAACTAAGGTGTCACAATGGCAACAAAAAACTAATGATTGATGCTTCTCACCTCTCTCTGTTCATGTCTGTCTGTCCCTGTCAATCCCTCTCTCTGACTCTCTCTCTGTCCCTGTAAAAAAACAACAATAATATTTTATTTATTGATTTTAGAAAAAGGAGAGGGAGATGGAGGAAGGAAAGCAGGGAGACAGGAAGCACCACCTTGTTTCCCATATGTGCCTAGACCAGAGAAGCCTGGGTCTTGAACCAGTGACCTCATCTTTCCAAGTTGATGCTTTATTTACTGTACCACCTCAGGTCAGGACAAAAATTTAATTGTATATGAAAACAAGGGACTATTCCTCAAAAATATATTATGTAATGAGTGGTATATTACATGTATCTCCCCAAATTACTGCAAAAAGAAATACATATTTTTAGGAAAATAACAAAATAATGATAGCAAGGATATTCTGATGGTAAAAGTATGTCTTTATTTTACAAGTGTAAAAAACTTTTTATTATATTCAAAAATATAATAAATGAATAAGAAGTTATTATCAAAAAAACAACACAATCCTAAATTTTACTTTATCTCTTTCTTACCTTCAATCATTCAATATCTCAGCAATCATTTTTTATGGCTGTATTTCAAATCAGCTTTTGTTTGAAAATAATGTTAGCCCAATTATTTATTTTTTGTTTTTAAACTCCAATACTTTTGTCCATCCTCCATTTTCCTCAAAAGTTTGTATAAAATTGTTGTTTAATTGTATAATGCTGCCTTTAGTTGCATGATATTCAAGTGGATTAAAACTAAATACTGTATGTAGAGGAAGAAAATGAACACTGTGACAGAGACCAAGAGATGAATACCATCACTGTTGGGAATTTGTATCTACTCTCTTGGCAGAGAGGTTGTAAGAGACATACTGCACCAAAGAGAGTTGCCTTTTCTGAGGCAGAAATAAATTGTTTGTATTTGTCATATCAGTTCAACATAGTTGTAGAATGATATATTCCAATATGGAATGTATTAGTTATTTACCAATTTTCTCTCTGTGCCAAATAGAAGGTGATAGAATGAAACTGGAATACAGAAAAAGGAGAGAGGGAAATCCTTCTTTTTTTACTGTCCCTAGTTGTATTGCCCAGTGGTTATATAGTATTTCTTGCAGCAGCTGCAAGTGGCTCTCCTCAAGCTTTTTTTGATACTCTTAGAAGAAAGTTTCTCATCATTCCTAAGGAGACCAGTCAAAGACAAATTACATTTCTTTCTTCAGGATTTAAGTTTTAGATCAGTGGTGTTTCTTTTGTTTGTCTGTTTGTTTGTTTTCAGTTATTATCTCTGGATTACTTCTGTGTTCTCTATTTGCTCATACAGCTTTCCATCAACATTGTAACAAATTCTCTATACTGAGGCTCTTCTGTTAAAATGCCTGGTATGGTTTCTGTTTTCCATACTGGATCTGAATCAATTGAAATATTAAAACAAAAGTATTTTATTATTTGTCAAAAATTAGATGAATTTTTATTATAAACTTTCACTGGTCTATAAATACAACATATACTTTGAAAAATCAAACACAAAATATGCTACATGGTGCCAACCGTAAACTCAACCTGAAAAGCAAAGTTCAAGTTTTCTCATAATTTTATATGGAATCTTGATATTTGAAAGTGTGATGAGTTTAACTTTTCATTACTCCCAAAGATTTCTGTAATCTCAAATAAAAATTCTTGGTAAAGAAGAACTAACTAAATACAGGTCTTCTATTTAAAGTTAACTGGAAAAATAAACAGAAAGATGATATCAAAGAGATTTGTTTGTGATTTGCAAGTGAATATTAATTTATTACTTAGAAGTAAATATTAATTTACTATAAAATTCTCTAAAATCATTGCCTCTTTACTGAAATAATTTGAAGAAAGTAAAGTAATGAAGGAATCACTTGTTAAGATATTTTATTTTTTGAAAATGTTCTTTGCAACAAAGTACAACTTAATTCTTAGAATAAAATAATTTGGAGAGGTATTAGAAAACAGAGAAAAAGTACAGGAGGAAAATATTTCAAATTATATAATCATTAACTGATTCTTTAAAAAAGAGAGAAATCTAAATAGTAGTGGAAAAATGAAGATTGAGTCATTGCCAGTTGTAATGAAACAATGTTTCCTGAAGTACTTAATGTATGATGAGAAAACTAATGAACAGTAAAATAACATGGTGACTTATAAATAACAAAAATGCATGAAGTGCTATTATAATTAAAGAGAGATTGTTAGATCTCATTAATATAAAAAAGACTATTGATACCAACATATATATGGTTGTAAAAAGTAAATTTTACAAAACCAAAAACAATAGCAAACCAACCAAACAAACAAACAAACAATGGTTGATTTATTAAAAATTATAGCTCTGTTTGTGAAAATAACAACAAAAAATAATGTGGAAAGAGTGACTTTATGGCTGAAGAGTGGCATAGTCACATTAAACTGCTTTCAAAGCATAATTACAAACATGGTTGTTGGTCAGATAAAATATATTATGCTCACTTTGTTAAAGATGGCGCTGCCCACATGCAAGTCCGTTGATATTAATCTGTGTTTGGGGACAGGTTGTGGGGAGGTCTGGTTGTTTCAGCCTAATGTTTAGTTTTAAGAGTAAGCTTTTCCCTATACCCTTGACTTATTGGATGATGTGGGGTGGTGCACTCTCATGAGGAATACTTTCATTATGTCGCAGATAAGTGACTTTGTATCAGAGACTTTCTTGTTTGTAGATTGGATTAAAGGTTTGAATTTCTACACTATAAAGTGGGGCAGACCAGGAGCTTGCTCTCTCTCAGTTCCTGAGGTTAGCATTAGAGAGGAGAACAGATTAAGGCCATGTGGAGGAGAGGAGAAGCAGACAAGATGGTGGAGTGTTAAGGAAGAAGCCAGTTCGTGCAGAGTTTGTGCAGAGAGAAGGAGATGGGGAACAGAGGTGAATAAGTCTGCTGAGCTAGAAGCCTTTGATTCTAGGAAACTCGGATAAATCAGTAGCTTTGTGAGCACTGAATGAGTGGGGTTTGGAGGCCAATGTGTGTTTTTACTTGCCCGCCAGGTGCAAGCTAGCATTTAAGCTGATGGCTCACCAGTTCTTGGCTCCGTTGTTTCATTACCAACTGTCCGAATCTAATGCGAACCTGCATGAGTCAGGTGGCTGTGATGGTGGCCTAGGCCACTGGCTTTACAATGGTATAAAACATTGAAGCATTCTTTAAAGAATACAAAATCTCAAGAACTGTACAAAAAAAAGTAAAAGAATTTACAGATTTTCTTTTCTTTTGGAATTTTATTAGAAAGTATAGGGTCACATTGGTTCACCAGCAAATGATTAGGAAATAATAATATGTACAAATTTATAAATTCCCAATATTATTTGACTTACTACTCTTTATTTTTCTATCTTTATTTACTTTGATTTATACATTTTTACATTTTATGATACAATCCACATTAAATTATTTTAATAAATAAATTAATTAACTAAAAAAGCATCCTGAGTCTCTTAAAAGAATTAGTAAAGTGAGTCTATTCACATTAAGGAAGATAGAGGTCATGCCCTCAGTTTCATGCTTGTTACCACTAGAAATACTCATTATATCTCATTGAAATAACAGTTTTCCTGACCTTTCAGTGGTCAGGTAAATAAACCTTCATCAACACCTCAGACTGAAATAGCTATCTAAATTCATCACCTTCTGCTTCCTTGAGTCACTCTTACCTTACACCATCCATAACGTGTTTTCTCTACTACATAACATAACTATGTGTATCCAGGGGCCACTGCCATCGTGGCCATGCAGGTTCACATTGAATTTGGCCAGACAGTAAAGAAACAATGGAGTCAAAATATGGTGGGCCATTTCTTTATTAAAGTCTCACACAGGCTGACAAGCAAACAGGCAGAAAAAACACGTCCCTTTCATTCAGGGCTCCCAAAGCCCTGATACATTCTCTGGTTCACAACCAGGAGAACCTTCTTCCATTCCTCCTAGAATCAATGGCCCCATCAGTCTCAGCAGAGCTAGCAAAACCACTCAGCTCTTGTTTTCCATCTGCACACCTTCTTTCTCCCTGAAAAACTGACTTCTTCTTCAACACACTGTATTCTCTCCACTCTCCCTGCAAAACTGACTGGTCCCCAAAACACCCCTTCTCCCTCCCAAGCAGGAATACAATCCTTAATTTGCAATCAACTGCCCTGCTCTGAGGGCAAGCACATAGTGGCTGCCCAGTGCAATTTTTTAACAATAAAAGTGAGCAAACTCAAAAAATACAAATTTTACTAACTCATTTGCCCAATACAATGTTATCTTTAAATCATTCTTTTAATCACTCAACCTATCTGTTATCCACACTTTCAAATACAGAATTCAACACATCACCAATTAGTATTCCTATTTTTACATCTATTTGTTCTTATCTATTTTAATTTAATGACAAACTATTCATATCCTCAGCACCTTAATTATGAGTATTCTTTTCTAAAATACTAGGTTTGGGACCCATATATGGTGATGTGACTTTTTGGGTGGTGGGCAAACAAACCAATACACATATCATGTATTATAGTATAGCAATGTACACTTGAAATCTATATAATATTATTAACCAATGTACACCAATATATTTAATAAAAAATAAAATAAAATACCAAGTGTTAGGTAAATGAGTTTGTAAAATTTGTATTTTTTGAGTTTGCTCACTTCTATTGTTAAAAAATGGCACTGGGCAGCCATGCGTGTGTTTGACCTCAGAGCAGGGCTGTTGATTGCAAATTGCGGGTTGCATTCCTGCTTGGGAGTACACATTGTTTTGCTAACATTTACTGAAGGAGGGGTCTTTGTGGGACCAGCTAGTTTTGTAGGGAGAGGGGAGAGAATACAGAGTGTAGAAGAAAAAGCCAGTTTCTGTAGAGAGAAAGAAGGTATGCAGATGGGAAACCAGAACTGAGGGGCTTTGTGAGCTCTGCTGAAACTGGTGGTGCCTTTGATTGTGGGAGGTACCAGAAGATTCTCCTGGTTGTGTGTATGACCAGTAGCCACCATCATCATGGCCATGCACATGCCAGTTCTCATTGGATTTGTGCAGATGGTAAAGAAACAGTGGAGCGAAAAAATGGTGGACCATTTCTTTATTAAAGTCTTGTACTGACCAACGAGTAAACACAAGTAAAACACTTCCCTCCAGTTCTACAACCAGGAGAATCTTCACCCATTCCTCCTAGAATCAAAAAACCTCACCAGTCTCAGTGGAGCTCACAAAAACCTCTCACCTCTGGTTCCCCATATGCGCACTTTATCCTCTCTGCACAAACTGGCTTCTTTAGCACTCTACATTCTCTCTGCACTCCTTTGCAAACATGGCTTCTCTCTCTTTCCCAGCCAACATGGCTTTTTAAAATTCTGCATAACTGGCTTCTTTTTCCTTTGTAAAATTTTCTGGAGCCAGAAAACCTCTCCTCTATCAAAGGTTAGCAAAACAATAACCCCTCCTAAGCAGAATGCAATCCAGAATTTGCAATCAACTACCCTGCTCTGAGGGCAAGCACATCCTTGGTTACCAGAGCCATTTTTAAACATTAAAAGTGAGCAAACTTAAAAATTCTATTTTACAAACTCATTTGTCCCACATTGTGGAACCAGAGAATGTGTCAGGGCTTTGGGACCCCTGAATAAGAGTGAAGTGTTGTGTGGTTTTTTTTTGTTTTTGTTTTTTTTTCCTGTTTGATTGTTGGCTGGTGTGAGACATTTTAAAAAAAATGTATTGTATTAACATGGATTCAAGCATCCCACTGAAAACAACATCCTCTCTCCCTTCCCCATGTCCCTATCTGTAAAGCCAGTAGCCATGACCACCATCACAGCCGCTTGGCCAGTGCAAGTTCACATTAGATTCAGATAGTTGGTAATAAAACAACGGAGCCAAGAACTGGTGAGCCATGAGCTTTAATTCTAGCTTGCACCCAGTGGGCAAGCAAAAACACACATTGGGCTCCAAAACCCACTCATTCAGTGCTCATGAAGCTACTGACTTATCCAAGTTTCCTAGCATCAAAGGCTTCTAGCTCAGCAGACTTATTCACCTCTGTTTACCATCTTCTCTCTGTACAAACTGGCTTCTTCCTTAACACTCCACCATCTTGTCTGCTTCTCCTCTCCTCCACGTGGCCTTAATCTGTTCTCCTCTCTAATGCTAACCTCAGGAACTGAGAGAGAGCAAGTTCC
Source organism: Rhynchonycteris naso (assembly GCA_037038555.1). NCBI lineage: Eukaryota > Metazoa > Chordata > Mammalia > Chiroptera > Emballonuridae > Rhynchonycteris > Rhynchonycteris naso. The sequence continues at coordinate 271,154,536 of CM072996.1, read as the reverse complement.
TGGTCTGCCCCACTTTATAGTGTGGAAATCTAAACCTTTAATCCAATCTACAAACAAGAAAGTCTCTGGTACAAAGTCACCCATCTGAGGCATAATGGGAGGATTCCTCATGATAGTGCACCACCCCATATCATCCAATGAGTCAAGGGTGTGGGGAAAAGCTTACTCTTAAAACTTTCAAGTGGGCAGTGCCATCTTTAACAAAGTGAGCATAATATATTTTTTTAATTTATTTTATTTTATTTTATTCATTTTAGAGAGGAGACACAGAGTGAGAGAGAGAGAGAGAGAGAGAGAGAGAGAGAGAGAGAAAGAGAGAAAGGGGGGAGGAGCTGGAAGCATCAACTCCCATATGTGCCTTGACCAGACCAGTGCAGGGTTTTGAACTGGCGACCTCAGTGTTCCCAGGTCGACGCTTTATCCACTGTGCCACCACAGGTCAGGCAATATATTTTATCTTCTCAATAATCCACACCGATGCTCACATTCCTACCCACAATCTACACCACTGGCATTCCTGTACAAAGAAATAAGTCACATTACACAAATTACAACAACAACACAAATCATACAGTTTCAACAATTACAAAGGTAGACTTTACCATTCTCTAATAAATTTGCCAAAAGCACAAAATGTCCTTGGAGCTTCTTTTTAGCCATGGCAAAAGCTTCCAGGAACAGAATAGCCTCCAGCAAAGCCACCCCCCACCCCCATCAGGGTATTTCACAATATCCAAAATCTGTAAGTCAAAGGACCCAATGCTCACTCCAGTTGCAGTCCAGGAAATCAGTCAATGCACATGAGGTGTTAGACTCCTCCCTCATTCCTGCCATCATGGCATGTCTCACACTGTCCTAAAGAGAACCATGTAGCAATGGCAGTCAGCATTTCCATCTCTGCTCTGGGGAGCATGATGGCATCCACCCTTATGTCCCAAAATCACAGACCTACCAGGAGTGTAGCAGGTACTCCTTCCAGGTGGCTTCTCATCTTCTGGAGACTGCGGATTGCAGCTCCAGCCTGATTATCTTCATCCTCCAAAGAGAAACTGAAAACATCAGCTCCCGCTGCCGGGCTTAAGCCCTGGGCCACCACTGCCTTCTGCTCAGCAGGCTTTGCAGCTCCAGTCCTGGCCTCAGCCTTGGTCTCCTGCCACTGCTGGCTCTCCACAATGTCCAGGGCAATCTGCAACTCACGAAACTGTGATACCTTCTCTAGCATCTGCTCCATTTCAAGGCAATTCTGACAAACTTGGTTGGCTTCCTCCTCCAGTGCTTCCTCCAGCTCCAGGGTCAGCATCTTTTTCTCCCACATTTCCTCCAGCTCCTTCCACTGCTCAGTTTGCAGGTCCCAGGCAGCCACTTCCATAGAGCTCTCAGTTTCTTCACCCATGACTGTAAAAGTCAGCCAGCCTACAGTGCCCAAAAGGAAAGTTACGGGGAACCATAAGAGCAGCCAGTCCTTTACTCCACCGCTCAAAGGTGGTGGTGGCTCCATACCAAACTGTATTGAATCCTACCACAGACTATGCCAAATGTAAGGCCAGTAGCCAAGGCCACCATCACAGCTGCCTGGCCAGTGCAGGTTCGCATTAGATTCGAACAGTCAGTAATGAAACAACGGAGCCAAAAACTGGTGAGCCATCAGCTTTAATCTTAGCTTGCACCCGGCGGTCAAGTAAAAACACATACTGGGCTCCAAAACCCACTCATTCAGTGCTCAAAAAGCTACTGACTTATCCGAGTTTCCTAGAATCAAAGGCTTCTAACTCACTAGACTTATTCACCTCTGTTTACCATCTCCTTCTCTGCACAAACTGGCTTCTTCCTCAGCATTCCGCCATCTTGGCTGCTTTTCCTCTCCTCCACATGGCCTTATTATGCTCTACTCTCTAATGCTAACCTCAGGAACCAAGAGAGAGCAAGCTGCTGGTCTTCCCTACTTTATAGTGTAGAAATCCAAACCTTTAATCCAATCTACAAACAAGGAAGTCTCTGATACAAAGTCACTTATCTGAGCCATAATGGGAGGATTCCTCAGGAGAGTGCATCACATCATCCAATCAGTCAAGGGTGTGGAGAAAAGCTTACTCTTAAAACGTGCACATGGGCAGCGCCATCTTTAATAAAGTGAGCATAATATATTTCATCTGCCCAACATCTATCATTTATCAAAATTCATCATTCACAATAATACTATTAAATTTGTTTTCTTTATTATTGTATGACCAGTAGCTGCAGCCACCATCACAGCCACCTGGCCCGTGCAGGTTCACATTTGATTCGGACAGACAGTAATGAAACGATGAAGCCAAGAACTGGTGGGCTTTAATTCTAGCTTGTACGCAGCGGGCAAGAAATACACACAGTGGGAAATCTCTTCCCTTTCCGTTCAGGGCTCCCAAAGCCACTGATTTATCCAAGCTTTCTAGAATCAAAGGTTTCTAGCTCACCAGCCTTATACACCTCTGTTTCCCATCTTTTCTCTGCACAAACTCTGCATGAATTGGCTTCTGCTTCAACACTTTGCCATCTTGGCTGCTGCTTCTCTCCTCCACGTGGCCTTTCTCTGCTCTCCTTCAGCATGGGCTCCTCTGCCCCATTTTATAGTGTAGAAATTCAAACCTTTAATCCAATATACAAACAAGCAAGACTCTGATACAAAGTCACTTATCTGAGGCATAATGGGATTGATTCCTCATGAGAGTACACCACCCCACATCATGCAACAGTCAAGTGTGTGGGGGAAAGTTTAGTGTTGAGAAGATCTTAGTATTAAAGGGGTGGGAAAGCCTTAGTCTTAAAACTAAGCCTTAGGCTATAATGAGCCTGTCTGCTTAGAGCCTGTCCCCCACACCCAATGCAAACTATAAGTGAGCAAACATATATGTATATTATATTTACAAACATTTGACCAACAATTATATAGTTGATTACTTAATTACATGTGACTCTTCAGTTTTTTTTACTTAGCCTAATCATCACTGTTTCATCTCTCTACCTTGGTGGAAGCTCCTAAACAAAAATTTTTGAGGTGATCTTTACTTACACTAAATATCCTCTCAGTGACTAGTAAAATGCTCTATGTGTAGAGGGTGCCTAGAAAATATTATTTGCATAAGAACAATCTTACAGATTTCAACTAACAACATTTGACAACAACTTAATTCATTTTTTCAAGCATTTTTCAATTGTACTTATTTAGATAGATAGTCAAATGAGTATTTTGGAAAGATTTTATTTTAAATTGAGATTATCAAATGAAAAGCCACAGCAAGAAGTCTTCCAAATGACTTTGAGGAGAAAAATACCATATGGTTCTAACAGCAACAAAATCTAATTCCATACAATCTTGTGGGCTTCACAGACTGGAGTTTCATCAAAAATATGTTGGTTAGCTAATGAATTCATTTGAGTGTGATTAACTTCTGGATTATAGCAAAATTGTTTATGTATAAAATTATGGTTTGGATTGATCACTCATTTCCTTGTAAATCAAATAATTTAGTTTATATATAGAAAATCCATTGTGCATATGGTAGAAATGTGACTTGTAAAACTATAATTCATAGAAAATGGATAGTGTGAATTTATGGTGACTTTGACAACTTATTTTGTGACATATACCAGAAGGAATGTTTTATGTAACCCACAAAGAGAGTTTTAAATTCTAAATCTTATTTTCTCCAGAGTATAATCAGACATATAAAATTATCTCCTTTGAATTTTTCTTTTTTCAATCTTTATTTTAATAATTTTAATAATTGTGAGTCATTTTAACTATTTTTTAACAAATCTATATTATTACACGTAGAATTTTTTTTTTCTATCTGCATTGTATGACTTCTAGGAAATATTAGTAAAATTAAGATATCTTCAGACCATTGAAATCTTTGCAAATACTTGATAAGACAAAGAAGGCTTTGAACAAAGTGTTTATAAGGTGTTTTTTTTACAGCAACTGTTTTCTTTATTTTCTCCTATAGAATGCCATTTGAGTTAAATAGACTAGTTATAAAGATTTTAATTTCTGAGGATATAGAAGAAAAGCAATTCTAAAAATTTTCATGACAAAAAACAACTAGAAATGTTTGACTTTTTGTTTACCTTTTAAACAAACTGTAAATAAATATAGTGTGTGAATTACTTATTTTTTAACATAGAACTCTATTTCACATATACATGTATATACATAAATAAAAATATATGTGTTATACGTGTTGCCCACCAACTATCACATCCCTTGAACATAACCTTTTCCCCCTGTGCTGGGCTTTCTTCTTTTCCATTAGCGTTGACACTGTGACTCACTCTATCATAGTGCCCAGGTTGCAAAACATTTTTATAAAAATGATGTGAAAGAGAAAAGGTAATTCAACCCATTTTAATATAAAAAATTAATTACATTTTAATGCTGTGTTTTTATCCTCCTCACTATAAACCCTGGCAGCCATCAAGACTCAGAAAGAACTAGAAGTAAATAATTCAGCAATTACTCAGTCCTAATCTTGTGTATAATAATCTCTTAAATTTTATAATGGAAAAATAAAGGAGATGTTTACTTACATAGTTTCTAATGGTAATACATAATGTTTCTCCATCTGACTTGACATCTTTCTTAGTATGTTCCCAGGAGGGCCAAATATTTTAAAGGACTATATCCTGTATCTAGCATAAAGTCTGAAATCCACACTGACTTCGGCCAAAGTATAATGCTTGTTATCATGGAGTGAGTCACAATATTTTTAATAAGTAAATTTTAAATATTAAATTTCATCAGTACATAACTGCCATTTCTTATTGCATTTACTGAATCCTCTTTAAATTTATGGGTTCAAAATTTTGTTTTGACTTGAAAAATTTGGCTCAAGGACATAGCAGTGTGCTCACTGATATAAAACTAGATATATCACATGAAAATCAGAAACTTTCCAATGAGTCGAAAAGATTATAGGATGATTGTGGATTTAACAAAATATCTACAGCATATTTATTACGATTGCTTTTTTTTTCTTTTGGATTTTTTTAAATTAATTTTAATGTGGTGACATTAATAAATCAGAGTACATATGTTCAAAAAAAAATCTCCAGATTATCTTGTCATTCAATTATGTTGCATACCCATCTTCCAAAGTCAAATTATCCTCTGTCACCTTATATCTGGTTTTCTTTGTGCCCCTCCCCGCCCCTCACTCCCTCCTTCTCCTCCCTCCCCCACCCTGTAACCACCACACTCTTGTCCATGTCTCATAGTCTCGCTTTTATGTCCTACCTATGTACGAAATCATGCAGTTTTCAGTTTTTTTCTGTTATACTTTTTCACTCCATAAAATGTTATAAAGGTCCATCCATTCTGTTGTAAATGATCCGATGTTATCATTTCCTATGGCTGAGTAATATTACATCGTATATATGTACCATAGCTTTTTAATCCCCTCATCTTCTGATGGACACTTGGGCTGTTTCCAGATCTTTGCTATTGTGAACAATGCTGCCAAGAACATGAGGCGCATTTCTTCTTTCCGAACAGTGCTATGGTGTTCTTAGGGTATATTCCTAAAAGTAGGATAGCTGGGTCAAAAGGCAGTTCGATTTTTAATTTTTTGAGGAATCTCCATACTGTTTTCCACAGTGGCTGCACCAGTCTGCATTCCCACCAGCAGTGCAGGAGGGTTCCCTTTTCTCCACATCCTCGCCAGCACTTATTCTGTGTTGTTTTGCTGATGAGCACCATTCTGACTGGTGTGAAGTGATACCTGATTGTGCTTTTAATTTGCATTTCTCTAATGATTAGTGATATTGAGACTTTTTTCATATGCCTATTAGCAAACTGTATGTGCTCTTTGGTAAAATTTCTATTCATATCTTTTGTCCATTTTTTGATTGGATTGTCTGTCTTCCTGGTGTTGAGTTTTATAAGTTATTTTTAAATTTTGGTTATTAACCGCTTATCAGATGTATTGTCGAATACGTTCTCCCATTGTGTGGTTTGTCTTTTTATTCTGTTCTTATTGTTTTTAGCTCTGCAAAAACATTTCAGTTTGATATAGTACCATTGTTTATCCTGCTTTTATTTCATTTGCCAGTGGAGATAAATCGGCAAATATATTGCTGTGACAGATGTCAGAGAGCTTACTTCCTATGTTTTCTTCTAAGATGCTTATGGTTTCACGGCTTACATTTAAGTATTTTATCCATTTAGAGTTTTTTTGTGTGTGAATGGTGTAAGTTGATGGTCTAGTTTCATTTTTTTGCAGGTAGATGTCCAATTTTCCCAACACCATTTGTTAAAGAGGGGTCTTTACTCCATTGTATGCTCTTTCCTACTTTGTCAACATCAGTTGTACATGAAGGTGTGGGTTTATTTCTGGGTTCTCTGTTCTGTTCCATTGATTTATGTGCCTGTTCTTATGCCACTAGCAGGCTGTCTTGAGTACAATGGCCTTGTAGTAGATACCTAGATATCCGGAAGAGTGGTACCTCCTGCTTTATTTTTTCTTTTTAAGATTGCTGAGGCTATTCTTGTTCTTTTTTGGTTCCATATAAATTTTTGGAATATGTTTTCTATATCTTTAAAGTATGTCATTAGTATTTAATAGTTATTGGATTGAATTTATAAATTGCATTGGGTAATTTAGACATTTTAATGATGTTTATTCTTCCTAACCATGAGCATGGTATATGCTTCCACTTGTTTGTATCTTCCTTGATTTCTTTTATCAATGTTTTATAATTTTCTGAGTACAATCCTTAACCTCTTTGGTTAAATTTACTCCTAGGTACTTTAGTTTTTTGGCTGCAATACTGAAGGGGATTGTTTCTTTAATTTCTTTTGTTGACAGTTCATTGTTGGTATATAAAAATGCCTCTGAATTCTGAGTATTAATTTTATATTCTGCCACCTTGCTGAATTCATTTAGAAGGTCCAGTAGTTTTTTGACTGAGACTTTAGGGTTTTCTATATACAATATTATATCATCTGCAATTAATGACAGTTTTACTTCTTCTTTTCCAATTTGTATGCCTTTTATTTCTTCTTTTTACATAGTCTGATTGCTGTGGCTAAGAATTCCAGAACTATGTTGAATAAGAGTGGTGAAAGGAGGCACCCCTTCCTGGTTCCTGATCTTAAGGGGATTGCTTTTAATTTTGCCCATTTAGTAAGATGTTTGCTGTGGGTTTGTCATAGATGGCCTTTATCATGTTAAGTTATGTTCCCTGTATTCCCACTTTACGGAGAGTTTTGATCATGAATGAGTGCTGAATTTTATCAAATGCTTTTTCTGCATCTATTGAAATTATCATGTGATTTTTGTCCTTCCTTTTGTTTATGTAATGAATCACATTGATTGATTTGCGAATATTGAACCAGCCTTGCCTCTCCAGGATAAATCACACTTGATCTTGGTGTATAATTTTTTTCATATATTGCTGGATCTGGTTGGCTAATTTTTTGTTGAGAATTTTAGCATCTAAATTCATCAGGGATACTAGCCTATAATTTCCTTTCTTTGTGTTTTCTTTGCCTGGTTTGGGGATCAGAATTATGCTTGCCTCATAAAAGGAGTTTGAAAGCCTTCCTCTTGAATTTTTTGAAATAGCTTGAGGAGAATAGGAGTTAGTTCTTTCAATTTTTGGTAGAATTCACTTGTGATGCCATCAGGTTCAGGACTTTCCATTGTTGGGAATTTTTTGATAACTGTTTCTATCTCATTTGTTGTAAGTGGCCTGTTTAGTTGATCTGATCCTTCCAGATTGATTTTTGGAAGATTATATGATTCAAGAAATTTGTCCATTTCACCTAGGTTGTCTAATTTTTTGCCATAGAGTGCTTCATAGTATTTTCTTATAATACTTTGTATTTCTGTTGTGTCAGTTGTTATTTCTCCACTCTCATTTTTAATTTTATTTATTTGAGTCTTCTTTCTTTTTTTCTTGGTGAGTTTAGTTAAAGGTTCATTAATCTTGTTTAAATTTTCAAAGAACCAACTCCTTGTTTTATTGATCTTCTGTATTGTTTCCTTAGCCTCTAAGACATTTATTTCTGCTCTGATCTTTATTATTTCCTTCCTTCTACCTGTCCTGGGTTTATTTGCTGTTGTTTCTCTAGTTGTTTTAGATGCAGGGTTACGTTGCTTATTTGAGCTTTTTCTAACTTCTCATGGTATGCCTGTAGTGCTCTGAACTTCCCTCTCAGTACTGCTTTTGCTGTGTCTCATAAATTTTAAGTTGATGTATGCTCATTATCATTCGTTTCTAGAAACTTTTTTATTTCCTCTTTGATCTCATTGTTAATCCATTCATTATATAATAACATGCTATTTTGTTTCCAAGTGTTTGAGTATTTTTCAGTTTTTCTTTTGTGGTTAATTTCTAGTTTCATGGCATTGTGATCAGAGAAAATGCTGGATATGACTTTTCAATCTTCTTAAATTTATTGAGACCATTTTTGTGTCCTAACATGTGGTCTATCCTAGAAAACGTACCATGTGCGCTTGAGAAGAATGTATATTCTACTGCTTTAGGGTGAAAAGTTCTGAAGATATCTATTAAATCGAGATGATCTATTTTATCCTTTAAGTCCGCTGTTTCTTTATTAATTTTCTTTCTAGAGCATCTATCCAGTGATGTTACTGGGGTATTGAAATCACCTACTATTATATTGTTGCTGTTAATCTCGCCCTTTATATCCATCAAAATCTGCTTTATGTATGTCAGGACTCCTATGTTTGGTGCATAGATATTTATAATGGTTATGTCTTCCTGTTGAATTGTTTCCTTTATCATTAGGTAGTGTCATTCTTTATCTCTTACTATAGCCTTTGCTTTAAAGTCCATTTTTTCAGATATAAGTATTGCTACCCTGGCTTTTCTTTCATTTCTATTTGCATGAAATATTTTTTTTCATCCTTTTACCTTCAGTCTATGTGCATCTTTTGTTTTAAGGTGTGTCTCTTGTATGGGTCCTGTTTCTTTATCCATAGAGCTATCCTATGTCTTTTGATTGGATCATTTAATCCATTTACATTTAAGGTTATTATTGATGTGTAGTTGATTATTGCCATTTTATTCTTTAAAGCTGTATTCTTCTTTTGCTATAGTGTCTTTTTTTTTGAACTCTTCACAACAGGCCCTTTAGCATCTCTTGCAGAATTGGTTTAGTTTAAATGAATTTATTGAGGTTTTTTTTTGTCTGGGAAGCTCTTTATTTCTCCTTCAATTTTAAATGTTAGCCTTGCTGGATAGAGTAGTCTTGGTTGTAGGTTCTTGTTCTGCATTATTTTGAATATATCTTGCCATTCCCTTCTTGCCTCAAGTGTTTCTGTTGAGAAGTCGAATGTCATCCTTATGGGGGCTCCTTTGTAGGTAATAGCCTTTTTTTCTCTAGCAGGTTTTAAAAATTTCTATTTATCACTTAGCTTTGGTATTTTAAGTATGATGTGTCTTGGTGTAGATTTCTTTGGATTTCTCTTGAATGGAGTTCTGTGTGCTTCTTGAACGTGTGAAACATATTCCAGCCTTAATTTAGGGAAGTTTTCAGTTATGATTTGATTGAACTAAGTTTCTATCCCTTGTACTTTCTCTTCATCTTTGGGAACCCCTATGATGCAGATTTTATTTCTCTTCATGTTGTCACAGAGCTCCCTTAGAGTTTTCTCTGATATTTTGAGTCTATTTTGTTTTTTCTGCTCTGCTTCTGTGCCTTTGTTTATTTTGTCCTCTAACTGGCTAATTCGATCCTCAGCTTCATCCATCCTTCTTTTTAATTTCTTCCATTGTGGTCTTCGGTTCTGATACTGTATTTGTCATTTATGTCTGATTTTTTAATTATTATTTCAATTATCCTTTTTATACTTGCTATCTCTTTATTTAGGTGTTCATAATGGCTATCCATTGTTGCTCTAAGCTCTTTGAACATCCTAACTATCATTATTTTAAACTCTGCGTCCGGTAATTTGGTTATTTCTGGTTCATTCAGGTTCTTCTCTGGGGATTTCTTCTGATTCATTTGAGTTGCGTTTCTCTGCCTGCCCATTTTTTCTGTATATAAGAAGGGTGTGGCCTTTGGAGTCCAATGGGTGTTTTCTCTGTGTTCCCTAAGTGTGGTCTGTCTGCAGGTCCACTACCCCTCTGCCGCTGCCTAGGGCGGTTTGAATGGGCGTATCCAGTGCCACCCCACTGCGGCTGTTGCAGTGATTTCCGACTCTCCTCCATGGGAGGGACTATATTCTAGTACCTGGCTCTAAAAGCCTCAGCCTGTCTGGGCCTTCACCTCTCCCCTACAGGTGGGGTTGCGAACCACACTCAAGCGACAAGCCTCAGCACCATGGGTAGGGGTGATCACCTCTGCTCAGCTGCAGACCCCACCTGTTGCTGGGGTTCTGGCCAGTCTCCACGGTCAGAGTCAGCTCACGCAGGACCGCAAACAGCCGTTTCTCAGTCGGGAGGGGATGCTGGCATGCACTCAGCTGAGAACCTCCACCTGTCCTGGGCTTTAGCCCCACCCTGCGATCAGGGGCAGCTTGCGCTGGGTCTCAAACCTCGGAGGCCAGGTATTGGTGTGCACCCACGTGGCCCTGCTCAGCAGCAGATCTCTGCCCTTTCCTGGCCTCTGGCTTTTCTTTTGCCGGTGGGCCTACAGGCGGCCCGCAGCTTCCTGACCACTGTTGCGCAACCCCTCCTCCACTGCTGGGCTAGACCGAGCTCACGCCAGCTGGGCCTCCACCCCCACCAACAGAATTCTGTTTCTGCGTCCTGCCGTCATCGTCCCTCCAGCAAGCCCTCAGCAGTGGGGGTAGGGCACTGCAGCTAAGACCCCAACACTCCATACTGTAGTCCTGGAAGCTCCCTCCCTCTAAGCAGCTCTGCTCTAAGTGCCATGGGAGAGCTTATTTGACTGCTGTCCTTTCTCCCTTTGCTGGTATTGCTAGTTCCAGGGGAAATATTTGTTTTAGATTTGGGAAGTGATTCAGTCCAGGGGTTAGGGTGGCTGTCCCTCAGAGTGTTTCTCCCTGTGCCTTACAGTTCACACTCTCTTCTCGTTCCTCCGGTCCTCTCCTCTGTCACCATGCCCTGGAGCCCGGTGAGTGGTTGTGAGAGGAGTTTTCTGCGCTGTCCCTTTAAGATTAATCCTGGGTCTGAGAAAACTGTCTCTTTCTCACAAACAGTATTCTCACTTGTTTCACAGCTCAATACTGTCCAAACACCTCTTCTAGGCTCTGGAGCTGCAGGCTGGGGCTTTGTCCTGAGACCCAGGTCACTCCCTCTCTGCTAAACTCTCTTCCCGCCATGCAAGTCTGCTGTTTTCTCTAGGGAGATGGGCAGGCCTTTCCACGTTTTCACTTTTCCTACCAGTCTCAATGTGGCTTCTTCAGTGTTCCTTGGTTGAAGAGTCTACTTAGTTTAGTTCAAAGTTGGTTTATCCAGATGATGGTTCTTAAAATTAAGTTATAATTCACTTTGGTTCCAAGAGTTGGAAGTTGGTGCATCCGCCTACTCCATCGCCATCTTGCTGTCTCAAAAACTGATGATTGATCCTTCTCATCTCTCTTCGTTTCTGTCTGTTTGTCCCTATCTATTCCTCTCTCTGACTTTCTCTGTCCCTGAATTCTACTCTTACATCACCTGCTGTACGTTCCCATTAGATGTCCTGCTTTGACCTCTGATCCATCCGTCAGAATTCTGTTGGTACTGCTGGGAGATACAGTTTTCTGAGAGCTAGAAGATATGATGACCTCACGACTGCTTTTTTAGAGCAATTTAAATTTACAACATAATTATGCAGAAGTAATAGAGACCACACCTACCCAGTGACCCCTCATGTGCATAGTGCCTCCATTATTAAAATTCCCCCAACACAGTGATACATGTGTTACAAATGATGAATCTTACATTAACACATCATAATCATTCAAAGTTCCTTGTTTACATTAGGGTTCACTCTTGGTATACATTCTATGGGTCTTGACAAATATATGACATGTATCCATCATTATATCATACAGAATATTGTCACTGCCCTAAAAATCCTCATGCTTTGCTTAGCCTATTTATCCTTCTCAACCTTCTGCCCAAGCCCCTGGCAACCACTGATGTTTTTACTGTCTCCATAGTATTGCTTTTTCCAGAAGGACATATAGTTAGAATCATTCAGTTGGTAGCCTTTTCAGATTGGTTTCTTTCACTTAGTAATACAGCTAGTGCTTGACTTACAACCACGATTGGTTCCAACAGACTAGTCATAACACGATTTGGTCATAAGTTGAGTAGGCTATAGACAGACAAAGACAATTTCCTCTTGGTAGATAGACACCTTGGGAGAGGTTTGATGAAAAATATCCAAGACACAAAACACAAATTGCTGTACAGTTAAAATGGTGCACGCGGAGATGGTAGAGCTGCTGGAAGCTGGTCTGCACCGTCGTACACCCAGCTGGGCAATGCTTGCGCTGCCAGACACAAAGCAGTCGTAAATTAGAATGGTCGTAAGTTGCATAGGTTGTAAGTCGATCAAACCTGTATACATTATGTTAAAGTGACCAGACGTTCCGCTTTTGGCGGGACAGTCCCGATTTTTAACAATTTGTCCCGCGTCTTGCAGCATTTTAAAAAAGTCTCGATTTTTGGAAAGAATGCACAAAAAGTTAGGGAATGTCAGGAGAACAGGAAGGGAATAGTTTGTGGGGGGGAGACTGCGCCTCAACCTGGAAGTGCCCAAACTGCCGCAAGAGTTGGCTGCCCCCCTGAGGGGCCGGAAACAAAGAACTTCAGATGGGATGGGCCTGCTGGGGCAGCGGCTGTCAAGTCCCCTAACTACCCATAGGCCTGCTGGTGGCGCTGCCTTGCCTGCTCCCGCCCACTCATGCAGCTCTGTCATGGTTTCAGGACCGTGTAACCTGATCCCTCTGACTCACTCAAAATTTCCTGTATAGTAATATTTCCAAAAATGATCTTTTTAATGAGGTATTATTATTTAAAAAAATATATTGATAAGGAAAAGAGTAAATCTTGGGCATCAGCAAAAATCACAACAGAAAACAAATGGTTAGAAATATTTCATCATTTTGAAACAAACCATGTTCCATACAATAATGCACTAAAAATTGTGGAATACATGCTGTCTTTACCAGGAACTAATGCTGCGACTGAACGCGTTTTTTCTACGCTAAATAAAATGTGGACATCAGAAAAATCACAATTAAGTGTTGAGACTTTGAAAGCCATTTTATTTGTGAAATATAATTTAACAAATTCTTGTGAAAATTTTCATAACCTTTTTTTTTTTTTTTTACAGGGACAGAGAGAGAGTCAGAGAGAGGGATAGATCAGAACAGACAGAAACAGAGAGAGGTGAGAAGCATCAATCATTAGTTTTTCGTTGCCGTGGCAACACCTTAGTTGTTCATTGATGGCTTTCGCACATGTGCCTTGACCACGGGCCTTCAGCAGACCGAGCATCCCCTTGCTGGAGCCAACGACCTTGGGTCCATGCTGGTGAGCTTTTTGCTCAAGCCAGATGGGCCTGCACTCAAGCTGGCGAGCTCGGGGTCTCGAACCTGGGTCTTCTGCATTCCAGTCCGACCCTCTATCCACTGCGCCACTGCCTGGTCAGGCTTTTATGACCTTTTAAACAACAGCAATCTACTAAAAAAAATTCACTCAAATGAAAAATATGCCAAAGAATAAAATAATAGTATACATAATTTTTAATGTATTATATTTGTAAATTGTACTTCTGTTGAAATTTTCAAATATATATTATAATACTATTTTTGCATTCTATGAAAATTTTTTTTGTTCCATATAAACCAAATTTTTAATCAAGAACCTTCCTCCCCCTGGTCAATGGTGCTCCAATTTACCAATTTTAAAATCTGGTCATCTTAATTTAAGGTTTTTCCATGTTTTAGTGTTTGTTTTTTATATGCAATATTCAAGGGAGGATGGATTTTTTTTTTAGAGAGACAGAGAGAGAGTTAGAGACAGGGATAGATAGGGACAGACAGACAGCAATGCAGAGAGATGAGAAGCATCAGTCATCAGTTTTTTGTTGTGGCACTTTAGTTGTTCATTGATTGCTTTCTCATATGTGCCTTGACTGGGGGCTACAGCGACCAAAATACCCCTTGCTTGAGCCAGAGACCTTGGGTCCAAGCTGGTGAGCTTTTTGCTCAAGCCAAATGGGCCGTGCTCAAACTGGCGAACTCGGGGTCTCGAACCTGGGTTCTCCGCACCCCAGTCCAATGCTCTATCCACTGCGCCACCGCCTGGTCAGGCAAGAGTGGGATTTTCATTGCATATTTAAAAATAATAAAATAGAACAACCCACATAAGCATTTATATATTCTGATGATGCAGACAAAGGTGGCAATAATGATGCAAAAATTATGCTAAAGTTAAAGTTAACTTTGTCCTTTGAGTCATAGGCTTTCCTTTACTCTGGGTATCTAAAGGTCACATTGCCTGAACAAGAGGGAATTCTCTAGCAGACTGTTTTTGCTTTTTTTTAAAAAACAATAAGTGGGGAGGCAAAGAGACAGAATTCTATATACGTCCCGACTGGAATCCACCCAGCACGCCCCGTATGGGGTGATGCTGTGCCAATTTGGGCCATTGCTTTGTTGTTTGGCAACCAACCCATTTTATCACCTGAGGTGAGGCCTTGAAGCCATCCTCAGAAGCACGGCCAACTTGCTCTAACTGAGCTATGGCTGCAGGAGTGGAAGAGATAGAGAAAGGAAAACCTGGGACATCCACACGCCCGGCCCAATGAGCCAACTGGCCAAGTCATACCAGACTTTTTGGACATCATCTGTACAGCCACCTTTTCTAGGCCTGTAGCCTGTTGACCTTTGCCCTAGAACTGGAAAGTCAACTCTCCTATATCTGTAGACTACCAGCCCACTCCACAGGTTTTGAACTAGTCAATTTCCTTAATCACAGAGTCAATACCTTTTTCTATATAGTCACATTCTATTAGTTCTATTTCTCTAAAGAATCTTAATATAGCTGTTCTCTCATTAATATACATTTCAAATCTGGGATCTATATATGTATTTGTAGATATATGTGTATGTATAAGAAGGTTTATGTGTGTGTATATATGTTAGAAGAGACATCAATAGAAATTGAGATAGAGGTAGAGAGTAAGTGTAGCTCATGATCTTTGAACAAACTGCCTAATTGTTTGAGGGATTTTAGGCCTTTTCCATGTGACAATGCTTTGTCATCCATGATCACTTGGAATTGGTAAATTGTCATAGAGAATTCTGATAGAACCAGGCTTAAGCCATTCCATTCCCATGATGCAATTTAAGTTAGTTATATTAAGGAAATGAAATGAAAGCAAACAATGTTCCTTTGTTATTGTTTTCCTCATTATGTCATGTGAAATTCACACATTATGTCATGTGATATCTCTGCTGGTAAATAGAGAAACCATCCCCTTAGTGATGCAAATGAGAATGAAAAGTTGTAATTAGATGTCATCACAGTCAATCGCTTTAGAAAATAATGAGGCAGGGAGATTATCTCATAGGGAGAAGCAGTTTGTTCAGATCGTGTTGATGGAAATACAACTTCTTTGTCTACCCTTTCTCAAGTTTAAGGTCTGGAATCTAAGATCAGTAACCTAGGAACTGTCAAGGAAAAAGTCTTCATCATCAGAAGACAGAGAAGCAAGGGTCAGTGGTTGTATTTATTATCCTATGCTAACTTTGGTAGAATAAAAACCACCACCTTTGTTAAAAAATTGTTTCTGATCTGCATCTCAGCTTTCTGGTATCTTAAGAGTTTCAATTGGCAAAGAAAACTAATTTTAGTAGAAATCTTGGCAAATGGAAGACATATTTTATAATATTGGCCAATATTTCCTTAAGACAATATTCTTAATTCTAAAGATAAAACATGTGATGTTCAGGGATTAACTAATTTATTCAGGGTCGCCCAGCTTCTCAGTGGCCATACTTTGATTTCTAAAGAAGATTGATTCCCAACCCTGGGTCTTACTACTCAAGTATACTTATCACAAAGCCACACTCGTCTCTCAGTTTTTCCCTGTGGGAGTGTAAGTGCCACCAGAAAGAGTGTTATCCATGAGTGTGTATAATTATATATACAAACACATGCATTTATGTATGTACATATATGAGAAACACTATTCAAGTTAGTAAATAGATCATTGGTATCTTTCTGTTTTCTAATCTGTCTCATTTATATTTTCTACTAGTAAATCCACTAAGCCAGAATAACACCATAATTGCTATTTTATACAAAACGATATACTGAGGAAAGTCCATAGTTGATTCAGAACTTGAATCTTTTCTTTGATATTAGTCTTGGGCACAGTCCACTGAGCAGGCCAAACCTGGAAAGAATGTCATTTACTAGTGTCAACATTTACTACTAAAGTATGTAAATATCTCATGTGAGATTTTATTGATATTAGAATATTTGATATAACTATTTGTTCTAAATGCAGTCAATGGCCTGTGATATTTGCTGCTAGAAAATATTAAGATAAAATTATAAAAGATAAAATTAATTAATTAATTAATTAATTAAGGAAATGATAACTTGTGCCCCCACAATGTTTTTCATTCTACTCTAGTGTTAGAAACTTCATTCTATAAGTTCATTCACTCACAGAAGGCTCCTTTATTCCAATATGATAGCATTTCTGTCTGTATGCAAGAACTATGTTTTGGTTTAAGAATATCATTAAACTTTGGGTCTATGTTTAAATGTCAATCTTGAAATGTATTGCACTTCAAAAAATCAATAGCATTTCAATTTACTTTTGATACGTGTATCTTTTATTAAAAGAAAAATAAGGAACTGTTGGAGGATCTATTTTCATGTGGTCGCTAATATACTATTTCTTCCAACTTATGTAGAGCCTTGTAAAGAAAACCGTTTTGTTGGTCAGTGTCATTATTTTGGATTTGTGAATGTTTATTGCCAAATTTTTGAAAATCAAGCCATTCATGTTTTTCTTTTCTTAATGATTAGATTGTTGATCCATTTTTAATTTATCTGCTTACTTGTTTATTATTTATCTAGTTTACTTAGGTCAAAGAAAACCTTATATTCTGAACAAAAATGATGTTTTAGATATATCTATAAAAGTTTATTTTCTAATTATTCTATTACTTGGAAACTTTTGCCTTATTGTTTTTCTTTTCTGGTTGCATAGCACATGGGTGTTTATGCTGAGGAAATGGCAAGATTTACCTCTTATATGTCCAACAAGATGTGTGGTTTTGTTTGTTTGTTTTTCTTTTCAGTTACACACAACTGTTGTCTGACTTTGGTCTTTTCCAACAGCAAAAAAATATCAGTCTTTGGCTCAAGAGAGTTACAAATCAGGGAATTGTTTCTTTTGATAAACCTGCAGTCATAGTCTATTTTGAAGAAATGGGTCAGATTGGTGAAATGTCATTTTTGGTGTTTGTCTTTTGCAGCTAGTAAACTTGGAATGCTGCACAAGTGTAAGGACTAACGCAATGCTAGCATGATCTTAAGGTCACCAGTATCTGAACGCATGCCTAAAACAGGGTGGTAGACAACGAAAAGTTTGTGTGCTAAGTTTTTAGCTGCAATAATTATGTGAAATTATTCTACTAACCTAAACTATTTTCATTTGATACTATACTTCTATAGCTCCTAAAGTCATCTCAAAATATAGAGCACCTGTCTAAACAGCAGATGTATGCTTTGTATTAACCATATTTTAAGGATGTCAACACTTGGTTTCCATTAGAGAAACTTGGGCGCCTCTGAGGATTTGCAGATGAAGCAGACTCTGCCATTAACCATGCCCCAAATCCAAACATGTGTCATCATAACTGTTACATTCTGAGATATTGAATTTACATTTTATTAGGATCACAATTATCCTGCCTAAAATTAATTTTTAGAATTTGTGATTCTCCAGCAAGTCTATATAACTACCATCACCACCACCACAATATTTATCATGACTCATTATTTTATTTCTTGGGACTGTACCAATGTCTTTAGCTATAATATGTCATTTAATCATCAGCATAATTCTATGAAGTAGAAACTATAATTATTCTAATTTTACAGGTGAGGAAAGAGAGACACAAAGATGCTAACTCACTTGCTAAAGTTCTAGCAGCTAATACGTCTAAGAGCAACTCAAGAGAGCTCAAGAATACTGATTCCAGTGACAAAGCCGCTTCTAACTATGAATACAACTACACATTAATTGAAAAGTACATTAGTTTCTTGGGATGTCATAACAAAATCCCATGGAGTGGGAGGCTGAAATGACAGAAATTTGTTTTCTCAAATTCTTGAAGCTGGTAGTCTGAGATCAGGTGCTAGTATGGTCAGTCTTGGGCATGTCTTTCTCCTGTGCCTGCAGGCAGCCTTTTTTCTTATTCCTCACATTGCTTTTCTTCTGTGCAGAGAGAGAAAAGTCTTTCATGTCTCTTCTATTTATGAGGATACTTGTACTACTAAATTTAAGCCCCAGCCTTATAATTATTTTTAACTTTAATTACCCCCTTTAAGGCCCTACTTACAAAATACATACATTTACATTAGAGGTTAGGGATTCAACATATAAGCTTTGGAAAAGACAGTTCAGTCTATGACAAAGAAAATATTTAATACTATCCAAAAGAGTTTGCTCTAGAAACCTAAACATTAAATCAGAATTATTTAACTTATTTTATTTCCATTTAGATTTAAAAGATCTTATGCTCAATTAACTCAAAATCTAAAAAAAAAATCTTTATTTTGGTGACCTTTCTAAGCTGAAAAGAGGTCAATATGTCTCTTGCATAGTCAATGCTTAGAATATATTTTAAAATGTAAATAATACTTGAACAAGATTTTCAGTGTAAACATGAAATTGGGTATGCAAGAAGGCAGAATAAGGACTGAGAAGATGAAACATTTTCTAGGTTCCTCTTTTTCAATATATTTTATATTATCAATAATTATACCTGAGTATTAAAACATTAAATATAAGATTCACTACCAACTGAAAATATAGGTTTTATTACTGAAGTATTTTGTATTGCTGCTTCATTGCTGACCATGTAAGATGTGAACAATATGTACCATTGAGGAAAAGGTACGGCAAATTATAATACTTGGTTGCCCTAATAATTCAAATAAATAAATAAATAAAATTGCATAGATGAGCAAAATGTGACTTTAGTTGAAAGCTATGTATAGAAAATTAAATTTAATATGGAAGTATGGACCTTGAGAAAGAATATACCTAAGAAGGGCTCCCGGCAGCTATTTTTTAAGTTTATTGGGGTGACATTGGTTAATAAAATTATGTACGTTTAAGGTGTACAATTTTAAACACATCATCTGTAAATTGTACTGTGTATCTACCACAGCAAACATTGTGGCACATGGGGAAAAAAATACCTTAGACTTAGAGAGGTGTAATTACGGGAAGGAGAGACATTAATAATTTATTGCTTTCAGAAACATCCTTGCAGGCTTCCTTAAGAAACAGCAGAGAATAGTCAAATTTTCAGCTTCTCCCATGCAAAGTATCTGCCAGAAACTCCCCATGTCTGCCACATTCCATTCCCATAGCTATCACTTAGTCATTTCATATATGGACAAATGTCACCTAGTTAGTGAACACACAAATAAGCCAAGTTGTATCGACTGCCTTTAGGCAGTTTTTTCCAAAAGGATGCACTAAGTGTGATGATTCTAACTAAATTGGAGACCTTAAGTTTTCCCACCCAGTCAGAGGCCATGTTTGAGGTACCACCTATTTGCACTGTCCTTTAGTGATGTAGTTCAGATCTCCAATAACTGTTAGCATTTTCAATTTGGAGATAGTACATATGTCCCCAGAATTGTACTTCTTGTGGGAGGCGAGGAATTAACTTGTCTCTATGCCAGAAGAGTGGTGACTGCCCCTTAGTGGTGGTTATGAAAGATCTTCTATTGTTTAAGTAAATACCATATTAGATTATGTAATACTCCAATGACTGTAGAAATAATCTAAAAGAAAAAATGAAAGAAAGCAAGAAAAGAAAAGAGAAAGGAGCTATACTTGGTTATTTCTTGTGCTTAACTGAATGGTAAATTCCAGAATAGTTATCCACACCCTAATCCTCAGAACATATAAATTTTTCCTTATTTAGAAAGGGTGCAATTTGCAGGTGCAATTTGGTTAAAATAATAGTAATGATATTATCCTGGACTACCTAGGTGGGCCCTAACTCAAATGACAAATGTGTCTGTGAGATAAAAGCAGAGGGAGAATTCACAGACAGAGGTAGGTAAGGCAGTGTGACCACAGAGGCTGAGGGGGAGTGATTTAGCCTCAAGAGCAGAAAAGCCTAGAGCAGGGGTTTCCAAACTATGGCCCGCGGGCTGCATGCGGCCCCCTGAGGCCATTTATCTGGCCCCGCACACTTCGGAAAGGGCACCTCTTTCATTGGTGGTCAGTGAGAGGAGCACAGAATGCATCCAAATCCTGTGCTCCTGGAGTACTGTATGTGGCGGCCCGCAAAGCGAGGTGTCGCACACGTACAGTACTACTTCTGGTGACGCGAGACGCATGCGTCATGGATCCAGAAGCGCGTTTTGTTTTTTTACTTTAAAATAAGATATGTTTAGTGTGCATAAGGATTTGTTCATAATTTTTTTATAGTCTGGCCTCCCAATGGTCTGAGGGACAGTGAACTGGCCCCCTGTGTAAAAAGTTTGGGGACCCCTGACCTAGAGCCACCAAAAGTTAGAAGAGGCAAGAAACAGATTCTTTCTTAAAGCCTGTAGAGGAAGCACTGCCCTGTCAACACCTTGATTTTAAATTTCTGATTTCTAGAACTATAAAAGAATATATTTCTGTTATTCTATGTGACCAAATTTGTAATAATTTGTGATAGCAACCATAGAAAACAAAGACATTTGAGAAAGTTTCCTGAAGGGATAATGTACACACAGTATTTATTTTGTATTTCTTACAGTCATCTCCAAGAAGGGAATAATTTAGTTACAAAAGACCATATAAAATTGGTACGAGTCTTTAGTCAAAGTGATCAATTACACAACTCTAGCCCTTGGAGGCATCAACTCATCCTCAACTCGCTGGTGAAGGTTGTTGTGAATAATAGATTTGTTCTAACTTTCTCCCTGTGAACAAAGGCAGCGGTTGTACATTTGCTAATACATCATGCTGCACAGAGCAATACCTTCTACCAGGAGGGAAGTCAATTCATAAACCTAAGAAGAAAACCATTTGACTTTCTAAGAACACTGAGAGTTTAGTTTATGGGTTTGTTCCCCAGATTGGACTCACGGCTCCAAGTCAACATGGCAAGCTAACTTTATCACACTGCTTGGAATACTTTTGATAATAGTCTTAATTAAATAACAGCTGGCTAAACTAAGCAGATTTTTTTCCCAGTCTTTGTTGTTCAGATTTATCAGAGTGGCCAACAAAATGGTGTAACCATGTGAAAACACTGGAAGCCAAGATGATACGGCAATTCAGAATGGATATGGAGGAGAGATATTTCTTCAAGGACCTCTCCTGTCTCTAAACATCTCACAAGAAGAGGAATTGACTGCCATTTATTCTGAATTTTTTCTCAAAAGTAGATAGAGACAAATAAATAATCTTAGAAGGTAGAGATGGTATCTCCTTCCAGAAAAGGAGGAACATTCTTTTTTAACTGTCCTGTATAAAAAATTAAGTCTCCCACTGGGAAGAGGTAGACAACCAATAAAATATTCAGGTTCTCTAAGCCGGAGAGTCCTTTCCTGTAACGTACCTCGCTGCATGTTCAGGTATCATCTGGCCATCTTTGCATTTTGCTATGAGGGTTGTTGTTCAAATAATTGGAGCTAATGTTATTATTATGAGTAATAAAGTCATTTATTTCTGACCAGGAATATCTTCTGCCAATCTAACTTCTTAGCTTACTAGTAGTGTAGATCTTCAGATTTCAGACCATTCCTTGTTCTTGCTTCTATCAAACAGTGAAAAGGATGAATTTTATTTTATACATATACTTTATTTAAAAAATAATAGGACAAAGTGATTGAAAATCAAGGGGGCAATTTTTTAGTTTTGTTTTGCTTTCTTGTTGTTTTTAAATAAACATGGCACTTTTTTCATTAAATATTTATTTTACTAAGTTTAGACCTAAGTTGTGTGTGTATATCATCATTTCTTCCATAAGTTTAGTGTATTGTACAGGGTACAGGTTAAATTGTATACAGGTTGATTAGTGTTATGGTAGAAGTTTAGAATAGGGTGTTTACTCTAGAATTAAATATAAGGAACACTAGCACTGATGTGTATGTTGTGAATGAGGGGAGAGAGATGTCAATCATGAAGGGATTCCTGACTGTTATTACAGTGATTTTAGAAATTGTGATTTTAGAACTTCTGGAGATATGTAGAATTAAGTCAGCTGTCATTTAAAGGTATATAAAAATTATGAAAAGAATATTAAAATAATTAATCATAAGGTAGAATAATAAATACATTATTTGAATTCAGTTAAATAGTATAGCTATAGGAGATTGGAGTGTTAGGTAGTGAAACTGGCATCATGGGGATATTGAGTATTTACTCCTTTGGACCCAAAGTTATCTATTTTTGTAGACATGGTATATGAGGGCTCAACATAGCAGTTTGGATGTGGGAAAGTGTCTTAAATTCTCCACATATTTGTGGCAAATATTCCAAGAATTTGTTTGGGACTTATATTGGTTTTATATTGCTTCTGCAACCTCACAAAGTTAACCACTTAAAGAGTACAAATTCATTGTCTTATGATTTTATAGGTTATAGCTCCCAGACAGGTCTTAGAAAGCTCAAATCAAAGTATTAACAGAACTACATTTCTTTCTGGAGACTTTACAGAAGATTCCGTTTTCTTGTTCATTCATGTTTTTGGCGGAATTCTGTTATTTTTGATTTTCAGACTTGCCAGCTGAGGTATACTCTCAATTTCTAGAAGCCACTTTTATTCTTTGGTTAACATCTTTCTTATTTTAACTTCAAAGTCAGCATGAGTACATCGAGTCCTTCTCATGTTACATCCTTCTTTCCTATTTCTGTTTTCATATTTCTCTGTGACCAGGCCAGGTAAGATTCTTTCTTTCAAGAATTTATGTGATTAGATTGTGTAAAGTAGAAAATCCAGGACCATCCTTCCACCTCCAGGTCTATACCCTTACTTGCTCTGCAAAATCACTTTTGCCACGTAAGATAAATATTTAGTTTCCTGAGATAGGGTGTGGACATATGGAGGGAGGGGGTTTTATTCTGCCAACCAAAGGACTACATAATTGTTCCTTTGTGGGTTACTATATTTAAACATAAGAAGATTTACAGTTTGGTTTATAAATAATAAATTAAACACATGAAAACTACTTTTGAGGTAAGGAATATCTCCTGTGCATATTTGGTATTATTAGTGTGGTAAGGTACTGAAGAATTGCAAATATTAATTATAAAACGGAAGAGTTAGGTTTCTTGCCTCCTTCTTACTGTGGAGAGTGAAGGGAGGAAGAAGACTTGGACTCCCTCCCTTCCCCACACCTGTGAGGAAGAAGGTAAACATCTAGCCAAGTGCAGCAGAGGGAAGAAAGAAGAAAGATTTAAGTGGCTTTTTCTTTTCCCCTTTCTTTCTCCTTAATGGGCGATTTACAAACGCTTATCCTCTGACATCATGTAAGCCCTCCCTCCCATCCTGAAACTGTGTGAATGATGTATGTACCTCTAGACAAAGGGATGGCAGATGAACACTAAAAGATTTAGGAATGTCTTTTAATATGTAAAACGACATCGTTAGCTATTGTGTTACCTTATAAGTTTTAATATGTAAGAATCTTTTTTATAAATAATATAGACACATGTTATAAGCTTGTTAATAATTGTGTCACAACTCCCCTCCTCCTTTCTTTCCCCCCACCCTGTATGTAATCAAGTGTAAATAACTAGCCTCAGAGCTATATTGGACACTGCATGATTTGGGTCAGCTCTACCCCATGTTTGTCATATGCAGCCGGCTTATTAATAAATCTCCTCCTATTAATAAAACCCCTCAAAAATTTATTTGGACTTGATGTCTCTATGTAAACCTGGTGGAATGGTACTTTATAATATTAGCATGTATAATTCTTATGAGCATTTGGCTTAATTAACAGTTCTCTCCAAAATATTTTACAAAAATATAATGTGTGTACTTATTTTTATAAGTTCAAGTTTCACTCAGGTTATAAAATTTACTGGAACACTTAAATAAACTTAAGAGTAAAGATATTTATAAGTTCAATTTATCAGATTTACAAGTGTTATTTAAGTACTTGAGATTTATTGGAGTACTTAATAAGAAAACCAAATGTATTAAATATGTAAATGCAGTTTAAAATTTTAGTAAATTATTCTGTTTGTCAATGAGAAGGGATATTAATCTAAAGACCAAAATACCACTTTGTTAAACTTTGATAGGTTTATAAACAGAGGAGTGATATTTATTGGTGTAAACAGACATTTAAGGAAAAATATAGTTTTGAGTTTAATCACTTGAATTAATACAATCAAATTTAATTTTATATAAAAAGATCTAAGTAGTATTTTTTGTGCATAGGATATATTAACACACACACACACACACACACACACACACACTGTTAACAGGCTAACACATACAATATATGTCTTAGATAGGTACCCAAAAATTTATGAATTAACCATGATTAGAATAGAAAAGACTAAGAAAGAAAATGGGCAAGGACTAAATTAAGTGTAGGAAAAGAGAAGGGTTGATTGTTTTAAGCTAACAAAACAGTTCATATAAAGAAATCAAGATAAGAAAGTAAGGAGCTTTCTTAAACTACTGTAATCTCTTGTTGGTTAGTTAATTCCAACATCCATTATAGCTAGAAATGGTAAAGATGCATATATAAAACATTTCATTTTAATTTCAAATTCATGCAAGCATGTTTATTAAGGACTTTCTTTAGAGTATAGGAGCCACAACTTGGAATTTTATGTAATCTTTTTCTATAAATCATACCTAAAATTCATGATCAATACTTTCCAATTTTGTTTTTCTTTAGAGTGGAACTAAACTATAAAGACATTTGTAAAGCAATGTTAATTTGGGTTTTCCTATTATTTTTATTGTGGGGCAGATAAAATATATTATGCTCACTTTGTTAAAGATGGTGCTGCCCACGTGCAAGTTTTAAGAGTAAGCTTTTCCCCACACCCTTGACTGATTGGATGATGTGGGGTGGTGAACTCTCATGAGGAATCCTCCCATTATGCCTCAGATGAGTGACTTTATATCAGAGAGACTTTCTTGTTTATAGATTGGATTAAGTGTTTGGATTTCTATAGTATAAAGTGGGGCAGGCCGGAAGCTTGCTTGCTCTTGGTTCCTGAGGTTAGCATTAGAAAGGAGAGCAGATTAAGGCCATGTGGAGTAGAGGAGAGGCAGCCAAGATGGCAGAGTGCTGAGGGAGATGCCAGTTTGAGCAGAGTTTTTGCAGACAGAAGGATATGGGAAACAGCTGAATAAGTCTGGTGAGCTAGAAACCTTTGATTCTAGGAAACTCGGATAAGTCAGTACTTTTGTGAGCACTGAATGAGTGGGTTTTGGAGCCCAGTGTGTGTTTTTGCTTGCCCACCTGGTGCAAGCTAGAATTAAAGCTTATGGCTCACCAGTTTTTGGCTCCGTTGTTTCATTACCGACTGTCTGAATCTAATGCAAACCTGCATGAGCCAGGCGGCTGTGATGGTGGCTGCGGCTACTGGCCTTACATTTGGCATAGTCTGTGGCAGAATTCAATACAGATTGGTATGGTGCTGGCATCTTTGGGGTGCATGGTAGAGGACTGGTTGCTGTTATAGTTTCCCATAGCTGTTTTTTATCCTCTCAGATGCTCAGTTTATTATAATAGTATCTTCCCAAGTGAAAGAAGAAATGATGTAAAATATACAAATTTCACCATCACTAAAGTGATTTAAATAACTGATCCTCTTTTAAAAGTGAATCCTAAACTAATGAATGTCTTCTCTCCTGTTTCACTCCATCTTTGACTCACAGTGGAGTTGATTGAATCTAGTTCTCATGATTGAAAATCAGGAGTGA
Source organism: Rhynchonycteris naso (assembly GCA_037038555.1). NCBI lineage: Eukaryota > Metazoa > Chordata > Mammalia > Chiroptera > Emballonuridae > Rhynchonycteris > Rhynchonycteris naso. The sequence continues at coordinate 271,128,407 of CM072996.1, read as the reverse complement.
GAAACTCAACATGCTCTCTCTTTTAGAGTCAGTGAGGTCTTCAATATGTAATCAAAGATTTTCCCTAGATGAATCAGCCCCTTAGGAAATAGCTTTCTAAGTAGATTTCTAAAGTAGATTCTAAGCAGCTTTCTAAAGTTTGCTTTTATAGGACAGCTGTCAGAGGAAAGGGGATGAGGGGATAGAATAAGAGAAGGTGAAGGGATTAGTAAAACTGTATATACATAAAACATAGATACAGATAACAGCACAACAAATCCTAGAGGGAAGTTGAAGGGAGTTAGGGAGAGGGAATCAAGGGAGGTGTAATGGGGGACAAGGGGGTGGGGGTGAGGGTGTCATATTGAATGGGACACTTGAATCCTTGTTAACATAATTGTTGGGCAGATAAAATATATTATGCTCACTTTGTTAAAGATGGCGCTGCCCATGTGGAAGCCCATGGCCCAGGTGATATTAGTTGCCCTTATGCTTTGGATGAGCGTAATTATATTATTGTGTGTGGGGGACAGGCTGTAAGCAGGCAGGGTTGTTACAGCCAAAGGCTTAATTTTAATACTAAGCTTTTCCCCACACCCTTAACTGATTACATGATGTATGGTGATGCACTCTCATGAGGAATCCCATTTTGCCTCAGATCAGTGGCTTTGTATTGGAGACTTTCTTATTTGTAGATTTGCTTAAAGGTTTGAATTTCTACATGATAAAGAGGGGCAGACTAGGAGCTTGCTCTCCTCTCCATTCCTGAGATTAGCATTAGAGAGGAGAGCAGAGTAAGGCCACGTGGAGGAGGCTAGGAGAAGCAGCCAAGATGGTGGAGTGCTGAGGAAGAAGCCAGTTTGTGCAGAGTTTGTGCAGGAGAAGGAGATGGAGAACAGAGGTGAATAAGTCTGGTGAGCTAGAAACCTTTGATTCTAGGAAACTCAGATAAGTCAGTAGCTTTGTAAGCACTGAATGAGTAGGTTTTGGAACCCAGTGTGTGTTTTTACTTGCCTGCTGGGTGAAAGCTAGGATTAAAGATAATGGCCCACCAGTTCTTGGCTCCATTGTTTCATTACAGTCTGTTTGAATATAATGCGAACCTGCATGTGAATGGCCGCGATGGCGGCTCCTGGCCTTACAACAATAAAATAAAATTAATAAAAATTTAAAAATAATAGAAAATAAAAATGACAAAACCTAAATCTTTGTGGTTAAATAACTTGCATTGTTTTGCATTCCATACATCTCATTTGATTGGTGACTTCTCACCATTATACTAAAACAAAATAACCATCACATCAGAGTTTAAATATGTGAGAGTCAGTGAGAGACTAGAGAGGAGAGGGAGGAGGGAACAAAGAGAAATGAACAAAGAACAAATTTAAATGACTTCAGGCTAGGTGAGGTTTTTAATTTAGCCAGGTGTTATCTCATTAGCAAGGTGTCTCTATGCCTAGAATCTATCTTCATTCTTTTTATTTCCCCATTAGAAACAAATTACTCAACTGGTCCTCTTGTTATACAGCTGACTGACGAAGTAGTCAATTCCTAGGTTTCTCTGTAACAGCGGACAGGAGGGCAGAGAGTTGCTCAAATTCATCATGGATAGCATTCCATATAAATTATATTATTATAATTTTAAGAATGTTGACCTTTCAGTGGACTGCAGAAGATTTTCTCTTTCCAGTTGCAATTTTTCATCTAAATGCTTGTATAGTTCATTTCAAACATGACTATGGAAGTAACTACTGCTAATTATTTAAAGCCAAATTTTTAGTCAGAAATGTTCTGTATTTTTGCATATCACCAGTGATGAAATTCTGCTGTTTCTCACCAGTTCGGCAGAACAGATACCTAATTTTTTGTTGAGTTCAGCAAACCGGTTGTTAAAATGGCACTTGTAGTCAGGGTTTTCTCTAAGGTGAGCGCCTGGGCAACCACCCAATGTGGAAATCACAAATTTACATTCCTTACTTTTTTAACGTTCAACTATGCTTGTGATATTTATTTATTCATTTTATAAAGCTCATTATAACTTTGATGAAATACTACATTTTAATTCCCTTGTGTTTCTTACTTCAGTAAACAAACATAATGTAAGGAGAAAAAGTGCCAAACAAGCAGGGCGTAACAAGCTGTCTTTAGAAATATCTTAAATAGCAGTTTTATTGCTTTTTGGTCAGGTATTATTATTTAATTTTTTTTTCATTAATATTTTAAAACTTTTTCTTATAGCATAATCTAGTTTTGTATACCTCTTTTATTGTTCTTATTTAAGTATTAAATGCATGAAATGATAAACTACCTTTCAGTATATTGTTTTTATACTGAAAATACTCATTAAGGCAGAGAACCAGTTGTTAAATTATTTGAGTCCCACCACTGCATATCACTGTTTTGCAGAGTCATGACTGCAACAAATTAAATATTTGTGAAGGAGAATGTGTTTTAAGTAAATGAAATATTTGTTATATAGTGTTCTACAAACTTGTGCTCTGTTAGTTTTGCTATTTTTAATTGTGTGTAAGTCTCCAGATACACATAAATGGCACCTGAATTTCTAAAATTTCTGTTAGAATAGACTGAGAACTTTACTCTGATATCACACAAATCCTTTTGTAAATACTTTCACAGAATGTTGATCTCCAATTAAATGTCATGCATGCTCATGGCTGGGAGTATTACCGATAGCCAAGCTTTACCTCTGAATTTGAAGCTAGTTGTGCCACAAGAAGAAATATAAGCCATCCAATTTCACAGAATTTTAAAAAATGGTCTTTTATCAGAGATTGTCCTCTATTTTCTATGCAAATAATAACATTTCTTAGTCTTCCACTCCCTGGTACATTCTAGGTATAATTTATATGCAAATAACTTTATTATAAACCTTGATCTCTCTTAGATGAAACTTAAAAAAGATTTTAAATGTCCTTTTTGCTTGCTGACAACAAACATATTTAGAAAAGAAAGAGTGCAACTTACAAAAGCTTCCTCACAAAAACTAAACTCATTTCAAGGCCTCTGAGCTAATCATATAGAATTCACAGGGAGGAGGGAAAGATGATGAGGAAGTAATGTGTTAAGTGTTAAGAATATCATGGTGGTTAGCTTCCTCTCCTGGCAAAAGCTTTGATCACCTAATTAGGAAACCTTTACCCAAGCTAGTGTTAATTTGTTATTTAACCCCCATGGGAGATTTTCACAGCTAGAAGTCACATATGTTAGAATATGTAGAAATATTTAGCTTGAAAACAAGAAGAATGTAGAAAAAGATATGGAAAGATACAGGGAGAACATGCCTTACAAGCGATCTTTTTTATTTTATGCCATAGAAAGGATCGTCTTTAGAATGGAAAGAGACATTCGTGTGCAGTATGTCATCTTTTGATCATTTGACATATAATGTGAATCATATGGCTGATTAAATCCATCACTTATGCTAAGCATGACGCTTAATTATATCAAAAATTGCTGCAGTCCCCCTGGCTGGTTGAGCATGACTGACAGGAACAGTATTTACTGTCAGGTTCCATTCAAGCTGAGACTCACTCTTTATGTCTTAGGGCTTTCACTCAGCAGACAGTATGAATGGTAGACCTCATCTCCTGGGATGGAATTTCTCAAATAATAAGAAGCACTCTGTCTAATGATTTACTTATATTTTTGAAAGCTAACTACAATGGGCATCAGCACCAGAATAAAAGCAGTAGCTGCTTAGAGGCTTGATCATTGACTATTTCATTTTTAAGGGGTGTTGTTTTTCTGTATTATACATGTTTTATTTCTAGGGAAAAAAAATGGTCTTTCACAATATCCAAATATTTAGAGAATGCTAGCATATTAAATAGTCCCAGAAATAAAATACTTGATTCAAATTTATTTAAAACTTGCAGATTTTATTTTCCTTAAATTAAAAGGGAAGTCTTTAGACAAAAATATTTAATATTCACTATTGGTCAAATAAGTTTGTAAATATGATATATATGTTTGCTCACTTATAGTTTGCATTGGGTGTGGGGAACAGGCTGTAAGCAGGCAGGGTCATGATAGCCTAAGGCTTTGTTTTAAGACTAAGCCTTTCCCACCCTAAGTGACTTTGTTTCATTACCATCTGTCCGAATCAAATGCCAACCTACATGGGCCAGGTGGCTGTAATGGTGGCTGTGGCTACTGGCTTTACATTCACTTTCAATCATTCATGATATTATAGACAAATTGAAGATAATGTGAAGAATTCCAGTTTAAGATAATGAGCACAACAAAAGCTAATATACTGCTCACTTACATAGTAGGAGGAGGAAACTGGAGTCTATTACTTCTAAATATGTCTCTTTGACATAAAAAAAAAAAAATGATTTTGACTTGAAGTCAATTAAGAAGCAGTAAATGCAGGGAAAGCTCTCCATATTCTGCTTAAAGGCAGGAAGTAAATTTTCCTTTGACTGGAGATAGACGCTTATCCACCCAGAGATGGCACCAGAGGAATCTGCAAACAACCTTGTTACACTAGCCCTTATCTTTCAAGTTAATGGAGATAAGGACCATCTAGTTCTAGTCAGAGTATCCCTGGCCCAAACACCTATATCCTGTTGTCAATTCTTTACCAATTTAATGTTTGTTTGTCTCAAAAGAAAAATAAAACAAAAACCTGTTCTGGTTACTTCTTTAGGATCTTCATTCACTTATGAAAGCTCCCAGTTATGTTGATAAATACAATAAAATTTGTAAGCTTTTCTATTTTTCATCTGTCTCTCTAAGGTTAATTTTCAGGCCAGTCTGACATTCCAAGAGAGTTGAACAAAATTTTTCCTCCCTTACATGGGCATTTTTCCAAACACTTTATATATATTAAGTCATTTAATTCTCACAATAACCATATGAGGTAGGTTTATGAATAGCTCCATTATGCAAATTTAAGAAAGACTATGAAAAATGTATCAGGGATGAAATGAAAGTTTTGATATGAGCATGTTTGCATTGGAAGCACCATATTAGACTTTAAGAGCAGATATTTAATAATAAGATAGACAGCAAATCTTCAGTTAAAGGCACAGGTCTAGGTTGTAGGGATATATTCAGAATCATCTGCATATAGATGATCAGATCATGAGACTGGATGAAATTACTGAGGGAAGATAAGAAGTCTGAGCAATAATCCTTAGGGAACTACAATAGCATAAAAAATAAAATTAAAAAAACCCAAACCAAAAAATTAATTGTTAAATTCTATGACAGATCATTAAAACAAAAGACCAGAAAGCCTGGATTTATCAGTGTGTAGGTGCTGTCCTTGAACAAGAGATATTTGGGCATAGTAGTGAAGGTAAAGCCCAAATAAACTAGATTCAGGGGAGAAAAATATGAAAGGGTTGAGAAACAGATAAACCATCTTGAGATTTTGCTACAAAATGGAGGAAAGAAATTTGGCAATGACCAGACATTCTCAAGGAAAACTTTTTTTTTATGAAAGATTATGTAGCATGCTTTTATTTCTTGGAGAACAGTCTAGCCAATTTAGAAATAAAGTAATGGTGTAAGAGTGAGCTGAGGCCAATTTTTGAAGTGCTGTCTTTGAGAAGGAAATAGTGCATGAATGTCCATTCAGAGTGCCCATGTGGGTGAAAGATTTCAGCGCCCTCATGCTGACTACTTTTCTTTATATCAGATATGTGTTACCTTGGTCTTTACTCTGCAAAACTTATATTTCTATAAAATATATCACCTTCACCTTTAATTTTAAAAATGTTAACAGAATGTCTTAACTGAAATCAGAAATAGAAATAAAATTATTTATAACAAATTAATAATTAATTGATTTAATTTCTAGATCATGACGGCAATGGAAAACCTGAGCTATTTAAATGACTACACTAACAAGGAGAATCCATGTTAATAGAACAAGGACAACTATGGAATGACACATTTGGGTTGTATTTATACTTAAACATCTTAAATATAATAAGCTCTGTTTTTCGGGGTGTGGTAAGTTAATTTTCAAAAGTATTAAATAGCTATTGTTAAGTTTCTGAACAAATGAGTAATATCTTCTCTAAAGATTATATGCTTAGTGAAATTGGCTAAAATTCAGTGTGTATTAAAAACAGGTAAATTATTCTTTGTTTTTACTTCCTAAGTAATGTTATATGCTAGATTTTAACATACGTGAATGCATTGTAAGACATTCAAAAGTTATAAGGCACATATGAACACTTTTTTGAGGGCATGACTATCCCATTTGTTGCAGTTTTTATAAAAATCCTTGTCAATTTCTTTTAAAGTGAGTGTCACCCCTCACTCTAGTTATATTATATAGGAAAATAAGCCCAGGAATTTCTAGGAGTTAGTTGAATTGATGTTTGAGAATCACTCATCTATAGTTATTTGAACAAAGGTAGAGAAAACAAGTGATGGTGTAGATGGGCTGGTGAAGTTGGAGGTGGAAGTAGAGTTAATTCAGTTTCCTAAATGTGAGAACGGAGGAGCTATATTGGAAGTTGAGAAGGAAAGAAAATCTGTAAAAGAGATAATGATTTAAGTAAACATACGAAGACTACTAGGAAGAGTTCTGGGCTGAGATAATGCTGGTGATCGAAAAATGTAGATCAGCCAACATGGCCCTATAATTTTTTCCTTGCCATGCTACCTGTACCAGTTGAATTAAACAGACTTGGGGGTTTTCCAGGTGGGAACTGATGGGATGGGGTCTTGTAAATAATATAGGAACAAGGTGGGCTATAAAGTCACTTAGTTCTGAGGCATAATTTTAAAGTTGGTATTTTTAGAACGGAAGAAGGGACAACTACCTTCAAGTGGCAGTAAATAACAAGCCTGATTGAAGATACGTCTGGTAGAGTATATTGTCACAACTTTATGAGAGCATCACAGGAATAGCAGCATTCTCAACAGAATCTACTTTTAGTTAAAACAAGAAGGTTCAGAAGGAAGAGTTCAGAAGATGAGGACATAGGGATTTTCCTGAGATCAGACTGTAGGTTCTAGAGAAAATGATTAACAAATTTTGGGATCTAGGATGTGTGCAGTCATGGTCTTGATAAGAAACAGGTGGCACAGGCAGGCAGATTGAGCATCTAAATTTGAGAATAGGATCATTTAACAAAGAAAGTATTTATAAATGTTTGCAGAAAACCATATAAGGAAAGTGACAACAGGGTACCATTTTTCCCACCAACCCTTAAAGAATAAGAAGAGGGACTCAGAGCATGAGAAAGATTTGAGTGAAGAGACCACCTTAGAGAAGTTAAGGTTTTTGATGTAGAAAATGCTAACCCATTGTGACCCCACAAGGAGGGGACCTGAGGGATAAATATATCAACCTTGCTTTTTCCTCTCTCTAATTTTCTACCAGTGATTCCCATGAACTGAATCCAATCAAAAGCCAAAATACAAGAAAAATATTGATGTAACCCATGTTAGCCAGCCTTCTGGAGAAGTCTAAGAAATGAATGAAGTCTAGGGATAAAGAAGTCTAAGGGATGAATCTGAAGGGGTGGGAGATGGGTCAGGTTATGGGAAGTATGAGCTTCAAAGTGGCTGAGAATCCCAGTTATGAGAGATGACTCAAGAGTTCAGGAATGTCATGTGGCTTTCTCAAACAGAGAAAAGTTTCTAATGAGATTGCCTAATAGTCTTCTTGGTAAACTTGTGATGGGGTAACTGTGAATGTTGGAGTGAGAGGTAAAGAATAGAGATAGCAAACTCTTTAAAAAGCATATGCAGATTTTGGGTCCTCTCTTTAGCTTTTTATGTTTTATATATTAGTTTAGATATGTTTACTTCCATAAAATTTATTTGACAAATTACAAATACAAAACTGTATCTAATACTTAAAAAGAAACATGCTAATAGTAATAAAAAATTATGTTTAACACTTTTTAGTACATTACATAAATTAATTCTTTGCTAGTTCACATTTTATGCTGTGTGTGATGCTGTCATTCTCTTTTTTCTGATTAAAGAAACTGATGCAAAAAGAAATTAAGTAATGTGCTAAGTTTACACAGAAAGTTAACAGTAGAGCCAGAATGCAATCTTACTTCATAGCCACTGTTACTCACCTAATAAACATGAAAGAAAACAAAATCATATTAATTTTCAAATATAAAAGAAATAATTAGTAAAAAAAAATTCTGAGTTAAAAATATATTTTTAAAATGTAACTTCAAAAATTAAATTATGTTAATAATCTAAATTATTACTACATGTAATTTAATGATTAAATTCATTTTTTTTTTTTTTACAGGGACAGAGAAAGAGTCAGAGAGAGGTATAGATAGGGACAGACAGACAGGAATGTAGAGAGGTGAGAAGCATCAATCATTAGTTTTTTGTTTTCGTTGCGACACCATAGTTGTTCATTGATTGCTTTCTCACATGTGCCTTGACCGCGGGCCTTCAGCAGACTGAGCCACCCCTTGCTGGAGCCAGCGACCTTGGGTCCAAGCTGGTGAGCTTATGCTCAAGCCAGATGGGCCCGTGCTCAAGCTGGCGACCTTGGGGTCTCAAACCAGGGTCCTTCGCATCCCAGTCCGATGTTCAATCTGCTGCACCACTGCCTGGTCAGGAAAAAATTATTAATAATTTTTAAATTTACATGTAAAAATAATAGAGGAAGGTGGTGATGTGTTCAAAATACAAAATTGAATTCTTTGCAATGAAGTCCCAAGGCCTTTGACAAGCTGTTAAAGTTTCAGATATCTCATCAGTAAAGTGAAAATACTAATAGTACCAAACACCTGGTGTTGCATTAGGCATAAATAAAAAATGTAATTTGATGCTCTTAATAAACTGGCCCAGAGTAATGTTCGATACATGCTGTAATTAATTTCTTGAAACCATTATGATTTTGGATTGGAGAAGTGTTGGAGAATATGACAATGACTCAGAATTATTTAACCTCCAAGACAAAAGAGAAATTCTTATAAAATAATAATATAATAATAATATCACAAATATATTCTCACCCTAATAATTATTTCCTTAATATATCAGCTTAAATGCAAAATTTCTTAACAAAATTTTAATAAAATATCAAACATATTATCTGAATTGGTGGAGTCTATGTTAATGAAACTCATGCAATCAGTAAACTATCAAATGCAACTGAATTAGATCATGATTGTTTAAAGGGGATTGTGGTTGTACATTTGTCAGAAATCATCACAGTGTAAAATAAAGAAGGCAAATTATATGAGCAATTCAACTGATAAATGGTGTGGAGTGACTTACTATCTGTATACTTTTCCCCAAAGCTAAAGCCTTTGCCAAAAAAAAAAGTCCTTTGTAACAGTAAAATTGACAGAAATTTATTAAAATTGAAGTTCTAAGAGAATGTTAATTTTATTAAAACTGTAGTAAAAACTGTATGAAATTTTTATTTATATATTTACTTAACTCTTTTATATGCTTCCAACTTTTTGCTGACATATGTAGACACTTTCACTCAATAATGTTCTTTTGTGTCATATAGCTGATTAGTTCATTTTCAGTGACTTCTAGATCACAGGCTTCAAGTTCAATGTGTCTTTGATTTCTCTAACCTCCTCTCTCTAGGTAAAGATTGTCAAAGCTTGAGCATTATTACTTCCTGTTGTGTCCAGGGTCAGATAGATTTTTATTTTAATTGTGACTTGAATCTGTGTACAAGTGTACAGAATAAATGAATAATCAAATGAACTCAATGGATTAGGATATATCTTTTGTTCCAGGAGACTCTCTTATTAACATTTTGGCTTCTGTATTAGCATCTGATTTAGCATTGCTATCTCAGTTCCTATTTTTATGTAAATAATGGCTGACCTCTGGCATTACATGTGTTATTAAAAATGCACACTTGGTAGCATATGTATTTACTAATTAGAAAGACTCAGAGGATTTTGCAGCAACAGTAAAGAACAGTATTCATGATGTCTAAGTTTTCCCACTTCTTACTGTTGCTTAAATCTTAAAATGATATTTTTTATTGAACTGAACTTTATAGGTGAGACATTTTTTCAAATTATTTTCCTCTCAATATTGCTTATAAGTGATAGGTATTGTTTGAGTGGAGAAGTTTTACATTTTTGTGAATTATTAGTTAAATTAATAAATTTTTGAAGTGCAACTGAATGTGTTCAGTATTACCTTTATGAAGTTATTTTTTCTTTTATTGCTTTAGTTTATTTTAGAAATTTAAGTGGTCCTTCTCAAAAAAATGTAGCCTTGTATTTCAGACACTACATTCTAAAGCTAAGGAGAATATCCTTGTCTCTCTGTTAAACAATTGCAGTAAAAAGTATGTTCTGTAAGGTATTTTTTTCCACCGAGGAAGAAGGAAGGGCATAGCCACAAAGTGTGTAATAGCAAAAGCTTTATTTAGTACAGCGCTTCCCAGACAATGTTCTCTGGTCCTGGGGGACAGGGGTCAGAGAAGTCACATGGGGGATATTTAAAGGGTCGTCTAGGGTGGAAGCGAGTTAATATGACATGGCAAAATCTCATTGGCTGATGGCTAGCCAGAGTTCCCGGGTCTGGTTCCTCACGTGACCTTCCCCTATTGCTCACTGACCTTACATTCCAACCTTTCATGTTAGATAGGGGTGCCGCTATTCATCTGGCTACTTCCTGCTGGTTAGGGGCATCATGGGGAGCAGAGATCAAAAGGTGGTGGTTTTGAGGGAAGTCAAGAAGAACATCTGTTTAACTATGAGTCGAGAAACTTTGCAGATGTGGTCCTGTAAGAATTTAAAAAAAAGAGGAGCAATAGGAGGATCTGCAGGGTTCAGCCTTTTGGTGAGCCAGAGATGATTAGGGCCCAGTGGTTCCAATTGCCAGCAGTCCTGCATGGGGACAAGCTTGAGGTGAGAATCATGGTTAGAAATGATGGTAGTATTGATTATGGGGGAGCCCTTGGTAGTGAGGAAGATGTTGTCAGATGGATAGTGACTCTGAGACTGTGTAGAATGTCTTGACCCAGAAGGGGTACAAGGCATGATGGCATTACTAAGAAGGAGTGTGAAAAGGGGATTCCGTTCACACTGCATGTCAGGGGTGGCATGCAAATGGGAAAAGAAGGGGTCCCATTTACTCCTATAACCAAGACCTGTGAGGGAACTAGAGGTCCAAAGTGTGATGGCAAAACAGAGAAGGTAGCCCCCATGTCCACAAGAAATGAGATGGACTTACCCGCTAGTTGCAGCATTACCCGGGGCTTGGTGAGGGTGATGGGGCTCTCCAAGTCTGGGCCATGTCAGTGGTCCATGAGGCCTAGGAGTTCAAGCAGTGGGCCTGCCTGGCTAGCTTGGCCTTCCATTTGGGTGGCTTGTCCTCCACATAGAGGCACGGAAGAAAAACCTGTTGCCCAAAGTGGCAATTGCTCTGCCAGTGACCAGGCTGCTCGCAGTTGGGGTAGGGGCACTGTCGGGACCAATGATCCTCCTTGCCACATTTAAAGCAAGCTCCTGGTGGGGTTCCTCTCTGTGACCCAGACTTGGGTCAGGCATCTCCTGTGCCTTGCCCCTGTACCTCTGCTGGCCTCAGGGCTGCCACAAGAGTCTGGGTTTGGAGAGTTATATTTTGCTGCATGCGGGCCTGGCAAGTACCCTTGGCCTTTTCCTACTAGCTGAGACAATTAAAAACTTTAAATGCCATGTTCACAGTCTTAAGTAGGGGTTTGGGGTGAGAATAAGAGAAGGGGGAAAGAGGAGAGGCTCCTGGGGAGCCTGGCACCCAGATCCAGCCAGAAACACTGGAGCCAGAGGCAGGACAAAGCCAGGCCTTCCTGCAAGAAGATCGGGATTGGGCTAGGGGGTCAGGAGTCCTGCAAAGTAGCATAAGGGCCAATGGCTGGTTAAGGGTCTGATGAGGGAGGGGCTTAAGAGGAGAAGGGAAGGTCCCCTGGCCAGCAGAGGATGAGAAAGAGAGACTGGTACTTGCAGGTGAATGAGAAACAGGATTTGGCAAAGGGAGGGGAGGAGCCCAATAGGACCGAGGAAGCCGTGCAGGAATGGAAGAGAGTTAGGGAGTCAGTGAAGGAGGGAAGATCAGAAGTGGGGGGTTTAGGTGAGGTTTCTCTGGCCAAAAAGGGCCTGCGTCATAGAACAGGTGGCACAGAGATTAGGACGGGAGCGCAAATAATAAAACCCTGAATGTAAGGGATCTCCAGCCAGTTCCCAGTTCTTTTGGCTATAGTTAAATTGGTGAGGATGTTAAAATCAAAAGTCCCTTCAGGAGGCCACCTGGTTCAATTATCCAGTGGGTTCTGTGGCCTGGTCACAATGGAGAAGAAGAATAGTTTCTTCTTCTTTAGGGAGGGAGAGATTTTAGATAAGGCAATTAAGGAGTGTTTTTGAGTCAGGTTTAAATTCTTGTGCCCCCATGGCCACCCTCAGTTCTCGGAGTGATCAGAGATGAGAATTGACATCCCGCAACTCAAGCTCTGGACAATTAAGTAAAGTGGATGTGCTCAGGATGTCTCCACGGGCACACCTGCACTCGAAATGGAAAAGAGGTCCCTGACACAGCTGCGATTATGGACAGGGAGTCTCGGGGGAATAAACTGAGAGGAGGCTGGAGGCAGGGGACTTACTTCACCATGTGCTGAAGTGGGTGGAAAGTTGGAGATCCTGGTTTTTCTCAGAGGGGAAGAGGAGAGAGCATTCACTTGCAAATTTCAGCTCCTCCTGGGTTTTGGCACCAAATGTAAGGTATTTTTCCCCACCAAAAAAGAAGGAAGGATGTAGTCACAAAATGTAAAATAATAAAAGCTTTATTTAGTACAACACTTCCCAGATGATGTTCTCTGGTCCTGGGGGGACAGGGGTCAGAGAAGTCGCATGGTAGAAACTGCGTGGGGGATATTTAAAGGGTTGTCTAGGGTGGAGTCGAGTTGATATGATGTGGCAAAATCTCACTGACTGACAGCCAGCCAGAGTTCCCAGGTCTGGTTCCTCATGTGACCTTCCCCCATTGCCCACCGACCTTACATGTTCTTTAACTTTTCTACCATTTGCTCCCCAGAGCAGAAACCTCTTTTATCACTCCAATTGTACTTTTTCTCATTTTTATATTTCTAAAATTTGTGCATATATACTGATTGTATATAGGTAACTACACACCATATATATTTTACAGATATGTTTTGTATTAACGACAGAATATTTTCTTGGAAAATACTGTTCTAGTGTCTACCAAGAAGTTATTGAGTCTTCATGTCTATGAATATTTTATGATATTCTAGAAGGATTTTTTTTCTTAAATAAAAAGCAACTAGAATAATCATAACATTATTATGTCTAAACCTAAGCTTTTAATGTTTTAGACTGAAAATATATGACATCCCCCTATGATGAATACTATGATGTAAGGATTAAATTTTTTATAATAGGCATTACTTTTAATTTATTAATAACAATTATTGAAAAAATAATTTTTGCTAAATGCAAATTTTAAAAGTGACTAGAGCAAAATGAGAATATTCTCCCCTGAAGGGAAATTATAGATTTTATATTAATAATGCTAAAGCAAACATTAAAGATGAAAGCATAAAGTAAAAAGACCATATAGTCTGGTCAATAATAGTCATGTAATTTAATTGAAATCACATAGTTTTGTTTTTTTATATTTCTAATTCTTCCTGAATAAATGACAAAATATAGACTATTAATTGAATCATACAGGATAAGGCATATACTTACAGACAGTCAAACAAGTGTGGAAATATAATAAAAATAATTTTATACATTTCAATACTCAAAAGAATATCTCACACATATCCTTTCTTAGAAAACTTTCAGTTGATGTATAGTTCTGGAAACATAGTGGAAAGTAATAAAGAGAAAATCATAAAGTATGAAACAGAAGACTCAACAGGGAAGTCCTCAAATAATTGAAGGACAGCAGATCCAGAGAGCAGTCAGGTGAGAATGGAACCAGATAAAGAAGGATTGCAAGAAAAAAATACTGAAATTGATTAGCTGACAGAGTTTACCCTTTGAAAATCACTATCTATAAAAAAGAGCCTGTCAAAGAAGTAATGGCAACTATACAGAAAATTGAACATTTGAAATTAAAAATAACCAACCAATAACGGATATTAATTAATTAATTAATTAAGCCTGACCAGGCAGTGGCGCAGTGTATAGAGCAGGCATGGCCAACATATGACCTGTGGGCTGGATCTGGCCAGCATAATGAGTTTATGTGGCCCGTGATTAAATCTTTAATATTCTCTGCTACTTTAAAATCTCAGCTACTCAGAAGCAGAAGCATCTTTGATTATTGGAAATCGAGATATTTAAGAAGATAGTGATACGTGAAAAAAAATTTCCCATGTGACTAATCTAGGGTTAACTTTCAATAATTGGTTGAATGAATTCACAATACTTCTTTATTTTTTTAAAAAAAAATCCATTATAGCCTGACATGTGGTGGCGCAGTGGATAAAGCGTCGACCTGGGAACACTGAGGTAGCCAGTTCAAAACCCTGCACTGGCCTAGTCAAGGCACATATGGGAGTTGATGCTTCCAGCTCCTCCCCCCTTTCTCTCTCTCTCTCTCTCTCTCTCTCTCTCTCTCTCTCTCTGTGTCTCCTCTCTAAAATGAATAAATAAAAAAAAGAAATTAAAAACAAACAAACAAACAAAAAAAAAACTTTAAAAAAATTATGTGTTAAAAAAAAATTCCATTATAAAGATTTACAACTTTTGTTCTTGCCTGTACTCGATATGAACTGTTTGACATTTAGCAGTGATGTGAAACCGATATTCTTTTAGGCAGAGTTTGCCAGTGCGCAACCAAGGTCAAAATATTCGTGTGGCATTGTAACATAGACAATAACTGCAGTTGATAACTGAAAACGTGTCCAGGCTGTTTGTAAAACGAAATAATTGTTTTATTTGTGATATAACCCCTTCAAGCTCATTATAATAATTTTTGTTTTGATTGATTGCAATACAGTTTGGATATTCATACAGTATGTAATTATATTTTTATTAAAATATATTTTTATTTAAATAATATTGCATTTAAATTTTTTTCACTCACATTTATTCATAAACAAATTACATAATAAATTTTTTTATTTAAATTAATCATTTTTGTATTTAACATTTTTTAATTTTAATATTTCATCTGGCCCATTAAAACAGTTTTCTTTCTAATCTGGCCCAGGGCAAAACTGTTGGCCATACCTGGTATAAAGTGTCAAACTAGGATGCGGAGGACCCAGGTTCAAAACCGCAAGGTTGCCCACTTGAGTATGGGAATATAGACATTACCCCATGTTCACTGGCTTGAGCCCAATGGTTGCTGGCTTGAAACCCAAGTTTGTTAGCTTTAGCCCAAGGTCGCTGGCTTGAGTAAGGTGTCACTTGCTCTGCTAGAGTCGCATGGTCAAATCACGTATGAGAAAGCAATCAATGAACAATCAAGGTGCCACAACATAGAATTGGTGCTTCTCATGTCTCTTTCTGTATGTCTGTTCCTCTCTCTGTTTCTATCACAAAAAATAAATCAAGGATAAAGTTGAATTTCTGGTTTAAATTAAATGGCAATATAATTTTATCACAAATTATAAGTCAGGATGTAATAAGGGGCTATAAGAGGTACATCCTCACTCATAACTGTTAAACAGAAGAATCTACAGTTGGTAAAACAAAAATTGCAGTGGAGCTTAATATTTAGGAAATAAGGTACATAACAGAACAAACTCCTGGAAAGACTGAGAATAATTGTCTGCGAGGAGCAAAAGGTATAAAGAAAAGTGTCAGAGCATGACTTTTGCATTTATGAAGCTTTTTTAGAATCTGATTTTTAAACACTTATAAACATGCTTTAACTCTGATAAAAAACAATTAATTTAAAACACGTTTTCAAAAGATTGCAAACATTACCATGATACACAAAATATTACAACTTTGCTGCTATTCAAACCTTGAAGTTTATTCATTTAGTGCAGTAACTCTCATCAGTAAAAGATCACTCAATCTAGAACTATTTTAATGCCAAATGCAAGTATTTGTATGAAAATGTTTCACTGACATAAAAAATTGATTAACACAAGTAAGATTTTTTATGTATAAATTAATTTTTATTGCCTTTTTTTGCAGTCAGTCTTTAAACCCCAATTCCCATAACTGGCACGTTATTAGATCAATGTTTCCCACTAGTTTAATCTTAAGGATCCTGTAAAGGTAATGTGATTTTAAGGCTATAGAAAAACTAATTATGGAAAAAATTGCATGGCTTCAAAAAGATGTCGCAGAGCACCTATGCCTCCAAACCAGTTTTGTTGTTGTTGGCATCAGCAGCTATAATTACTGATTTATTTCCCTATTTTGACTATCCATTTTTAATTTTTAAACTACATTAATCAAAGTCAAAGTACTCTCACTCGCTCTGTTAAGCCTTATGTTAAGACATTGGAGATCAACCATTCCTTAAAATTCTGGGAAGTACATCAATCAAAAAGTTGTGTTCAGAAAGACAAAACAATGCATTTGGACTTCAAATCCTCTTTAGACTTCTCTTGTCAAAAAATTAAAAGTTATCATATTTTGTTTCTACTCTGTTTAAACATGTTACCATACAAAAAAAATCTTGTAAGATCACATTATTAAGTCACAAGTTTGCAGAAGTTAACAAAATAAAACAAGTTGGTGACATTCTTTGTAAAAAAAAATAACTGTGTGTGTGTGCGTATGTGTGAGAGAGAGAGATTGAAATATAATAAAGCTTTGCTGATGAAAGTTGAAAATGAAGATATTACAGCATTTAGGTTAATAAAATATCTGTATTTCTGCAGGTTCTTAAAAAGGTTTCTAGCTCTTCGCCACGGAGCTAGTGGAAACGCAGCTCCCATCCGCCAGCTTCCCGGGGCCAGGCACCGGCCGGCTGCGAGGACGCCGTGGGCACCGCCTCCGGGGAAGCAAGATGGCGACGGAGTAGACGGACGTACCAACTTCCAACTCCCAGAAGCAAAGTGGATTATAACTCAATTTAAAGAACCATCATCTGGATAAACCAACTATGAACTAAACTAAGTGGACTCTTCAACCAAGGAACACAGAAGAAGCCACATTGAGACTGGTAGGAATAGCGAAAACGCGAAGAGGGCTGCCCAGCTCCCCGGAGCAAACGGCAGCCCGGAGAGACCCGCGGGCGGGAAGAAAGTTTGGCGGAGAGGGAGGGACCTGGGTCCCAGGAACCAAGCCCCAGCCTGCAGTCCTAGAGCCTAGAAGAGGCGTTTGGACAGTTTTGAGCTGTGAAACAAGTGAGGGAGCTCCCAGGCCTACAGTGTGGAGTATTAGGTTCCTTCCTACTCTGCTGAGGGCTGCTTAAGGGTATGGTGGGCGGCAGGACGCTGAAACGCGGTTCTGTCGGCTTGGGAGGAGGCCAAGCCGGTGTGAGCTCAGTCTAGCCCAGAGGGTCAGAGGGGACGCGCAAAAGCGGACTGGCAGCTGCGGGCACGCCTTTAACCCCACTTACGGGGACAAAGCGGGAGGCCAGGAACGGGCAGAAATCTGCTCTACAACCCTGCGCAGGATGGCCCTGACCGCGGGGACCGGGCTAGGACCAGGGACGGGCAGGGGCTTGTGGCTGAGCTGACGCTACCAGCCCCCCATCCCCAGGGCCGGAGAAACTGCAGTTGGCAAGTATACGTGCGCGAGCGGGCTCCGAGCGCGGGAACGGGGTAGACCCTGAGACAAGTGGAAGCTCGCAGTTGAGCTCACGCTACTATCCCCACCAGGCCGGAGAAATCGCGGATTGCATTCATACGTGCACGAGCAGGCTCCGAACGCGGGGGCGGGGTAGAGTCCAGGACGAGCGGAAGTACGCAGCTGAGCAGAAGCCAGCAAACACGCCCGGCCCAATAAACCTTGGTTTCCGAACCTGCACAGGAGGGCCCTGGCCTCAAGGGCGGGGCTAAATCTCCAGACGGGCAAACGCTCACAGCTGAGAGCACGTCAAAAGCCCCGCCCAACCCGCGAAACCGTGGCGAGCAGGCTCTGACTGAGGATTCTGGGCGGAAGTCCGGAAATAGGCTGGGTCCGCAGCTGAGCAAAGGTGCTCACCTCTACCCTTGGTGCTAAGACTTGTGGCTTCAGTGACAGCCCCTCCCACGGAGGAGAGGCAGAAATCACAGCAAAAGCCACAGTGGGCCGGCGATGGTAACGCTCATACCCAACCACCCTAGGCACCAGCAGAGGGGGTGAGGGGCCTGCAGACAGACCACACCTAGAGAACGCAAAGGCAACACCTACTGGACTCCAGTCGCCACAACATGCTTATACACAGAAAAAAACGGCAGACAGAGGAATGCAAACCAAATGAATCAAGAGAAATCCCCAGAGAAGGACCTGAATGAACCAGATATAACCAAATTACCAGAAGCAGAATTTAGAATAATGATAGTTAGGATGTTCAAGGAAATTAGAGCAACAATGGATAGTCATTATGAACACCTAAATAAAGAGATAACAAGTATAAAAAACGAAATTGAAATAATAAAAAAGAATCAGACAGAAATGACAAATACAGTATCAGAATTGAAGACCACAATGGAAGGAATTAAAAGCACGATGGATGATGCTGAGGATCGAATAAGCAAGTTAGAGGACACAATAAACAAAGGCACAGAAGCAGAGAAGAAGAAGGAAAAGAGACTTAAAAAATGTGAGGAAACTCTAAGGGAGCTTTGTGACAACATGAAGAGAAACAACATTCGCATCATAGGGGTTCCTGAAGAAGAGGAGAGAGGACAGGAAATGGGAACTTTGTTCAATCAAATCATAGCAGAAAACTTTCCTAAATTAAGGCTGGGAAACACTCCACACATTCAAGAAGCACACAGAACTCCATTAAAGAGAACCCCCAAAAGATCTACACCAAGACACATCATAGTTAAAATACCAAAGCTAATGGATAAAGAAAAAATTTTAAAAGCTGCTAGAGAAAAAAAGGCTATCACCTACAAAGGAGCCCCCATAAGGATGACATCAGACTTCTCAACAGAAACACTTGAGGCCAGAAGGGAATGGCAAGATATAATCAAAGTAATGCAGAAAAAAAAACCTACAACCAAGACTACTTTATCCAGCAAGGCTAACGTTTAAAATTGAAGGAGAAATAAAGAGCTTCCCAGAAAAAGAAAGCCTCAAGGAATCCATAAAAACCAAACCAATTCTGCAAGAGATACTAAGGGGCCTCTTGTGAACAGTTTAAAGGGAGGAATGAATAGAGCAAAAGAAGAATACAGCTTTAAAGAATAAAATGGCAATAAACAACTACATATCAATAATAACCTTAAATGTAAATGGATTAAATGATCCAATCAAAAGACATAGGGTAGCTGCATGGATAAAGAAACAGGACCCATACATATGCTGTCTACAAGAGACACACCTTAAAAAAAAAGATGCTCATCGACTGAAGGTAAAAGGATGGAAAAAAATATTTCATGCAAATGGAAATGAAAAAAAAGCAGGGGTAGCAATACTTATATCAGACAAAATGGACTTTAAAACAAAGGCTGTAGTAAGAGATAAAGGAGGACACTACATAATGATAAAGGGAACAATTAAACAGGAAGATATAACTATTATAAATACCTATGCACCAAATATAGGAGCCCCAACATACATAAAGCAGACTTTGATGGATATAAAGGGCGAGATTAATAGCAATACTATCATAGTAGGGGATTTCAATACCCCTCTAACAACACTGGATAGATCCTCAAGAAAGAAAATTAATAAAGAAACAGCAGACTTAAAGGAGACACTAGATCAACTTGACTTAACAGATATCTTCAGAACTTTCCATCCTAAAGCAGTAGAATATACATTCTTCTCAAGCGCTCATGGTATGTTTTCTAGGATAGACTACATGTTAGGACACAAAAATGGTCTCAATAAATTTAAGAAGATTGAAATCATATCAAGCATTTTCTCTGATCACAATGCTATGAAACTAGAAATTAACCACAAAAGAAAAACTGAAAAATACTCAAACACTTGGAAACTAAATAGCATGTTATTAAATAATGAATGGATTAACATTGAGATCAAAGAAGAAATAAAAAAGTTTCTAGAAACAAATGATAATGAGCATACATCAACTCAAAATTTATGGGACACAGCAAAAGCAGTCCTGAGAGGGAAGTTCATTGCACTACAGGCATATCATAAGAAGCTAGAAAAAGCTCAAATAAGCAACCTGACCCTGCATCTAAAAGAACTAGAGAAACAACAACAAATAAAACCCAAGACAAGTAGAATGAAAGAAATAATAAAGATAAGAGCAGAAATAAATGACATAGAGGCGAAGGAAACAATACAGAGGATCAATGAAACCAGAAGCTGCTTCTTTGAAAAGGTAAACAAGATTGATGAACCTTTAACTAGACTCACCAAGAAAAAAAGAGAGAGGACTCAAATAAATAAAATTAGAAAGGACAGTGGAGAAATAACAACTTACACAACAGAAATACAAAGCATTGTAAGAAAATACTATGAAGAACTATATGCCAAAAAATTAGACAATCTTGGTGAAATGGACAAATTTCTTGAATCATATAACCTTCCAAAAATCAATCTGGAAGAATCAGAACACCTAAACAGACCAATTACAGCAAATGAGATCGAAACAGTTATCAAAAAACTCCCTAAAAAGAAAAGTCCTGGGCCTGATGGCTTCACAAGTGAATTCTATCAAAAATTCAAAGAAGAACTAAGTCCTATCCTCCTCAAGCTATTTCAAAAAATTCAAGAGCAAGGAAGACTTCCAAACTCCTTTTATGAGGCGAGCATAATTCTGATTCCAAAACCGGGCAAAGACAACACAAAGAAAGAAAATTATAGGCCTATATCCCTGATGAATTTAGACGCTAAAATTCTCAACAAAATATTAGCCAACTGGATCCAGCAATATATGAAAAAAATCATACACCACGATCAAGTGGGATTTATTCTGGAGAGGCAAGGCTGGTTCAATATTCACAAATCAATCAATGTGATTCATCACATAAACAAAAGGAAGGACAAAAATCACATGATAATTTCAATAGATGCAGAAAAGGCATTTGATAAAATCCAGCACCCATTCATGCTCAAAACTCTCAGTAAAGTGGGAATACAAGGATCATTCCTTAACATGATAAAGGCCATCTACGATAAACCGACAGCAAACATCATACTAAATGGACAAAGATTAAAAGCAATCCCCTTAAGATCAGGAACCAGGCAGGGATGCCCACTTTCACCACTCTTATTCAACATAGTTCTGGAAGTCCTAGCTACAGCAATCAGACAAGAAGAAGAAATAAAAGGCATCCAAATTGGAAAAGAAGAAGTAAAACTGTCACTATTTGCAGATGATATGATATTGTATATTGGAAACCCTAAAGTCTCAGTCAAAAAACTACTGGACCTTATAAATGAATTCAGCAAGGTGGCAGGATATAAAATTAATACTCAGAAATCAGAGGCATTTCTATATACCAACAATGAACTTCAGCAAAAGAACTTAAGGAAACAATCTCCTTCACTATTGCAGCCAAAAAAATAAAGTACCTTGGAGTAAATTTAACCAAGGAGGTTAAGGACTTGTACTCGGAAAATTATAGAACATTGATAAAAGAAATCAAGGAAGATACAAACAAGTGGAAGCATATACCGTGCTCATGGCTAGGAACAATAAACATCATTAAAATGTCTATATTAACCAAAGCAATTTATAAATTCAATGCAATACCAATTAAGATACCAATGACATACTTCAAAGATATAGAACACATATTCCAAAAATTTATATGGAACCAAAAAAGAACATGAATAGCCTCAGCAATATTAAAAAAAAAAATAAAGCAGGAGGTATCACTCTTCCAGATATCAAGGTTTACTATAAGGCCATTATACTCAAGACAGCCTGGTACTGGCATAAGAACAGGCACATAGATCAATGGAACAGAACAGAGGACCCAGAAATAAACCCACAGCTTTATGGACAACTGATATTTGACAAAGGAGGAAAGAACATACAATGGAGTAAAGACAGCCTCTTTAACAAATGGTTTTGGGAAAATTGGACATCCACCTGCAAAAAGATGAAACTAGACCATCAACTTACACCATTCACAAAAACAAACTCAAAATGGATAAAAGACTTAAACATAAGCCGTGAAACCATAAGCATCTTAGAAGAAAACATAGGCAGCAGGCTCTCCGACATCTGTAGCAGCAGTATATTTGCCGATTTATCTCCATGGGCAACTGAAATAAAAGGCAAGATAAACAAATGGGACTATATCAAACTAAAAAGTTTTTGCACAGCTAAAGACAATAGGAACAGAATAAAAGGACAAACCACACAAAGGGAAAACATATTCGACAGCACATCTGATAAGGGGTTAATAACTAAAATTTATAAAGAACTTATAAAACTCAACACCAGGAAGACAAACAACCCAATCAAAAAATGGGCAAAAGAAATGAATAGAAATTTCTCCAAAGAGGACATACAGATGACCAATAGGCATATGAAAAAATGCTCAACATCACTAATCATTAGAGAAATGCAAATTAAAACCACAATGAGATATCACCTCACCCCAGTCAGAATGGCACTCATCAGCAAAACAACACAGAATAAGTGCTGGCGAGGATGTGGAGAAAAGGGAACCCTTCTGCATTGCTGGTGGGAATGCAGACTGGTGCAGCCACTGTGGAAAACAGTTTGGAGATTCCTCAGAAAATTAAAAATCGAACTGCCTTTTGACCCAGCTATCCCACTTTTAGGAATATACCCTAAGAACACCATAGCACTGTTCGAAAAGAAGAAATGCGCCCCCATGTTCGTGGCAGCATTGTTCACAATAGCGAAGATCTGGAACCAGCCCAAGTGTCCGTCAGAAGACGAGTGGATTAAAAAGCTATGGTACATATATACTATGGAATACTACTCAGTCATAAGAAACGATGACATCGGATCATTTATAACAAAATGGATGTACCTTGATAAAATTATACAGAGTGAAATAAGTAAATCAGAAATAAAGAAAAACTGAGAACAGCATGATTCCATACATAGGTGGGACATAAAAGTGAGAATATGAGACATGGACAAGAGAGTGGTGGTTCTGGGATGGGGGGAGGGAGGAAAGAGTGGGATAGGGAGGAGGGGAGGGACACAGGGAAAACCAGATTGAAGGTGACAGAGGACAATTTGACTTTTGGTGATGGGTATGCAACACAATTGAATGATAAGATAACCTGGAGATGTTTTCATTGTACATATGTACCCTGATTTATTGGTGTCACCCCATTAGAATTAATAATAATAAAATATAAAAAAAAGTTTTCTAATATAAAAAGCTAATGAATATAATACAAAATGAAAATAAGAGTCAGTATGTTAAAAAATTAGGAAGTTGATCAGATCTGAAGGTCAATTTAGATTTATAATACTGTTATAGTATGTGCAGCACAGCTAGAGAAGGGTGACAGCCACCATGACCTCTTGAAGTCCTTTAAAGTCTTATGCTTCTAAAGCAGTTGAACACAGAAAGTTGAGCTGATGCAGTAGCTACATAAAATGAGGCACTGGCTTTTGTAACTATTGAACTTAATATTTATTAATATCATATATATATATATGATATGAACTTAATATCATTATATGATCTATTGATAGATGCACGAATCCATAGCAGTATGACTCCTTTAAATTAAACTAAATTATGCAATATTTATTGTAGAAAGTGAAGTCCTCTAAATTTAATTATCACTCAGCAATATTAATTTAAATCTATTAAGTAATCATGTTCAATGCCAACTTACTGATAGTTTCTAGGAATACTTAAGATTACTTTTTTATAGAAACCAAAGTGCAAAATCTCTCTGAATACAAATCTTAATTTTAAGAATTTTAGAAAGTAATTGTGACTTTAAGCACCATGTTGTTATTTGAAGGTAAATAAAATTAAATATTTCATGGAAATGATGTGTGCTATTGAAAGTTTTTAAAAATAAGTATAGATTTAATTCTGACTTTTATGTGAATGATCAATGAATTTGAGTTTCGATTCTTGGTCCACTTCTCTGTATCTTTTAATTTCAAATATTTACTAAAAATTTTTATACTTATCAAATTTATTATAATTACTTTTAGATATAGCCTTTTAATTCTACATCTTGATTTCTCACACTACTTCATATCCTATTAACTGATTATTTAAGTATTTCAAGAATGTCCTTACCTTAAAAATCACTGTCTTTATCTATTCTGCTGATAGCCACTGTAGTTATCTCACTAAAGAACAATTCTAATTATGTCACCTGTGATGATAAATTTTATGTGTTGACATAGCTGGGTCATAGAGGCCAGATATTTGGTTAAAGATTATTCTGGATATTTTAATAAGGGTGTTTTTTATGGATTATATTAACATTAAATCACTGGACTTTGAGTAAAGCATATTACCCTCCATAATGTGAGTGAGCCTTACCCGACTAGTTGAAGGACTTAACAGAACCAAGATTTCTACTCAGCATGAAAGAATTCTAATAGCAGACTGCTTTGGACTCAGACTGCACTCCCAGAGTCTACCGACTGCTATGCAAGCTCTCTGGTACTTGGGCCACATAATGCAATAGAACTCATAGTCCTTGAACTGTCAGTGGCAGTTAGGGCCACTGTCTGGAGCCCCTATAAATGAACCTCAAAACAGACTTAGGATTTTGGAGCAAAGCCTTGCCATCTTTTCTGGATAGCTATGGTCTTTTTGAGAAGCAACTTTGGTCTGCTATTGACATTTAATGTAGACCAGGGGTCCCCAAACTACGGCTCGTGGGCCTCATGCAGCCCCCCTGAGGCCATTTATCCAGCCCCACCGCACTTCTGGAGGGACACCTCTTTCATTGGTGGTCAGTGAGAAGAGCACAGGATGCATCCACACCCATAGTTTCTATTAAAATACTGGTCAGTTTGTTGATTTAAATTTACTTGTTCTTTATTTTAAATATTGTATTTGTTCCTGTTTTTTTTTTTTTTTTTTTTTTTTTTTACTTTAAAATAAGATATGTACAGTGTGCATAGGGATTTGTTCATAGATTTTTTATTGTCCAGCCCTCCAATGGTCTCAGGGACAGTGAACTGGCCCCCTGTGTAAAAAGTTTGGGGACCCCTGATGTAGACTGAACACTTAACAGTGGGCTACCATTTTTATGTGATCTTAAGTGCCCTTTGTGAACTGGGCACTATCTGATCCACAAACCCTGAAGTTGGGCACATACAGCAGCACTCCAACATCAAACAGAATTAGTACATATGCTATCCAGACTGAGCAAGGCCTGAAGGCACAAGAAAGTTACATGAATAAGTGGACCACATACCATGGTCTCTGCTCTGGCTATACTACCTTCTCTTTCCCAGCCCTCACGTATGACCCTGTTTCTAAAAACAAGGTAAAAGAAGACTAAGGCTAGGTTTACAGATGGTTCTGCACAATCTGCAGGCATCCCCTGAATGTGGATGCTGCAGATCCTTCCTAAGGCAAAGTAAAAATAAAGTTGTCAAAGGATGAATATATTATGCTTAACTTTACGTATCAGTTTGGCTAGGCTAAGATGTCGATGTATTTGTTTTTGGTGAAACATTATTCTGTATGTTTCTGCGAAGGTGTTGTTTTGGATGATTTAATATTTAAATCATTGGAAATATATATATATGAAAGTATTACCGTCATTCTTTGACTATATTTCAGGCTTCTATGTATTGCTAAAAGAAGTTTCTCTGACTGAATTTTGTTCCTCTTTACTCCATTCTACCATATAAAACACAAATCCAATTATCAAGGTCTAATTAAAATGCTATACACTTTCAGTTTTAATATAGGCTCAGACTAAATAACTATGTGCTTGAAACTTTACTTGTAGTTTAAATATCTAGTACTGAACATACCCAAAGAAATCCAAAGAAAAAATAGGAGAATTTTATGAATGCATTATTGAATTCAGAAAAAAAGCTAAGAACAAGAAAAAAAAACTATCTGTAAATCAAAGACACTGCTAAAGAAAGAAGCTGATAAGACATTGCAGTGCTTATAACCTGTGGAAAACCTGAGCCAGTGGTTCTTAACCTGGGTTCTATCGAACCCTAGGGGTTCGATGAGTCGGTCTCAGGGGTTCGGAGAAGCCTCTGCCGCGGAGGCCAGAATAAAGTAATACTGTAATTTGTTGTGAGTTGATGCACTTTGTTGGTTTTGTTCTTTGAGCAAGGTGATGTTCATGCATGGCTCATTTTGTGCACCAGTAAAAAAAACATATACCTGTGTCTTGAATTTGGAAAAAAAAATCGTATTTTATTTATCACTAAAGAAGGGTTCGGTGAACGTGCATATGAAACTGGTGGGTTCAGTACCTCAAAAAAGGTTAAGAACCACTGACCTGAGCTGTTAACCCTAACTGCTCCAAATAAGATCCGTTGCTACTGATGTTACAACCTAGGGTTCAATGTAACCAGGCCTGGAAGTACTGCAAACACATTCCAAGAAGAAGATGGGATAGTAGTGATGCAGAACATGATGTACAACTATAAAAAACAGATTCCCGAAAATGAACACACACACACACACACACACACACACACACACACACACACACACAAATAAATAAATAAAAAATCAACAAAGAGAAAAATATAATTGAAGAAGATAATTAATAGATAAATCAGTTAATATCTCAAAATAAAAATTTGTGGGAGTTTCTGATAGACAAGGATGTGAGTTGTAACTATGGAAAAAACAAAGTTATAAGAAACTGCAAAAAAAAAACCCTCCAAAAATGTAGCTATATGTAGACCTTGGAAAGGAAAGTATCATTTTTAATGGAGAATGCAAAACACAAAGAATCAACAAGGAGCTGGAAGGTGAATCTGAAGAAGCTTCCTCTTTAACAAAAAAATTACCACAATTAAATTAACCCACTTACAAATCATGAAATATAAAAAATAGATTGAGAATTTCTAGGATACAGTTAATATAAAATTTAAATCAAAGCATGAAGAAAATCAATGTTTGATGAATTAAAAGGTGGTACTTTCTCAGAATTAAAGTATAAGAGTAATCCTCAAATGCCCTAATATTTAGAACCATTCTTAATACCAAGGCTACAGAGTTGTATAAACCACACTCTGTTAATTTTTGCTCCTTACTTGGGAAAGGGTACACGTGAAAAGCAGAGCTGCATAGATTAATTCCAAAAATTGTCATTTATCAATATTTTTTCCAGACTCCACTCTTCCTTTTGTTGTACATACAATATATATTTCAAAACTAACTCACTGTCCATTGCTTATCCCATTATTATCCTCATACTAACAAATATATTTTCATAGTTCTCAATAACTGCTTAAGTAATCAATAAATAATGAATGCATGAATAAATATTTGACAAAGAGTAAATATAACAGTTGATGAGCTTGTTAAAGAAAACAGGAAGTATTTTAAAAATAAATGATTATGTAGGCTGAACAGAAGTCTAAGAGTTCCAAGTAATTGTAAACACTACAATTGGCTTATCTCACATTCTAAATTATTTATAAAGGTGATGGATTGAATTAAAAATTATACACACAGAGAGACATACACACATATGTATACCTTCCTTTAAAATTATGTAATTTGTCAAAAATACTGAAAACTATACCTATTCATTATGTACCAAAATATATAGATGTTCCTGGGATATTATAGAAATAAATAGGTTTACTTTTTCGTACCCTAAACATGTCTCTCTTTTTTATTCTTTTTATATTTATTCTATGCTTATGCAAAGCAAAATATTGTCTAAATTTTTTTATAGAGTGATATAATACCAAGGTTGAAAGAGTCTTTAAAATAATTTTAACCACTCATTCTTGTATATCCGTCAGGAAGTAGAGTTAGGTTACCTCTTTGGTAACATGTACTTTGTACTAATAGAAAAAGCAGCAAAGAACTTGGAGTATTCTATCATGATAAACCTCCAAATTCTTGTACCGATAAGAGATGAATGATATAAACTAGATGATATTTTCTCTGTTTATGCTTTTTAAGGCTCTGAGAATGGGGAAGCAGAAATAGTTTACTCTTTCAAGATAATATTCAGTTCTCTATCAATGGATTAAATATATACATGACCTTTTAATTGTCATGGCATGCTGTTCTAAGATTAAGCATGAATATAAAAAAAAAACTAGAAACTACTTAAATATTTTTATTTTTTTAATTTATTCCATCATATATATTTAGGACTCTATGTAGTTCATAGGGATACAAAAATGAATAAAATAATTCTTCCACCTTTATGTCTTCAGTGTCTACAATATAAATCAGAGTTGAACATATGCCTATTCAATAGTTTCAATATGGAAACTATTAAACATATTCAAACAGTAAGCACATCTAGTCTATTTTTAGTAATATCACTATGGAAGTAGTATTGAGCCATGGTTTTCCAATACTCTTTTTATATTTTGTATAGTGTGGGGCAAATGAATTTGTAAAATATGATTTTTTAGTTTGCTTACTTTTATTGTCAAAAATGGTGCTGCCCAGCCTGACCAGCCAGTGGTGCAGTGGATAAAGCGTCGGACTGGGATGCGGAAGACCCAGGTTCGAGACCCCGAACTTGCCAGCTTGAGGGCGGGCCCATCTGGCTTGAACCAAAGCTCGTCAGCTTGGACCCAAGGTCGCTGGCTCCAGCAAGGGGTTACTTGGTCTGCTGAAGGCCCGCGGTCAAGGCACATGTGAGAAAGCAATCAATGAACAACTATGGTGTCCCAATGGCAACAAAAAACTAATGATTGATGCTTCTCACCTCTCTCCGTTCCTGTCTGTCTGTCCCTATCTATCCCTCTCTCTGACTCTCTCTCTTTCTGTCTCTGTAAAAAAAGAAAAAAAAAATGGCGCTGCCCACATGAATGGTGTTGCCCAGGTGAAACTGCTAATTACCTTTCTGTTTGGGAAGGGCCATTGTTATGCTAATGTGTGCTGGTAGAGGTGTGTTTGTGGGCCCAGGTAGTTTTATAGAAGAAGGAGAAAGAAGGAGAAGAAGCTAAGATGGAAGGTAAAGAGAAAGTAGCCAGTTTGTGCAGAGTGTAGGAAGCCATTTTTGCAGGGTGAGAGCAAAGAGGAGGGAGAAGATGTGCAGATAAGGAACCAGAGGTGACTAAGACTGGTGGGGACCTTTAATTCTAGGAAAATCCAAATGTGTCAGTGGTTTTGGGAGCCCTGAATGGAAAGGGAAGTGTTTTTCTGCTGTGTGTTTACTCACAGGCCAGTTGTGAGGCTAGAATAAAGGAATGGCCCACCAGTTTTTGGCTCCGTTGTTTCTTTACCATCTGCCCAAATTCAATGAGAACCTTCACGTGCCTGGCTGTGATGGTCAGGGCTACTGGGCCTACATATAGGAATCGTTTTCATAGTAGAATATGTTGTAATAATGTTGCAGTGTCTCAGAACTGAGAACTTGTTTCCTGAAAATAAGTTGAAGGGTTGCAAAGACAGAAGGCATAGAAAATAGTGATTCTCAAACTTTAATATGCATATGGACCACCTGGGCATCTCGTTAAATGTAAACTCTAATTCTTTTCTTAATTTAAAAGTTATAATTTATTGTATTTACATGGTTTCAATAGTCCCACTCAATATAACACCATCTACACACTGCATCATGACCCCCATACCCCTTGCAAAGTCTCTTTTTACATCCTTTTCTCCCCCTTTGCTCCTCTTACCTTACCTCCAACCTCCTTTCCCTCTGGCTTTTGCTACCGTTATGTGTATCTATGAGTTATGTATATATAACTTTAGCTAATCACTTCCCCTTCTTTGATACTGTGCCCTCTTCCCCTTCCAACAGCTGTCCATCTGTTCCCATTGACCCTGCCTCTGTTTCTATTTTCTTTCTCAGTTTATTGTGTTAGATTCAATATGAGATCATATGGTATTTGTCTGGTGAAGATCTAGAGAACCTGCGTCTTGCACTAGCTCCAGCTGAATGTATTCAGTAACATCCATGTTAGGAAGTCCATTGTAAGGCCAGGGTCTACCGCCATCATGGCCATTCACATGCAGGTTCTCATTTAATTTGACAGATGGTAAAGAAACTGTGGATCCAAAAACTGGTGGGCCATTCCTTTATTCTAGCAACGGACCCGACAGGTGAGTAAAAACACACAGGGCTCTAAAACCCACTCATTCAGTGCTCACAAAGCTACTCACACATCAGGGTTTTCCTAAAATCAAAGGCCCCCACCAGTCTAAATCACCTCTGGTTTTCCATCTGCCAACATGGCTTCTTACTCTCTATATCAACTGGCTTTTCTCTCCTTTCCCTCCATCTTGGCTTCTTCTCCTTCTCCTTCTTCCTCACAAACTTTTCTTGGCATGAAAACCCCTCCTCTAGCACACATTAGCATAACAAAGCCCCTTCCCAAGCAGGAAGGTAATTAGCATTTTCACCTGGCATCCCATTTTACCAGGGCAGATGCCCCTTTTAAAAATAAAAGTGAGCAAACCCAGAAAATACAGATTTACCAAACTCATTTGACCAACATCCAGTCACTAGTTAAAATCACTTTTCTCCAATTCTGGAGGGAGTGTTTAGTACTCCTCAGGTGAAGAATACAGTAGATACCCTGTGTAATGAAAGAAAGAAAGAAAGAAAGAAAGAAAGAAAGAAAGAAAGAAAGAAAGAGCAAGCCTGAATCCAATACAATAGCATCTAACTCTGCTACCAATTTCATGTAAATTTCAAAAAAAAAAACACAACTTTTTTTTCAATAAATTTTTGCCTGATAATTTTTACAGTGATGACCTAGAACTTAAATTCATTAAATATGTACTTTGTGAGAAATTTCGAGTAGTTTTAGAATTCAAATGCTTAGAATTTTTTAAAATGCATTTTACTTTCTCACCTGTATTGTATGGCTTTAATGAGAATTTGAGGATAATCTTTTTAAATCCCTAGTATCTTTCTACTTTTATCTCTCAAGACAAGTCAAAAGGAACATCTAACTACTGCTACTTACATTGATATGTAAATTTGGTCATACATATTTTATAGAGACATGTAAATGACTCAGCTGAAGCAGATTCACCTGTTTATCCTTTGGATAGATGTGTGTACCCCTCTTAACAGCACAACAGTTGAAGACATCTGATTAGCATAAGCAGCTTATTAAAATGCAATAAGGAAGAGAATACCTTTGTGAGCAATTTTCTTATAGTATTAATAATCCTGATGGAAAAACAATAGAATGCAGATATGGACCTTTTCACCAGTGAACCATCTTAACTTTTTGAATGTGAATTAAACAAAGGGCTTAATGGTTTCAGAGAGGTTAATGCTCAATGAAAGGGTTCACATTACTAGAAAAAGCACAGGGGAAGCAGAATAAGAGATTTCTCTTTGACTTAAAAAGAAAATCCATAGAAAACATTATACAATTCTCACTTGGGACCTACTTGAATGTAAGAGGCCACTAATATATATTTTTTATAACTAAACTAAAATAAATATTTTTTTCTTTTTTTTATATGAACTTTTCAGATTTATCTCTCTGGATTTTGACATATAAAGAATAAGAAGAATAAAATAATTTTTTTTTTCTGATTAAAGTCATATCTTATTCTCGGTATTGACAATTTATTGTATTTTAGTGTTTCAGTATTTGGGTATATCAAAATAAATGTGATAACAAGAGCAATCATGGATTTTTCTATATTTCTTCAAGTGATGTTTAAGAAATGTAATATTGATGTTTGTTTTATATTTAAAATTGCTGATACTAATCACTAAAATAAAATGTGTTAATTTATATTTTAATTATAGGATCAATTATTAACATATATATTTTTAGCACAAGGAAACCAAAGTGGAAGAAAAGGTCTTAAAAGGAAGTTCCAGTCCAGTATCTGCTTCTATTTCCAACAAATTTATAATAGGTCAGGTGGAATTTTGCTTTGATAGTCACATGTATTTTTAGATTTTAAAAAATCAGGAAACATCAGATTTGGTTGTTTACTTGCTATTTTCTACAATGGAGTCTCTATTCAATGACACCTTGGTGGAACATGGTTGTATCAAAAAAAGAAAAATATGTGAAAACATCTTTAATAAGTAAATGATTACTGGGTATCTTTTCTATGGACAACGAGGTGTTGCTAACAGATATTTGGGGGCAATCTGGTTCTGTAGGGGCATATGCCTTCTACTGTCTTGATTGGACTATTAAGCAACTCTGTATAGATAGAGGTTAAATGTGGAAGGCCGGTGATGTTGCATGTTGTTCTTCTTCTCAGAGATGATAATTATGTCTGGGAGAGATGCAATTGTTTTCCCCATCTCAACTTACCAGGGTGAAAGAGATAATTTCAAATATGACATCTTATTTTCTGTTTGATATTGACCAGTTTCGCACATATTAGCAAATTTATTTTCGCACTCATGATGATCTATTTACCTGTTTATTCTTAGGAATCTCTTGAACTGGTTTTAACATCTTACTAGCTCCCTTGTTAATTATTGAGTCAAGTAAAATCTTTGACATACGATTATTTTTATTTATGTATGCCATGATTTTACTTTTTTTTAAAGCTAGCATTTGCCATTTGTCAATAAAAAGATAGAACAACTAATCCTTAGGCATAGACTATTGTTCAAAAGATTAGAGCATGGATATCTGGAGGAAAGTATACTACACTCAGTAAAGTATTCACGGTTATGCATATCTTCAGGTTGACATGAAAATTTTATTTAGGTGAAAAAACTTTTACTTTGAAAACCATTGACATTAAGTAAAATGTTTCTGAAAACAAGGTATATGGGAAGGTTCATATGACAAATTATAGTAATCTCATTTTTTTCATACTATACATCAAAGGCTACATCTTTTATTTTAAAGTTCAGAAAATTTTGTTACTATTTACATTTGAATTATAAACTGTGCAATTTTTGTTTACCATTCACATAATTGTTCACTTTTTCTGTGTGATGACTAGCCCCTTCAATATAAAAATGTTATATACTTCTTGAGTTTTTTTTTTTTTTTTTGCAAATAACAGAAATCATTGTTCACATCATTTATATAAGTGGAAGTATTTAGAAAATGTAATATAGTATTTAAGAAACATAGAATCACAAGCTAGACTAGGTGCAGAGCCTTGTAACCCGTATGCCGTAAATATATTACACTTTTAAAGTGGATGTAATGATGCAGTAGAGAGGAAGGAATTTATGATTCACACCAGAAAGAGAACAAGTCTGATGCAAAGACCTTGAGAAACTGAAAAGTAATGGGCTCTGGAGCTTCTTGAAGAGGGGTTGGATCTGGAAAGGAGGCTGAGTACCACATCTGTAGTGACCTGAATGTTAAAAAAAAAAAAAGGAAATATAGATTGGTAAATATGATAGTGGTTAGTCCTTAAACATGTGCAACCTTTTTCTCTCTGAGGTATTAAGTAAGATCATCAGATGAAACTGAACCATTATTAATCCAGTTTTGTAAATGAGAAGATAACACTAAGAAGCAAAAGGAGAAATATAGATAGGTAGAAATCCATACAAAATCTTCAGGACATTATGAACTGTCTAGTGTTAATCAAAGCTTATATATATGTACACACACACACACACACACACACACACACACACACACACACACACACACAAGCTTTTGACCTGCAGTCAAAAAGCTATATTTTCTACCTGGTTAGAACCGTAGCTATCATCACCTTTTCTTTATATATGTAGGAAAAACAAAGCAGAAAATATTAACGATTAAACTACATAGACAAAAAATAGCTTGTGCTAGGTTACATATAGTGAGTGATAAAATGCCTTTGTTTTTATAAAGTCTTTTTTTATTTTTCACTTTGAGGCTTCTGAGATTCACAGCTTTAAAACAATTACCTGCATCAGGATTCACAGTGTGCACTCCAGGACTATTGTGCTGCTCTGGTGTATGACTAAAAACTGCTTTCTTTGCAAATGTATAGTCACTTCATTGGAGTTATTTTTCAAAACATTTGTCATATGCTCCCTTATATGTGCCCACTCAAGTGTGCTGAGACCAAATTTCTGGAAAGATTTTGAAATGTTCTCATGGTCATATTCTTCAAGTCACTCTTTACCAGTCTTGTGACAGTCCTACAAGAGTCCTCAGTTGTGAGAGAATGTGGGAGACATATGAGACTGTCAACCTTTTTTGCCACAGAGAAATTAAAGACATGCAAAATCTATAAATGTATATAATAAAGTAATCAAGTTTATTTAAAAAATATGTTTATATCTAGCTTAAGTAGTTAGGCTTCAGTAACATGTGTGGTATTCCCATAATAAAGTTTCTCTACAAGAATTCTTTTCATAATGTTTCTTGATCTTTTAGGATATATTCAAAGATAAACTATCATGTTAAAGATAAATAAAAATAAACACTGAGGGCATATTTTTAAGGGTTTGAAGAAAAAATATTGTAAAGAAAATACATATAATCAATGAAAATATTTATTTTATCAATCAACACGAATACTATCAAAGTTTAAGAGATGTGCTGGCAATTTCTCAGGTTATTGCTAAAGATTCCAAAGGAATGCAAGGGTGAAGGTGAATGATTAAAAGTTGTATGGAGACTGAGGCCCTTAGTCACTAGCTCTCTTCCTTTGTGAGGGGGTCTCCATGGAAGCATTAACTCTTCTTTCTGTTATTACACGTTTTTTCCTACTTTGCTAAGATCTTTGGACAATTCATCAATTTTCTTCTTTTTTATAAACTTAAATAATAATTTTAACAAAGCAACTACTTTCTGTCCCTTCAAGCATATGCATTTAGAAATTTTTACTTCCCTGATTACTCACCGTTCTTGGTTTTCTATATACTTTATATTTGTTTCAATTATATTTAGTATTTATAAAAACACATATTTTTGTTTATTTTTTACAGATCTCACTGATTTACAATATATAGAATTCCTCCTTATTCTCAATTTTTATTTCATTCTTTGAGGGAACTGTGAATGAGAAGATGTTTCATTAAATTATTATTTTTTTACTCAAATGAGGCTCACGAGGCAAGGAATAGTAATATCACAACAAAATAAGCCCAATAGGAAATGGAATGAAAATATACAGGATGGACAAAAGTTTATTATTTGTCACCAGAGGTGAGAGAATCATCATTGTATAATTATTATTCACACAGAATTAAATAAAAAACCTTCCCCTTTTTCTTTTAACCATTAAATGTTTTATTCTGTAAAGAAATAAGAATCAAAATTTGTTGCTGACCTATACTTGATTTACAACTCTTTACTTTCTTTTAAAACAATACATTTTATACTACTTTTTAAAAGTATACATTTTGTCATAGCACTGTTTTATGAAATAATTGACTATGCCATAGAGACAAACAATAAAAGAAAAAAAACAGAAGAATCACCTGTAGGATAAAAAAGGAGTAGTGGCTATTAAGCCACCCACCTGTTCTTCAAAGTTGGTGTGGTAGCTAGAGAAATTGCAACACAGGCAGACACCCTTTGCTGAAAAGAGAATACATCCATTATCAAGTAGAGAACTTTAACTTGCTTATTTTCAGTAATTCACCATTGTAAAAATAAAATATATTTCTTAGAATTACATTAAAATAATGAAGAAAAATGAGTAGAGTTTTAAAAGCTTTTTAAATCTGGTTTCTATGCTTATTCTATTACTG
This sequence comes from Rhynchonycteris naso, assembly GCA_037038555.1. NCBI lineage: Eukaryota > Metazoa > Chordata > Mammalia > Chiroptera > Emballonuridae > Rhynchonycteris > Rhynchonycteris naso. Next base: position 271,092,681 of record CM072996.1, on the reverse strand, counting down.
CGTTCCAGTAAGTTGACTCTAATATCTCATCTTCCATGACTGTTTTTTTTTTTTTTTTCAGTGTAGAGACAGAAAAATAGATTTTATTATGGCTCAGCCTCCAGAGAGTATTTTTTTTGTTTTAGTTTTCTCTTTTTAGTATTGTTAGACAAAATGATGGTAGCAATTAGAAGAATGTGAGCTAAAGAAAATTGTAATTATAGTAGTTCTTTTATAAAATTTTTCCATTGACTTGAGAGAGAGAGAGAGAGAGAGAGAGAGAGAGAAGCATCAGGTAATTGTTTCACTTAGTTGTTCCTATTAGATGTGTTCTCATTGACTGTATCTCTAAGTGCCCTAACCTGCCACCTCTGGTGTGCAGGGTTGTCACATTATCCACTGAGCAACCCAGCCAAGGGCACATTTTTTCTTTATGATTTACTCTTCTTCGTGATAGAAAATCTTGACACAATAATGATCAAAATATCAAGGCAATTTGATTGTATCATTATTGAGTTGTAATTATATGTTTGATTGAAAAGCTGTTTTTTAAAATGCACATGATAACATTAGGCCATATATTATTCAGAAATTTCCCAGAAATAATGTATCTGCTTTGAAATCTTTTAAAAATTATTATATGAGGTTATATGATGTTAAGAAAAAGGAACATATTCTGTCTTCCTATAACTGAAAAGTGTTTTTTTGAAAACAAAGCTGAAGGGACAAGGAAGACTATAGAAAGAACATTAACTATTGGTCCAAATGCATGCATTTTCTTTCTGGGGCCCCAGAAAACCCAAAGTAGCTATTCCACTAAATAAGAGCAGATGATAAGACCATCATGATTACTATATTTAAAAATATCTGGTAAATGTGCTCTTAATATATATATATATATATATATATATATATATATATATATATACACATATATATATATACATATATATATATATATATACGTATATATATATATATATATACATGTGTATATATATATATATATATATATATATATATATATATATATATATACCTACAGAAGAAACTAAGATGAAGTAAAACTGTACGACTAGCATTCTACTTCTATAGACTATTTTATGGAAATAGAAATAGGGAGACAGATAAAAAATGTGTTTTTTGTGGCTAATATTGTTATCCCTCCATGTCCGGGACTGAATAATCAACAGGGTTTTTAGAGTTTGGATTTCTGGGAGACAGAGGTGCTGGGAACTGGCTGCTGCCCAACCCCCCACCTCACTTGTTCTGCTAAGGTGTAAAAAAGCCAAGCCCTTCCCCACACCTTCAGGTATTTGCTTGTCCTTCTCCCCATGTTCCCTAGAAGAAAAGACTGGCTTCTTTGTGTATGTTTATGTATTGGTGGGGTTTTTTGCACTTGATGAAATTCTTGAGTTGCCTTGGAAACTGTAATCAGAAAAGCTATTGATTTGCTAATTTCCACTTTGCCCTGTAAATAAAGAAGGATGTGGTATCTGGGAGCAGCCATGTTTTTCTCTCTCTGCTTGGATGGAATTTCCACTAGCAGTAATTGCAATTGCCACCTGAACACTTCTTTTATATTCTTTAACTCTTTACGTCTATTTTCTTTAATTCTGTAATGTTCTCGCTCGGGACCTGAATATACTCATTGCAACTAGCCCGCAAACCTTCACATTAACAATAAAATACAAATGATTATTGTTACCTATGTATTATTTGTAAATATAAATTGTACAATGTATGTGTCTTCTTCTAAATAATAGTTTTGTTTACATCTTATTCTGATCATTTTAATAACCTACTTATTTCCAGATAAGTAAAAAATTAACCTCTTATAGAAAATATAGTTAAGGAGTGTGAAATATTAGTTATGGTTAAACAAAAATAATTTAAATTGATCTCATGTTCTTCACTACCTAATATTAACTGTGATTTCTTTCACATTGGCATTTTAGGGATTGAAACTTCAATAAATTTGTGCCAGAAACTAAGCTACTCATCTAAGATACAATAGAGTTCAAGCCAAAGTACAGTATTATGCTATTACCAAGATATAACTAGAATAGTCATCTAGGACATAATTCCATACTCATGGAATTAGAACTTAGTAGGAGAGAGAGCTGTTAACCTAATAAAAACACACTATAAATGTATACTTTTAAACTCAGGACAGTACTCTACTTCAGTGATGCAGAAATTGTAATGTGTACACAGATCACCATGGAATTTGTTAAAATGTAAATTCTATACCACTTGGTCCAGAGTTTAACTCAATATTTTGCATTTTTATGAAGCTCTTTGGTGAAATTAATGCTTCTAGTGCATGAACCACATTTAAGCAATGTTTTAGTCAAAGTTAGGCAGATACGCAGAGGCAATATGAAACAGATGATAAGATAGATGATATATATATATATATATATATATTTATATATACACATATATACATATATATGTATATATATAGATAGAGAATAGATAGATAGATAATTGATAGATAGATAGATGATAGATAGATAGTAGATAGATAGATGATAGATAGATAGATGATAGATGATGATGATGATGATAGATAGATAGATAGATAGATAGATAGATAGATAGATAGATAGATGATAGATAGATAGATAGATGTTAAGGAATAGATATCTGTAATTGTGGGGGCTAGTAAGAAGAAAATTCATAGGGTACCCTGGCAATTCCAGAAGCAGTCAATGTTCTAGTTTTGAGTCTAAAGAAAATCTGGAGGCCAAATTTGTTCTTCTTTGGGGTACCAGCATCTTCTCTCTTAGGCCTTCAACTGAACAAGGCTTACTCACACTGTGGAGAGTAACTGACATTAATCAAAGTTTACTAATTTAAGTGTTAATCATATATTCACAGAGCGTCTAAATAGGTGTTTGACCAAAGAAATAGGTATCATGGCCTGGCCAAGTGGACACATGAAATTAATTATCACAAGTATGAAGGCTCTAAAACAAATATGGACATACTATGGCCTCTGGGCCAAATCTGGTCAGCTTTTTTGTATTTTATTCCTCTCACAAGCAAGTATAGTTTTTATATTTTTAAATGGTTGAAAAAGTCAGGAAAATAATACTATTTCAAGTCAGAATGATATCAATGTACTTATGTAAAGTTATATGGAAGCAGAGCCACACCTATTTATTACACACTGTTGAAGACACAGAGTTAGTTGAGCCATTGTGACAGAGATAGTATGCTCCAAAAAGCATAAGAGATAGCTCATCTTTTACAGAAAAAGAATGTTGACTCCTGCTTTAAGGATAAGACATGGTTTTATGTGAGTAGATTTGAGATGAGAATACAGAGTAATAAGAAACAATAATGGAAAAGAGGAATTCTCAAACTTTAATGTGCATAAGAATAATTTGGATCACTTGTAAGATATAAATTTCTAATGTCCACAATATTTATAATTCAATAAATGTAGGATGGACTCTCAGCATTGTTTTTCTAACAAGTGCCAAGTTGGTGGTGATTCTGCTGTTCTGAAGACCATACTTTGAGATCATTGAACTAAAATAAATTTGAAAGACTTTAACATTCCATTTATGTATTGAAGAGAATGAACTTGTAAAAGAGTAAAGAAGATAGATGAAAAGAAATAATTAAGATCACAGGAAACGTACTCTAGTAAAAGAGTGGGAATATTTCAAGGTGTTACAGTGCTGAACCATCAATAAACCAATGACTGGAAATTGCCTTTGGATTTAAGGGAAAAAAGTTTCTGTTGGTCCCTCTTAGTGAAAACCATCCTGGTATACTTTTGGTATGTCATGGGAACACAATTTCTCCACATGCCCAAAAGTTAAAGTTAATAAATGACACTGGCCAAGTTGTAATTATATCATTAGGTAACTTTGTTATATTTAAGATGGACATATGTATCTCATTGTGTGACAAAACAAACATATAATATTAAAAGAGTTGAAACAGCTTATTTGATAAGCATCAGAGTTACTATTATAAATAGTAAAAGCTCTGTAAAATTGGCCAAAAAGAAAGCATTTTAAATCTGATCTAAATTTGCTGGTTTCTAGCATTAGTATATGTTATATTAATCATCTTTGAAGAAAATAAATAAATTAAAATGGTCATTGTGCTTTTAAGTTTTTCATAAATAAATTACTCCCAAGGAAAGAAAGTGCTTTATTGAGTTGTGGTCTATTTTCTAAAGGTGTTCTTAAGCAAAAACAACAACAACAAAAATACACACACATACATATATACACTTATACACTGTATATTTATTTACACACACACACACACATAGTTCGATATATATACATCCAACTAACCAAGAGAAAAGGTAGTTTCCTCTCTTTTATATTTTTATTTTTTTCATATTTTAAATATGTAAAAAAATTGAACATCTCATTATAAAAAGTAAGTGATCAACTTTTCTTTGTGAATATATTTTAGCTATAAAATATGAGACTATAGTTTATATTGAAAAATAAAATTATCTCATAGTTTTCCTGGAATATTTTATTATTTTACCCTTTTAACAATATCAAAATACCAAAATTTCCTAAATTATAACCAAATGTTTATCTTCCAAATGTACTAGAAGTCACATCTTAGAGAATATCTTATAATATAATTTTATTTCTTTTCTGCTTAGAGGATTCTTATGAGGTTAGAGATTGAAGGCCATTGAAAAAGAACACCACCGAATGAAAAACCAGCTTCCACCAAAGAATATGTATATTCTTTGTGATTTTTTTTCTTTGTGTTATTGCTTGGGCAGATACCTATGTGTACCGAGAATTATTAAAAGGTTACAGACTATGTCTGTAGTCTATTGGAATTGTTTGCTTTTTAGTCAACTGTTAAAAACTCAAGCTCTGAATCATTGAAGATAGAGAACCAAACTATATTTTTCTTTTTCCAATTTTTAACAATAAGATATTTTAAAGGTATCAACCTTTATAATATCTCCTTAGGCATGTATGTATGTAACTATGGTCTATGAGTAATAATCTAAACTGTGCTATTTGGGAAGTTTTGTGTTTGTTTGTTTGTTTGTTTTTTCCATTAAGACAACAGATTAAATTGAGTGATTATTTCATATGTTAGCTTATGCATCTTTTAATTATAATTTGTGTTAAGAATTCTAAAATTTACCATAGCTATTATAATTTCTTTGTTTTCTTTTTTTTTCTGAAGTGAGAAGCAAGGAGGCAGAGAGACATACTCCCACGTGAGCCTGACCAGAATCTACCCAGCAAGCTTCCCAGGGGCAATGCTCTACCCATCTAGGGCGTTGCTCTGTTGCAACCGGATCCATTCTAGCACCTGACACTTTGAACCATTCTCAGCACCTGAGCCAACTTAGCTCCATTGGAGCCCTGGATGTGGGAGGGGAAGAGAGAGATAGAGAGAAAAGAGAGGGAGAAGGGTAGAGAAGCAGATGGGTGCCTGTGTGCCCTGCTGAGGAATTGAACCAGGGACTTCCACATGCCAGGTTGATGCTCTACGACTGAGCCAATCAGCCAGGGCCTACTATTATATTTTCTTTGAAAGTTTTGTATTTGTAATTAGAATAATCATCAATATTTAAGTCTGTCTTAGAAAAATCTGCCCAAATACCTCTACCTTATACTATTTTCTGTTTTCAGTTGTAGAAAAAGTACAAATACATGTATGTAATTACAAGCTATAGTAACCAAAGTTCTAAAATTTTGTTCAGTTTTATTCACAAAAGATAAGGTTTACATGCTAAAAGAAAGAAATAACTGCATTTGTCACTGAATCATAGACATTTCCTACTGTGATGTTCTTCTCTTTATATCTCATCCAAATTTAATTTCCATGACTTGCATTTTTTGCTATTTATCATACAATATTACAATTTCTCCACTGTATAACAGGCAGAAACTAGAATTGTCCGTCTTAAAAATTTAAGTATAAAGAATCGCTTCATTATAGCAATATTTTCATTCAAAATTCATATTATTTTAGTATTACTGTGTTGGTGGATATAAGGAATTAGCAAAGGACCATTTTTTTAAGGTTACGCCCTTAATTGGTTATGGCAATATAATATTGGTTACAATCATATGTTTAAAAAAGAAAAGTTGCCTGACTAGGCAGTGGTGCAGTGGATAGAGCATTGGACTGGGACGCAGAGGAACCCGGTCTGAAACCCTGAGGTTGCTGGCTTGAGTGTGGGCTCATCTAGTTTAAGCAAGGCTCACCAGCTTGAGCTAAAGGTCGCTGGCTTGAGCAAGGGGTCACTCAGTCTGATGTAGCCTCCTGGTCAAGGCACATATGAGAAAGCAATCAATTAACAACTAAGATGCTGCAATCAAGAATTGATGCTTTTCATGTCTCTCCCTTCCTGTCTATTTGTTCCTATCTGTCCCTCTCCCTGTCTCAGTCACAAAGAAAAAGAGAAATAAAATAAAGTAGAAAAGCTAAAAACTAGACTAATTTAGTTTTTAAAATATAAAAAAGTCATTTAAAACATTGTTTACCTTACACTACAATAGAATTACTTTCTAAACTTTTATAAAAATACAGAATGACAAAAAACACTGCTACTCATTTTGTATTATTAAGTTTGAATAGTCTATCAATAACAGAATAGTTGTAGTCCAGCAAAGCCAGATTTAACAAACTTCATATAAGCAATTATTTTTTCACTAAAAGCCAGATGTTTAATTATTAAAAATTAGATTACCAGCTTGAACAGGCAGTGGCACAGTGGATAGAGTGTTGGACTGGGACACGGAGGACCCAGGTTCGAGACCCCAAGGTCGCCAGCTTGAGCGCGGGCCCATCTGGCTTGAGCAAAAGCTCACTAGCTTGGACCCAAGGTCACTGGCTTGAGCAAGGGGTTGCTCAGTCTGCTGAAGACCCGTGGTCAAGGCACATATGAGAAAGCAATCAATGAACAACTAAGGTGTTGCAACAAAAAACTGATAATTGAAGCTTCTCATCTCTGTCCATTCTTGTCTGTCTGTCTCTATCTATACCTCTCTCTGACTGTCTCTGTCCCTGTAAAAAAATAAATAAATAAATAAAAATTAGATTATCAGATGTGTTAGGGACCGAATAAATAAACAGGGCATTTTTGCAATCTGGTCAGAGGTGCTGAGCCCAAACCCCACCTCATTTGCCTAGTCAACAAAGAGCTACACCTGATTTGCATTTGTCTCACCCATGTTCTCCGGAGTAGGCTGGAAGCTAGTTTCTTATTAGTGTAAAGTAGATTTGAATGGTATGGTGGGGTTGTCTTTGAGTTGCCTTGGAAACTTAAATGAATTGCTGATGGACCACATTTTTTGTTTATGAATAAAAGTGGATGTGCTGGCGGAAGCAGAGAGGTTAGGTTATGGCTAAGGTACAGTGGAGACTGTTAGCCGTGGCATCCTCCTGAACCCATATACATCTATATATTTATATCTATATCTATCTATATCAGAGGTCCCCAAACTACGGCTTGCGTGCCTGATCTCGGCCACCTGAGGCCATTTATCCCACCCCCGCTGCACTTCCAGAAGGGGTACCTCTTTCACTGGTGGCCATTGTATGGAGTACTGTATGTGGCAGCCCTCCAACAGTCTGAGGGACAGTGAACTGGCCCCCTGTGTAAAAAGTTTGGGGACCCCTGATATATATCTATATATCTATATCTATAAATACAAATATATATATATATATATATTTAAGTCTCTGTCTATCATTTATTTCAATTCCATACCTTTTCCCTTTTGAGAACCCACTAATAGACTCATTGTAGCTGGACTCCTACACAGATGGAATTCATTTATAGCATTGTGGATTTTTCAAATTAACATAAAAATAAAAATAACTTTCAAAGAACAAAGTAATTTCAAGACTAAGTCAATAACTTTCTGATAAAATATTAACCATGTTTTAATACTGAACACACACTTAAACTATGATCAGATCTAAAATGCTCTAATAGGTGACCAACCAAAAATATAACTAAAATATAGCATCATACACAAACCTTTTCAGCTTATTATCTGTGTTCCAAATATGCAAGTTTCAGTATTTAAACTGTTTCAATTTGAACAATGTTTTAGTATTTTTAAAGATTGTAAAAATATTGTTATTTAAGCTTATGTATTTTTATGGTTACCTGTTTTTAACAACTATTATGTAATATTATAAATTTTTTTCCAGTCAATCCTACATGTTATATTTACATGACCTGTGATAGTATTCTTGTATGAGAGAAAAAGAAAGGAGATGATGGAAGGATGGAGGGTGGGGGGAGAGAGAAGGAGAAAAGCTTCAGAGTAGGGAGGTGAAGGGGAAGAATAGTGGAAGAAACTTTTTCTACATAAAGAAAAAGTTATATGAATATGGAATATACTCTTACAAACCCAAAGTTCTAAATAATACATATTTTAAAATATGTTGCTTCAGTTAACTATTCACTGAACACCAAAATGATAATTTTTTCTAGATTTTAGTAAGCTGCTGGAGGAGGAATAGAGAGTTGAGAAATAATAATTTATGTAAATTAAGACCAGGGAAACAAAACTGGGTTAGATCTTTGTATTGTATAAATATTTTGTATTTTTTTCTCTGTTCTATTGTCCTTCCCATAGTGGATATGTGATTGCATTATTAATTTTTAACTTTTCACTGAATTACTGGAAAATATTGTTTCTAATTAAAATGCTTCTTATATCCCAGGTATAAAAACATCCAAAACAACACAGATCAATATTTGTTAAGTAACATATAAATCATTTATCTTATTACATCAGTGGATGTTTATGAAATGAATTTTAGGCCTTTGTCCATTATAATTTCTGTTGCAATAAAAATATATTGATAACATTTATCAGATTAATTAAAAGTTTCTTCTACCCACTACCTCATTTAGTTTTTCCTTAATTCTATGATGAATTTGCAAGTAATTTTATCATTATAGTGATCTATTATGGGGAATTATACAATTTCCCTAGCAAGCAGTTTGTCTATTTCTCTAGAAGCATATATTTTCCTCAGGCAAAATAAATATCCTAAAGGGGATGACTATGTAGTTAAACTATACTGACTTATTTCTCTGGATATACAAATTCTAATGACTAGACTTAACTCCTAAATTGGTTGAATCACAAAGCCTTTTGAAAATCCATTCATTCAACAAGTTTTATATGGCAGCTGAATTTTCCTTTAAGCACAGTATTTTGCAATTGAGGCGCAGTAGTAAGAACAAATATCACTTGATGTCCTCTAGACATTGCAATTCAGCAAGATATTTAGATAATAGTCTGGTAACTGTGGTAAATACTGTCATTCTTCTTATCAAATGCCTTCTCATTTTCAATAAAGATTTAATTTGTTTCATTTTTGTGTGTAATTCAACAGCCTCTAAATCATCCTTCTTCTCAAATGATGACTTATTAATCAATTTGTTCTCTTGTTAAACACTTGTGTGTTAGTTATTTATCTAGACATTGTAATAAAGGTGATAAGAAAAGCAAATGTAATCTTTGTTTTTAGTTTTACACTCTAGTAGTTTAAACAGACAATAGACACCAAAAGGGGAAAAACCATACACAATTAGTAATGAGTTCTATGATAAATAAAAGGGTAAAAAGTAAAAGAATCATGGTGAGCAGAAAAGGGAAATTTTGAGCAGAAACCTGGTGAAGAAAAGAGAATCACTAAAATATCTGTGCAAGAGATAGTTTAAGAACAGAAAGTGGTGAGCCTGACCTGTGGTGGCGCAGTGGATAAAGCATCGACCTGGGAACAATGAGGTCGCCAGTTCAAAACCCTGCACTGGTCTGGTCAAGGCACATATGGGAGTTGATGCTTCCAGCTCCTCCCCTCTTTCTCTCTCTCTCTCTCTCCCTCTCTCACTCTATGTCTCCTCTCTAAAATAAATAAAATAAAATAACTATTTAAAAAAAAAAGAACAGAAAGTGGTGAAAGGATGTTGGTATACTTGACATTCTTCAGAATCACTAGAACAATTTTCAAGATGGTGACAGAGTAGGAAGAAGTTCCAACTGCTACCTCCTAGAACCAAATTGAATTACAATTTAATTTAAGAGCAATCATCTTGAAAAATTCAACTTTGGACTAAATGAAAAAAATCTAAAACCAAAGATCACAGAAGAAACCACACTGCGACTGGTATGAAGGGCAGAGATGAGAAAAGACCTGCCCCACTCCTAGGAGCAAACAGGGGCTCTTGAAGGATGCTCAGTGTTGAGGGGATCACCCTGAGAGATGCAGGTTCTAAGCCCCAGGACAGGTGCCCCAGCCTAGAGTACTTGAGCCTAAAAGAGGCATCCACACAGGATTGGCGGTGAAAAGCCAAGGGAGAAAGAGACGGGAACTCTCAGCCTGTGCTCCATCTTAAAGGGCAGGTGCAAAAAATCTCATACACAGCCATTTATCCAGGGTTCTGGTGCAAATGGGGGAAAGCTGAGAGGACTACAGTTGTATGAGGAAGGTGTGAAGTTGGTTGCCCAGGGAGAGACACTGTGGGGGATGGTCACCAGAACCCCTATGCTGAGTCATTCTCCAATACTGCAGTTGCCATCTTTCTTGGGTGGAACAATCCCCTCCATGTGGCATCAGCTTAGGAGAAAGCAACTTCCCCACCCTCTAGAATCTCTCCTTCCCCACCCTGTGGAAACTGGGCAAACCTGAGAAGTAAGCCAGGAAGCCCAGAGCACATCAGGGACTCAGTTTTATGGTGTTTAAGCCAGAGCTTTCCTCTGCACTCCCCTAAGACTATGACTGGTACTTCTTCCTCACAGGTGATTCATTAAAAACTGTTTAGACTGTGGGCATATCTGAGTCTCAGAGGCCACACCTACCATATCTTGGTAGCCATATTCTACTGAGGTCTGTGAAATAGTCTAGACCGATTGACACTGGGGCCAAAGGGTGGGTGCTGGGTTAGATTCCACAAGGGAAAGGAAGAAAAGTTTGGAGCATGGAAATTTAAAGTGTGGATCCCCATGAGCCTACTGCTGGGTCTGGTTGAGGGGCTTAGCCACTTTATGGGGAGTCACTGTCAGCCCCAGGAAAGAACTCCCTCAATCTTCCTCCCTGAGACCATGGTCTCCCTAGGTGGAAAAACTTTGGTAGAGGGGACTATTAGCCCCACCCAATCTGAATCTGCTGTACACCTTGCTGGAGAGAAATAAAATTTGAGTATCCAGCAGTGTCTGAGGGATTAGACTCTGAATTGCAGGCAACATTCCACATACTGAGCTCCTAAACATGAGACCCTTGAAGGAAGGGGTCCTACTAATATTGTATTCCCAACCTCAGCTGCTCTAACCTACCAATCTTGCAACCCATAGAGGTGTTGGTGGGATGAGGCTGGTCTGAGCCCACACTACAGTCCTTTTTAGAAAAAACTCTGTGGGAAGACAACACAGTTGCAAGAAGAAGTGGAGTAGCTATCTTACAGAACTTGGAGCTTTTACAAGGCTGTTATCTCCTATAAGCAGGAAAAGCTGGTCCCTATAAATAGGTTGACCCCTCCCATAAAACCCAGGTATAGAAAATGCAGACACAAACAGCAAACATGTCAGTAGCTGATGTCAACCCAAGAAGATGCAGAACCAACACAACAGTAGTGGGTGACAGATAGCACCAAAGCTAGACTCAGCTAGCTACACAAACAGCATGCCAAAAGAAAAAGTCCATAAAACAGGAAGGTAAATACCACCCTCAAGAAACATTTCTAGAGCAAGGAACTCAGGTTGCCTGGAGGTCACTACCTTGGAGCCCATCTTTCCCATAAAGACACTACAAAAATTTTAAAGTCAGACAGTAGTACTACCTAATATATGGACAAATGGGCAGACAAAGAAATATTATCTAAATGAATTAACAAAAGAAATGCCCCCCTCAAAAGAAGTAAATGAAATGGAAATAACCAAACTACCAGATGCAGAGTTTAAAATAATGATTTTTAGAATGCTCAAGAACATTAGAGCAACAACGGTTTATCACAATGAGAACTTAAAGAGATAGCACGCATCAAAAAGGACATTGAAATCATTAAAAAATGAACCAGTCAAAAATGACAAATACAATATCAGAAATGAAGATAGCATTAGAAAGAATCAATAGCAAGCTGGATGAAGCAGAGGATTAAATCAGCAATTTAGAGGACAAGATAAATGTAAGTACAGAAGCAGAGTAGCAAAAAGAAAAGAGGCTTAAAAAGACTGAGGAAGCTCTAAGAAACCTCTGTGACAACATAAAGAGAAACAACATCCACTTCATAGGGGTTCCTGAAGGACAAGAAAACAAACAAGGTATAGAGAACCTGTTTGAAGAAATCATAGCTGAAAATTTTCCTAAATTGATGAAAAAACATCATACAAGTCCAAGAAGCACAAAGAATTCATTCCATTAATGATGAACCCAAAGAGGCCTACATCAAGATACATCATAATTAAAATGCCAAAGTTAAGAGACAAAGAAAGAATACTAAAAGCTACAAAAGAAAGTAGTTAACTACCAACACAGGGTCCCTCAATAGGATGACATCAGACTTTTCAACAGAAACACTTCAGTCCAGGAGGAACTGGCAAGAAATATTCAAAGTGATGCAAAACAAGAACCTACAACCAAGACTACTTTATCTAGCAAGGGTATTGTTTTACATTGAAAGAGAAATAAAAAAGTATCACATACAAAAAAGACTCAAGGAATTCATTAAAACCAAACCGGTAACAAAGCAATGTTAAGGAGCCTGCTATAAAAATAGCAAAGAAAAAATGAAAATGAAAAATAGAAGATCGTAGGTTTAAAGAATAAAATGACAATAAATAAGTACATATCAATAATAACCTTAAATATAAATGTATTAAATACTCCAATCAAAAGACATAAGGTAGCTGCATGGATAAGAAAACAAGATCTGTATATATGCTGTATACAAGATACCCACCTCCGAACAAAAGATACACATAAACTGAAAGTAAAAGGATGGAAAAATATATGTCATGCAAATGGAAATGAAAAAAAGCTGAGGTAGCAATACTTATATCTGACATAATAGCTATAGTAAGGAACAAAAAAGGTCATTGTGTAATGATAAAGGGAGCAGTCCAAAGGAGGATATAACCATTATAAATATTTATGCACCTAATATAGGAGCACCTAAATATATAAAGCAGATTTTGATGGATATTAAGGGTGAGAACAACAACAATAATTTTATTCATTTACTTAGTGACAGAGACAGACAGAGAAACAGAGAGAAGGACAGACAAGGACAGACAGGAAGAAAGGGAGACAGATGAGAAGCATCAATTCTTTGTGTGGCTCTTCAGTCTCCTTAGTTCTTCATTGATTGTTTTCTCTTATGTGCTGTGACCTGGGGCCTAAAGCAGAGTAAGTGACCCCTTGCTCAAGCCAGCAGCCCTGTGCTTAATCTAGTGACCCTGGGCTTCAAGCCAGTGACATTTGGCCTCAAGCCATTGGCCATGGGGTGATTTCCATGATTCCATGCTTAAGCCAGCAACACTGTGCTCAAGCTGGTGAGCTCAAGATTAAGCCTGTGACCTCAGGGTTTTGAAGCTGGTTTGTCTGCATCCTAGTCTGATGCTCTATCCACAGCACCAACATTTGGTCAGCGATACTATAATAGTAGGGGATTTTAATACCCCACTAACATTAATGGTTAGATCCTCCAGACAGCTAATAAACAAAGAAACAGCAGCCTCAAATGACACACTAGATCCACTGGATTTAAATTATCTTCAGAACATTTTACCCCAAAGCAGCAGAATGTATATTCTTTCAAATGCTTCTTATACATTTTCTAAGAAATACAACATACAAGGACACAAAACAAGTCCCAATAAATTTAAAAGGATTGAAGTCATATCAAGCATATTCTCTGATCACAATGGCATGAAATTAGAAATCAACTACAATAGTGAAACTGAAAAATATTCAAACATTTGGAGACTAAATAGCATGTTATTAAATAATGAATGGGTTGACAATGAGATCATAGAAGAAATAAAAAATTTTCTTGAAACAAATGAAAATGAACATACAATAACCCAAAATCTATGGGACACATCAAAAGCAGTCCTGAAAGGGAAGTTCATAGCATTTCAGGGATAAATTAAGAAACAACAACAAAAAGCTCAAATAAACAACCTAACCCTACACCTAAAAGAACTAGAAAAAGAACAACAAATAAAGACCAGAGGAAATAGAGGAAAGAAAACAATAAAGATCAGAGCAGAAGTAAATGACATAAAGGCTAAAAATAACAATACAAAAGATCAATAAAGCCAAGAGCTGGTTCCTTGAAAAGGTAAATAAGATTGATGAACTTTTAACCAGACTTATCAAAAAAAAAGTGGGAAGACCCAAACCGATAAAATCAGTAATGAAAGTGGATAAGTAACAACTGACACCACAGAAATACAAAGAATTATAAAAATTTATTATGAAGATCTATATGCCAAAAAATTGGACAATCAATGAGAAAGAGAAATTCCTAAAAACATACAATCTTCCAAAACGCAATCTGGAAGAATCAGAAACCTTAAACAGACTGATTTCAACAAATGAAATTGAAACAGCTATCAGGAAACTTCCCGAGCAAACGAAAGTCCTGAACTAGATGGCTTCAAAGGAGAATTTTACCAAATATTCAAAGAAGAACACCTATCCTTCACAAGCTATTCCACAAAATTCAAGAGGAGGGATAACTTCTAAGCTCTTTTTATTAAACAAGCATTATCCTCATTCGAAAACCAGGTAAAGACACTACAAAGAAAAACAAACAAAAAGGCAAAAAAAATTACTACTAGCCAATATGACTGATGAACATAGATGCTAAAATTCTCAACAAAATATTAGCAAGCCAGATACAGTGATCTATTAAAAAGATCACACATGATAATCAAGTGGGATTTATTCTGGGGAAGAAAGGCTGGTAAAATATTTGCAAATCAATTTGCAACTATAACTCATCGCAAACACAAAATGGTGGATGAAAATCCCATGATTATATCAATAGATGCAGAAAAACCATTTGGTGAAATTTAGCCCCCATTTATGGTCAAAACTCTGAGCAAAGGGAGAATACAGAGAACATTCCTCAACGTTATAAAGGCTAAATATGACAAACCGACAACCAACATCATACTCAATGGGAAAAAATTAAAAGCAATCCCCTTAAGAACAGGAACAAGGCATGGGTGCCCCCTTTCATCACTCTAATTCAACATAGTTCTGAAAGTCTTAGGCAAAGCAGTCAGACATGGAAAAGAAATAAAACACATTCATAATGGAAGGAAAAGAAGTAAAACTGTCATTATTTGCTGATGACATGATACTGTACATAGTAAACCCTTAAGTCTCAGTCATAAAACTACTAGACTTGATAAATGGATTTGACAAGGTTGCAGAATATAAAATTAATACACAGAAATCAGTGGCATTTTTATACACCAACAATAAACTGTCAGAAAGAGAAATTAAAAAAACAACCCATTTTACTATTGAAAAAATAAATAAGTAAAGTATCCAAGAATAAATTTAACCAAGAAGGTAAAAGACTTGTACTTGAAAAATTATAACACATTGCAAAAAGAAAACAAGGAAGATACAGACAAGTAAAAACATATACTGTGTTCGTGGATAAGAACAATTAACATAATTAAAATGTGTATACTACCCAATGCAATCTATAGATTCAATGCAATTCTTATTAAAATACCAATGGCATACTTCACAGATCTAGAGCAAATATTACAAAATATATATGGAACCAAAAAAGAACCTGAATAACCTCAGGATTCTTTAAAATGAATAACAAAGTGGTAGGTAACACTTCCAGATATCAGGTTATACTACAAGGCCATCGTACTCGAAACAACTTGGTACTGGCATAAGAACAGACATACAGATCAATGGAACAGAACAGATAACCCAGAAATAAACCCACACTGGTTTATTGATATTTGATAAAGGAGGCAAAAGTATGCAATGAAATAAAGACAGTCTCTATAATAAATGGTGTTGGGAAAATAGGACAGGTACATGCAAAAAATGAAACTAGACCACCAACTTAACACTATTAACAAAAATAAACTCAAAATGGATAAGAGACTTAAATGTAAGTCATGAAACCATAAACATCTTGGAAGAAAACATAGGTATTAAACTTTCTGACACCTCTCGTAGCAATATTTTTGCTGATATATATTGAAGGACAAGTCTAATAAAGGAAAAAATAAACAAATGAGACAACATCAAACTAAAAAGCTTTTGCACAGCAAAACATACCATTAACAAAATAAAAAGTACCCATACAATGACAGAACATATTCACCTATATGTCTGATAAGGGGTTAATAATCAAAATTCATAAAGAACTTTTAAAACTCAACACTAGAAAGATAAACAATACAATTAAAAAGAGGGAAAAGGAACTGAATAAACCCATGATGGCAAACCTATGACATGTGTGTCAGCACCTACACGTGTAGCCATTTTCGATGACATGGGGTCGCATGCAGCCGCATAACAGAGAAGTACGGGGCCACATGCTGAACAGGACGTTTCATCCTTGGATCCTGCACAGTCAGTAGCCAAGGATAAAACATTTGCTGTAGTGTAGACACTCTGTGCCAGAGGTCAGTAGGCCAAAACAACAGAACGGCACAGAGCGTCTAGTTCTGGGACTTCCAGTTAGGCCTTTTTTTCTCGAAGTGACACACCACCTGAGTTATGCTTGGTTATTTGGCAAATTTTGACACACCAAGCTCAAAAGATTGTCCATCACTGGAATAGACACTTCTCCAAAGAGGACATACAAATGTCCAATAGGTATATGAAAAACTGTTAAAAGTCACTAATCATCAGAGAAATGCATATTAAACTCAGATGAGATACCACCTCACACTTGTCAGAATGGCTCTCATTAACAAATCAACACACAATAAGTGCTGGTGAGGGTGTGAAGCAAAGGGAACCCTCCTTCACTGCTGGTGGAAATGAAGATTTGTGCAGCCAGTGTGAAAAACAGTATGGCATTTCCTCAAAAAAATAAAAATAGAATTGCCTTTTGACCCAGCTATCCCACTTTTAGAAATATATCCTAAAAATCCCAAAACACTAATTCAAAAGAAGATATGTACCCCCATGTTTATTGCAGCATTGTTTATAATAGCGAAGATCTGGAAATATTCCAAGTATCCACCAGTGGATGAGTGGATAAAAAGTACATGTACACAGTGAAATACATTTGGACCTGAAGAAGAAGGAAGTTACCTTTTGCGATGGCATGGATGCACCTAGAGGTTGTTATGCTAAATAAAATAAGCCAGGCAGAGAAAGAAAAATATTATATGATCTCACTTATATGTGGTATCTAATGAACAAAGTGAACTGAGGAACAGAATAGAGGCAGAGGCGGGGCCACAGGGAGCAGAGGGACAGCTGTCAGAGGAAAGGGGATGAGGAGATGGGATCAGAGAAGGTGAAGGGATTAGTGAAACTGTATATACATAACACATAGATACAGATGACGGGACAGCAAATCCCAGAGGGAAGGGGGTAGGGAGTAAGGGAGAGGGGAACAAAGAGGGTATAATGGGGGACACGGGAGTCGGGGTGAGGGAGTTATATTGAGTGGGTCACTTGAAGCCATGTTAACAGAATAAATTTAAAGACTTTAAGAAAACACCAGATGAATGTGACTGGAGTTTAATTAATTAAGGAAATAATAATAAACATAGCAACAACAATTTAGGAAATAGAATGAGAGAATTATGTAAGGTACACTTTAGTTACAGTTCTGTCAGACAGTTTAAAAAAAGTTGGGTTTTGAAACAGGAAACTATTGTAGAGTATAAACAGCAGGGTAACATGTTGCAATTTAATAAAAAAAGAATTCTAGTCATTTTATGAAGAATTTACTTAAGAAAATAAGAACAGAAGCAAGAAGATAAATTTTGCCATGTCTTACACAATGGAAATGGATGTTATGAGAAATAGTCAAAATTGGGATATATTTTGATTATAAAACTCAGGAAACTTGCTAAAAAATTTAGGTTCAGAAGACAGTAATGGATTCTAGGACTCAGCCTGAGCAAATGAGAAAAATGGGGAAAAGTCAGAGAGAAGCAAGCGTTAGAGCAGAAAGATCAAACAATAACTGCTTTGTATTTGTCAAACTCATGTTTTCTAAACATTCAGATGGATGTATCATCATGAAGGCACCTGAAAACATGTCTGTAATTAAAGAGGGTCAATCTTGAAACCAAATATTTTGGATATATTGCTATAGATGATATTGGAATATTTATAGTTATGAACCTGGGTAAATTGACTGTAGACTGAGCAGAGATAAAGAATATAAATGAAACTTAAGATCCTTTAAGAGTTATGAGTTTGGGGTAATAGAACACAGCCTTTCAGGAAAAATAATTTTATATCTCAGAGGCTAAGTAAGAGGAGTACTAAGAATGACTATTGCATTTGTCAGTATAGAGGTCAATAATGTTAATAAAATTGATAGAAAAAAGCATAATTAGAGTGGGTTAAAGAGAGGATATAAGTTAGAGAAATCAAGCAGTTGTAGGAAAACATTTTTAAATATTTTTCTACATAATGTAAAGTAATAGAACATTGCCTGACCAGGTGGTGGCGCAGTGGATAGAGCATCGGACTGGGATGTAGAAGACCCAGGTTTGAGACCCCAAGCTCACCAGCTTGAGCGCTCAACAGCTTGGACCCAAGGTCGCTGGCTCCAGCAAGGTCTGCTGAAGGCTTGTGGTCAAGGCACATGTGAGAAAGCAATCAATGAACAACTAAGGTGTTGCCACGGCAACTAAAAACTAATTATTGATGCTTCTCACCTCTCTCTGCTCCTGTCTGTCTGTCCCTATCTATCCCTCACTCTGATTCTCTGTCTCTCTCTGTCCCTGTAAAAAAACAAACAAACAAAAAAACATTAACTGGAAACAGTTGAGGTATCAAGGGATGGTCATTTCAGGATGGAGGATATTGCTGCATGTTTGTATCCTGCTGAAAATAAAGTAACAAAAATAGAAATCACTGATGAAGATGTAGAGACAGGAGCTAGTTGCTGAAAAAAAGTCATTAAGTAAGTGAAGGGGATGGTAGAGAAATGACTAGATACAAATGCAATAAAATTGTTAGGCAATTCTATGAGTTACTCATAATTTTTGGTGCTACATAGAAAGTTATTCCATTGACAATGGCCTAGTTTTCCCTACTCAGGTTCTGCAGGCAATTAGACAACAGAGTATATTTAAATAGGGTGCCAGTTTGGCCAGCTGAGGTAGACAGATGAAGGTGGAGCAAGAATTTAAGATTATCTATACATATTATTTTATTAATATAATGATGGATCTAATTTAGATTGGATAATGAGAGTTTTGAGAAGGCAAATGAAAGTGAAAATAACACCACAAAAGAATTGGAAATGGCAGAACTATTTCAATGGATAAATGAGCTGGAAATATTTGGTTAATTAGGAGATTGTGTCCTAACAGGGGACTGACTTTAGTAACGTTTTGGAGGTTATGCAGTTACTTACGGTAGTGGTTATGGTATAAGCCTGGGAGTTGGTTGTATAGGTAGGGCAGAGGTAAAGTTGTTGACATTAATGAAAATTTTTAAACAATTAAAAGAGAAAGTTTGAAGGAATCTTTGCTTGGGAAAATCTGGGACTTAAAAGAGTCTACAAACTGAACTTACCTGGTTCTACCTACAGCTTTTAGCTCTGGACAGATGTTAATCTCGTCTGAAGAAAGGAACTCCTTTGAAATGTATCAGTCCAAAGGTAGTGACTTGATTGAAATTCATGTACACAGAAAAGCCCTTTTAAAATAATCAGAAAAAACATACTTTTTGTCCCAGTGGGCCCTAGTTTGAATTAACCAGGAATGTAGTAAAGAGTTAGGGTGTCAACATTTTCAAAGAATGAGAAGGACTGGAAAAAGGGTTAGCACAGGACTAAAGACAAAATGGCTAGTAGATAGTACTATTAACATATGCTTTGTATAAATTGAGATTAGCCAAAAATGGAGAAACAAGCCATGGTCTTGAAGAGCTCTGAGATGCATTTAAGACATCTCTCTGCTTATAGGTCCTTTGGGTGTAAAATCATCCACCATTTGATAGGACTGCAAGGTAGGCAGTGCTTTGAGGTGACAGCAGATTTCAATTAAACAAAGAAGATAATTTTTTTTTCAGAGATCAGTTTGTATATGGCTTTACAACTTAATGTGTATTGTTTCTGAGTTACTTATGTTCTTTGTGCCTCAGTTTCTTTATCTGTAATGTGGAAATGATAATACTATTAAACTTTCAGATTATTGTGAAGATTTAAACACACAATGCAGTGTACAGATGATATATTGTGGAATTGTGCACCTGACCTGTTTTGTTGACCAGTGTCATCCCAATAAATTCAATAAAACAGTAACAATTAAAACGTAGTATACAAAAAAGACATCAAACATTTCCTAAAACATAAGGAACATTTAAATATGACTCATCATTCCTCATTAAATAGTTCTGAGTGTGATGTTGGTGTGTGCATGAGAGAAAGAAGGTGGGTGTGATGTGTGGGAGAGTGTGGCTAATGAGAGTCTTACCATGAGAATGCTTAACTGGGCAGATTCTTTCATAGGTGCATTGCTGATCATTATTACCCCTTTGCATGTAAAATCTTTGCTGTTTTATAAATTTATGATTCAAATATAAGATTCGCTACCCACCCAACTTGTTTACAGATATGTCTTAATTTTTGAAGATTTTTACCCTGTCTCATTTTCTTTTTACTCACATTTGTTTATCCTGACTGACTTTAATTGTGTGGGATGGTGGCCCGGCCAACACCTGGCCATTCTTTCCTTGCTCTTTAATCCCTGAAATTCTCCACCTTCAAAATCACTAAATCAAACATGTTCATTTATAATAATCTTCATGTAGGGTGGCACAGGGTACAGATGGTATTAGATGTGAAGCTAACTTCCTTATATGACTCCCATTTTCAAATAGGGTCTGAGACACTGGAGAAAATAGCAGATTTTCTTAACCACCAGTGTCACATATTCTTTTCTGCTCTTTCTATTTTTAACCACATGGGTTGGACAATTTGAACTTACTCTGAGCATCACCCATATCCAGGAGCTAGCATGCTTCTCTTCACTCTTCTGGAATAGAAAGCTAGTTATTATTTAATAAGCAGCTGAGGTTGATGATTAGGAGGGTAGGACAGAAATCAAACCCTGATTTATAGCATTTGCTAATTTCCATGGTGTAAATACCCCCACAATGGCCAATTTAAGAAAAGCAAACAAAGAACCAAAAGTTACATGATGAACAAAATGCATTTGTGAGAAGAGATAGCATATAATGGAAGCAGTAGCACTCCATTATATTAGTATTCAGCCATAAAGATTATAGACAATAATCATAAGAGTGTAGATAATAGAAAATAATTCAGACAAGATGGGTTTTGAGTATTGTTTTTGTTTTTTACATAATTTACTTAATTATAAATCAACTGAATTGAATTTGTAATAACTTTGTTTTACAATATACTCTCAAGTTTTCCGAAATATTTCTGTAGTAGGAGCATCTCTAACGCCATGGCTTTCTTCAGAGCCATAAGAGTTGACTCTATTGGCATACTAGTGCAGACTGAAAGAATGAAAGAGTTAACACCCTGAAGGACAACCTGCAACAAATACGAATGAAAGCAATTAAATAAGTGCCCCCTCATCCCATGCCCTGGGTAAGCACTTATGGGAGGGAATTTTTAAAATTATTTTTGGTGGTTCTAGCTGAAATCTCAATAACCCACTTACTGTCATGGTTTTTTGTTTGTTTGTTTGTTTATTTTGTCTTTTCCTGTATGACTTTTTCTGCTCACCAACTCTTAATTTCTAGGAATCTCATAAGTAAATGACCTGCAGCCATGACTTTGACCTAGGCTCTTCCTTAGACCAGGGGTACCCAAACTATGGCCCCCGGGCTGCATGTGGCCCCTGAGGCCATTTATCCAGCTCCCACCGTGCTTCCAGAAGGGGTACCTCTTCCATTGGTGGTCAGTGAGAGGAGCACAGGATGCATCCACACCCATAGTTCCCACTGAAATACTGGTCAGTTTGTTGATTTAAATTTACTTGTTCTTTATTTTAAATATTGTATTTCTTTCTGTTTTGTTTTCTTTTACTTTAAAATAAGATATGTGCAGTGTGCATAGGAATTTGTTCATAGTTTTTGTTTTTTTTTTTGTAGTCCGGCCCTCCAATGGTCTGAGGGACAGTGACCTGGCCCCCTGTGTAAAAAGTTTGGGACCCCTGTTTTAGACAATACCCAAAAAACTAAGAAGCTAAAACCAGAGTAGTTCCTTGTAAGCAGTGATGTAGAATGAGATTCTAAAACTAGGTCAGGGTAAGATAAAGTTATCTTATAATGGAACTGCTTATCTGTCTTATCTGTGGGGATGCCTGAAGTCTGATTCTGACTCTGGGCCAAGATAATGAGTACATAAACTAGCTAGTAGGTTAGCTATTTAATGTTTGAAACTCCTGCAGCACCCAGAGCTACTTTGTTGATGTTGATTAGGGATGCCTAAATTGATGACTTGTGCCTGGTGAAATCAATGAGCTTGGATACGTGTCTATGGGGCATAAAAGACCCTCCTGAAAACTTTTGCCCCACGTCTCCTGAGACCAAGATTCCTCATGTATTCCAATTGTAAATTGATAGTTTACAATTCAGAGTTAATGAGCATACTCTGTGACTGAGAAGGGATACTGGAGAGCTGTGCCTAGAAGTACATTGGGCCTTCTATGCTTACCTGCACATAATTTCTATTGTTCTGTACAAAATCATTTAGCTTAATTTACGTTTTAAGTGAGGATGCTCTGTGGAGTTCAGTGAGTCCTTTCAGTTATCTGATCTGTGCAATTATCACATCTCTCATCAGCAGAATGTAACATGGATCCCAGCCTGCAACACCAAATTAATAATACTCTCATCTGAGTTGATTTGGGATAAGGTACAGGCAAAGTGAAAACACTAGATTATTAGGTCTTCTAGCATTTCCTTGGCATGATGCACTACTGGGCACTAGTAGAAACTAATGATAAAGGACTTTATGACTTAATGAAGCTTCTGGGTGTTACCAGTTCTGTTAATTCATAAGATCCAGTGGGTATAGCCACAACCCATCTTGCAATAGAAAAGGCGCAGTCTGGATCACACTCCAGCACAGCCGGTGGACTTGTCAGTTCCAGGAAGTGGTGTTTCAGTCTCCACTATACATATCTGTGTTGAAGTGACATCTCTCTTTCAGCTCACAGCTAAGTGACTCAAGTGTTTTGGGTCCTCATGACTAGCTGATGACCAAGGAAAACTGAAGGTCTGTTTCATAAATTGTTTAGCTTGTTGCATTGGTACTAGCCAACGTACCATAGACTGCATCCAACAGACCTGTGAGAGGTACACTTAGATGTATAGTTTAAAGGAATAAGAAGTGGCCTGAAGAAATGTACACACAGAGCCCAGGTAGTGGTAGTTACCCATGTGCTTTGCTTAGGGGCCTGGAGGAGCAAATGGGAAAGTTAGAAGCAAGGGCATCAGAAAAAGTGACTCGCTAATTGGATGTAGCTATGGGAATGAGCACAAAGTGAGATAAATTTTGTATTTCACAATGATGTCCACCACAGAGCATCTAAGCTGAAGAGGCACTTGAAAACCAGGTACATATCATGCCCTGCCTGTAGAAGTCAGCTAGCCTTATCTGTGGCTTTTCCAGTGCTTGTATAATGAGTTCATGAGTGGAATAGTCTTGGTGACACAGTTAAATTATGCAGGTAAACAGCCCCATAATTACAAGGCCAATTGAGTTACTGCTTTGCTGACAGTGAGCACTTGATATCAGACCAACCACATGGCTACAAATAAATCACATCTGACTCCTTCTATTCTCTCATCTCTCTACCAGTGAGGGCTTATCCCCTCGATTATACTACTTCTGCCAGAATTAGGGGAATGGTGACAGTATGTCTAATTTGCTGACATTGGATTCTACATAATAGAACAGGGGTCCACAAACTACGGCCTGCGGGCCGCATGCGGTCCCTTGAGGCCATTTATCTGGCCCCGCCGCACTTCTGAAAGTTGGTGGTCAGTGAGAGGAGCACAGGATGCATCCACACCCATAGTTCCCATTGAAATACTGGTCAGTTTGTTGATTTAAATTTACTTGTTCTTTATTTTAAATACTGTATTTAATCCCATTTTGTTTATTTACTTTAAAATAAGATATGTGCAGTGTGTATAGAAATTTGTTCATAGTTTTTTTTTGTTTATATATATTTTATTATTATTAATTCTAATGGGGTGACACCAATAAATCAGGGTACATATGTACAATGAAAACATCTCCAGGTTATCTTATCATTCAATTGTGTTGCATACCCGTCACCAAAAGTCAAATTATCCTCTGTCACCTTCTATCTGGTTTTCCCTGTGTCCCTTCCCTCCTCCCTATCCCACTCTTCCCTCCCTCCCCCCATCCCGTAACCACCACTCTCTTGTCCATGTCTCATATTCTCACTTTTATGTCCCACCTATGTATAAAATCATGCTGTTCTCAGTTTTTCTTTTTTTCTGATTTACTTATTTCACTCCGTATAATGTTATCAAACCACAATGAGATATCACCTCACACCAGTCAGAATGTTTATTTTTTTTGTTTGTTTGTTTATAGTTTTTTTTATAGTCTGGCCCTCCAACAATCTGAGGGACAGTGAACTGGCCCCCTGTGTAAAAAGTTTGGGGACCCCTGTAATAGAACCTCAATCCAAGGATCTATTTTTTAGTGAAGAATTTGTGACTGTGGGTTTATGACCACAAAACCCACTGATCCCACAATTATACACATTACCCTGAAGTAGTCAGTCAAAGAGAACCTTGGAATGCCTTCACTTAAGATGTCAGATATGAAATGAAACACTGTGAAGTTGTTATGTTGTTCTCTAAGATGCAATATTTATAGCTCAATATTTATAATGGTCTTTTATCACTAATAGCTAGAATATATCTGTCCGAAGTCCAAAGATTGAAGGTAAGATTTATTGTTAAACTCAATGACTGTTATGGGCTATACTGCCTCCACTGCTCAATTCATATGTAGAAGTCCTAATGCCCTGTAATTCAGAGTGTGACTGTATTTGAAGATAGGATATTTAAAGATGGAATTAGGTTAATATAAGGTCATTAAGGTGCATCTAATTCAATATGAGTTGGTATCCTTATAAAAAGAGGAAATTTTGGACACATATTGAAAGAGGACCATATGAAGATAGGTAGGTGAAGATGGCCATCTGTAACCCAAATAGAAAGGTGTCAGGTGGAACAGCTCCTGCAGACACCTTGATCCTGAATTTTTTTATAGCCTCCCATACTGTCCAAAAATTTTTTTCTATTGCTTAAATCACCCAGTTTCCAGTACTTTGTTAAGGCTGCCCTAGCAAATTTATACAGGGGCCAAATTACAGAATTTATATTTCCTGTGTTTGCTCTGGTGTATTGAACATTTTAGTTTGGAATTGGAAGGAAATAATCCTCTACTGAACTTGGGTTTTGATTATTGAAACAGTCCAATGAATTATTATATGGACAGGCATAACTGACCCTCATTATTATGAGGGACTTTTATAGTAGGGACAAAGAATAATCTGCCAAACTTGGAGAAGTCATTGGGGAATTTCCCCAGGATAAATGCTTGTTGAAATAGGTATTGACAGTGACTACAGTGTGAAAAGACCAAGGCATTCAAGGGCTCGGATCACTCAGGGTTGACAGTGAAGCCCTTATCAGGCAAGCAAGCTCAACTGGTTGTAGTGCTAGCTGACAGTGTGTGTGTGTGTGTGTGTGTGTGTGTGTGTGTGTGCAGGGTGTTGGAGAATGACAATGGTGGAGGAGGAGATGAAGATGAATGTCATTTACACCTTTGGAGTAGCTGCAGTAGCATGTTTCTTTTGTATTATTACATCCTTCTTTAGAGATTAGAACTGGCCACTTCCTTTTAACAGGGCTGGCTACATGACTTGTAGTGCCTAATGTAAAATGAAAATGCAGAGCCTCTTATTCAAAAAGGAGAAAGAAAATGCTGTTAAAGATATTGAGATATTATATAAAACTGTTTCCTTTATTCTTTAGAGTTTCCCTTGACCAGTCAGGGTGTTTTTAATTTGCTATTTAATGTCATGCTCCCTCCAGTGAAAGGATACACCCCATGGAGTGTGTAGACCTGTGGTTCTTAACCTGGGTTTTATCAAACCCTAGGGGTTCAATGAGTCAGTCTCAGGCGTTCGGAGAAGCCTCTGCCACGGAGCCAGAATAAAGTAATACCGTAATTTGTTGTGAGTTCATGCACTTTGTTGGTTTTGTTCTTTGAGCAAGGTGATGTTCATGCACGGCTCCTTTGGTGCACCAGTTAAAAAACATATACCTATGTCTTGAATTTGAAAAAAAAAATCATATTTTATTTATCACTAAAGAAGGGTTTGGTGAATGCGCATATGAAACTGGTGGGTTCGGTACCTCAAAAAAAGTTAAGAACCACTGGTGTAGACCTTCACAGATGTTAGCTTGTGCTCAAGTGGCCTTTGAAATGCCTGCTGGTCCATTTGCCCGGCTTTAGAATCAACACACCCTGTGAGTAAAGAGTCAATGTCCTTTTTTTCCAGACACTGCTCACAGTCCTAACCCACTATAGACATGTGGTCTATAAGTGATTGTAACCTCCATATCGGAAAGCACTGGGTATCTAGTTGCAGGCAGGCTACAGGTTTGTCCTGACTACTCAGCTGCCATGATGCTGCAGGTTGGGACCAGGACTACAACTGCTATGCCCCACTGTAAGGCATTGTGGGACACGCAGCCCAATATCAACATCAACCCTCTTTTTACCTGTAACCTAGGTTTTGACAGTGTCAGATGGGAATGGTAGCATGTAGACCTTTGCCACTAATGTGACCTGGTCTCTACAGGGGAGAGGAGTGTGGGCAGTAGTGGTCTATGGGCTAAAGTGTTCATGGGGAGCCAGACACCTGAAGTGTTGGTGGGAAGAAAGAGACGTCCTAGAACCCTTCCTTTCCCATGGAGGTGGTGTGAAGTGGGGCAGTTCTAAAGTTATAAGGCAGCCTGACCAGGCGATGGCGCAGAGTGTTGGACTGGGATGCGGAAGATCCAGGTTCGAGACCCCGAGGTCGCCAGCTTGAGCGCGGGCTCATCTGGCTTGAGCAAAAGCTAACCAGCTTGGACCCAAGGTCGCTGGCTCCAGCAAGGGAGTGCTCGGTCTGCTGAAGGCCTGTGGTCAAGGCACATGTGAGAAAGCAATCAATGAACAACTAAGGTGTTGCAACGGCAACAAAAAACTAATGATTGATGCTTCTCATCTCTCTCCGTTTCCGTCTGTCTGTCCTTATCTATCCCTCTCTCTGACTCTCTCTCTGTCCCTGTAAAAAAAAAAAAAGTTATAAGGCAGTTAAGGAGCTTAGGTTCTGCATACCCTCCTCCCTTGTCAACACACACACGTGCTTCATTGTTCCATCAGGTTTTACTTACAAAATGCAATTTCAAAGAAACCATTTTTAAGAATTTCAAGACAGTGAGTACAAAGCATTAATCTTCAATCATGAAGCCTTGCTGAGCAGGGACCTTGCAAGATTGCACTGCTTACAGATCAGTGATGATGGCTCCGTCCTGAAGATGGAAATAATATGAGGCTCTAGTGGATCTGAGAAGTGTAAGAGTTGGGTTGCAGTGTACACTTGTGGTGTCATGAGTCACACTCCTTGGCTTGACACTGATTTTATCCACAGTTAAGGTGAATAGTTCTGACTTGTGGTGAAAAAACAACCTTGACTGTGTGTTGTATATACAGCTCTACTGCTCTGCTCAGGGGCCATAACTAAAGGCAAGGAACTCACACACCTATATACACATGCAGCATGCGAGTTTCTGAATGTTAAAGCGCCTGAAAGCAACTTGCAGTCAATGGAGGCAGGAGCTGGCAAACAAACTCACACAGCCTTTCATCTGCTAGAGGTTCATTTCTGACAGGCCTTGTCAAAGCTTCCCAGAAAGCCTGGTGGTAGTGGAATCCTGGGTTTCTGAAGCGTTATCATTGTGGGTTTGCCTCCTTTCCCTATCCTCACTCTTGGTTTTCTGGAGCTACCTCCCAAACAAATCCCATGCACCCAAGTCATTGTTTCAGGCACTTTTTTTTTTCAGGGAATGCAAATTAAGATGTGAGTGGGGATAATGAACCTTTGGCTACACTACCTCTTTCCCAATGTGCCTCTTACTCCTTATCCATTGCTTTAGCAATAATTCCTGGTCGTTAGATTATGTGAATTGTAGTCTTGAATGAAACTCCCAAGATGTTGATGGGACTCTAATATCTGGGGAAATAAAGACTTCGTTTAAAAAATGCATTTTCCTGTCTTCCAAAAAGTAGACATCTTCTATCCTCCCTTCCCTTGCCCTTTTTCGAACATACTTTTCTCTTTTATTTTAGTATTCTGGGAAAGTCTCAAGAATTATCCCTTTTATTTCAGATGTTCACAGCAAATAAACAAACCCCTGGAATGAAATCTTTGAGAAAGTAATGGAATTTTAAAGTTCTAAGCCCGATGTTCTTTTGATAATGTAGAATGATGTTCATGCTTTTTTGAGTTAGTGTTTTGTCAATAAAAATTGTGTTGCTTTTTTTTAGAAAATTATTATTTTTTCTCCCAGATAAAGATTATAACTGCACTGTGTGACATCCTGATGCTTATTTGTGTGGACATGAATGTTTTTATATTTGAACAGTCACTGAGGCCAGAGCTAAGATCCAGCGCCTTTCAGACAAGATGTAAAAGCTTGGACTCTGTCTTTTATCAGAGAAACAACCCTGAAAAGAAGTAAGTTAGATTGCTTGGAGCTTACCCTGATCCATAGGATTCAACATTCTGTTTAGCCTCCCAAGACAGAAAATTTGGACTTATCCTTCTCTTTTCCTAACCAATGACATCAGTCCACCTATGTACTCTATAAATTTTACTCTTTCAATTTTTTATTAGTTCCTTCTCCTCTATCAGCCCCACCACCACCACAACGTCTTTGGTCTAAGGCTAAGCATTTTTTACTTATGTCTCTATTCTCATTGATTTTCCTGAGTCTTGCCTTGACTAATCCAAGACATCCCCTACACAGAATAACATGGAAGACTGTCAGTTCTTTAGATCAGTGCTGTCCAGTAGAACTTCCTGCAATAATGGGCATGTTTTATACTTGCAATGTCTAATGGGATGTCTATTAGCCACATGTGAGCATTTGAAATAAGGCTAGTAAGATTGAGGAAATAAATGTTTAATTTTATTTTTTTCTGATTAAAATTACATAGTTACATTAATTTATGTGGGTCTTCAAATGATAGCCGGGAGCTTTCATATTGGATAGGATAATTTTAGAATATAAACTCCATGAAGAAGCCTTTCCTTAGCTAACAGAGATTGGCTATTATTTCTAATGTGTCCTAAAACCTATATGCACATGATGCTTTGTTCTGCTTAAGTTCTTTACTGATAAGTTATAACTTCTTGAGGACAGAACTGTTATTCTTAAAAATCACAATAAAAAGAACCTTAAAAGCAATAATTGGAGATGATTAACACTTACTTCTTCTCTCTGCATTGATTTAGTCTTAGTAAAAACTCTACAAATCATTGCATTTTCTTAGAAAATCACCTTTTTCTCTTGTTTAACCATTTACTTGCTTTTTATTTTTTTAATTGAGAAAAGCATTAGGGAACCTGATTGCAGAATGCCTAACATTCATTGGGCCACATTATGTGTTACTTTGTGGGTTTACTTTCGCTCAAAAATTGGCGCCTGACTAGGCGGTGGCGCAGTAAATAGAGCGTCGGACTAGGATGCGGAGGACCCTGGTTCGAGACCCCGAGGTCGCCAGCTTGAGTGCGGACCCATCTGGCTTTAGCAAAAAAGCTTGCCAGCTTGGACCGAAGGTCGCTGGCTCCAGCAAGGGGTGGCTCAGTCTGCTGAAGACCCGTGGTCAAGGCACATGTGAGAAAGCAATCAATGAACAACCATGATGTCGCAACGGCTACGAAAAACTAATGATTGATGCTTCTCATCTCTCTCCGTTTCTGTCTGTCTGTCCCTATCTATCCCTCTCTCCATCGCTGTAAGAAAATATTGGCAAGAAACACACTTAAATACGTTTTTGGAGGAATGTTTTGTGAGTCATATACTGTTCATACTTTTTGCTAAATTCTGCTATGTCAGAAACTGAGTCTGAAAGGTAGGCCAAATCTTCTATATGAAGAGTAAGTGTATTTAAATTTACCTTTGCAAATTAATATAACCAAAAAATGGCTTCCAAAGTCTTGATTAGAAAGAGAACTTGTAAAATTCCGGTTTGCTCTCAAATTCAAGCTTCATACTTCAATTCAGAGGTACCATGGAATGCTATACATTAGAACTTACAAGAGCTTCATTTAATAATGATTCACTCCCATGGTTTCTTCTACATTATCTTAATTGGTTAAAACCTAGAAGGAAGATTTGATTAAGACTCAGTATTTCTAGTTCCCCAAGATTAATCATTATTATCTTTTATTTAGCAAGCACTTTGTGACATGATGTGATGCATACTTTATTCTCTTTCATTCATGGGGTATAATCTGAATTCCTATGCTATTCTAGGAACTGTGTTAGCTGATAGGGATATAGCAGCAGCAAAATAGACCTGGTTTCTACTTTTTTTGAGCTTATATGCCTATGTGTCAAAGGAAGACAGATAATAAATAAGTAGCAAAATAGGCTACATACTTGAAATATATTTTGAAGGAATTAAACATAGTACCAGGAAGAAAAATATGGGGCATAGTGTTACTTTTCAACAAACTGAATGAGGAAACCCAAGAGACATTTGCTTAGAGACCTTAGAGTAAAAAGTCATACAAAGATTTGGGAGAGGATAGTTCTCAATGTTAGAAATGGCACATACTGTGATCTTGTGGTAGACAGTAGCTTAAAGTCCATATAACAAGATCTTAGAAACTATGAGGTGAGAAAAATACTCATAGTGAATTTATTATTGTTCATATTGCAGATAAAGGGTCTGAGACAATAGAGATGTAAACTAACTTTATCAAAGTCACACAGCTGGTAGATGACAGAGCCAGAATTTGAACCACATTGAAAGGACTCCAGAACCTGTGGTTTGGACCTTGAATGTCTAATAAAATTGGTTCTTAAATAAATAAGTTAAATAAATGAGTGTTAAAAGGGGAGCTATACCAACCACTAAAGTTCTTCTATCAGCCATACTAATGTTAGTCTAATAATAAGAATGTTATTTAAGGTGAAAGTCATATTAATGATAGCCACTAAAGTAACATAAGCATAAAATGCCAGCAGCTGGGTATAAGCTTTGTGTTTATGTTTAACTGGTGTTAAAAGTCCTGTTGTGAAATGAATCTATTGGCTTTCACATCATACAATTTAATAGGCTTTTTTTTTTTTTTTTTTTTTTTTTTACTATTTTTAAAGTTGTTCTCAATGATAATATCATTATTTTAGCTACATAGTAAAATATGTTAAGTCCTTAATGGAGTTTTCTATTTAGGTTTTAAAAAGTAGAAATCAGATTATGTTATCTTTTATTCCCACCATATTTTGATGCAATGACTATCAATATCTTTTATCTACTCCTCACAAAATAGAAGGAAGTTAATCTCTTAGGAGTAATATCTCAGAACAACTCCTTAAGACTTAGATTAAATTTTGGAAACATAGGTATATAGCAGGACAGTTCTATGACAAATTGTTTGCTTACAGATACAGATACCACTGACTATTTTAATTCATGATTTCTAATATTTACGGTCAGGTAGCTCTTTGTGGTTCAATGAAAACTATAAGTCCTCTTTTCCCCAAATATGTTTAGACAAATTCAGAAGTTTTGCAGGTTCTGCCAGGTCCTTAAAGCTATCATCCATAGGCATTAAATAATGCTTAGAAAGGGTAATAATACGTGCTTTAAGCCTTTTGGTTCTGTATCGTTTCTCCAGAAATATTTATATGAAAGTGTCATATATTTTCTCTTTATTTACTTCCATTTAGTTCCTGATTTTTGGAAACAAAGGTAGATAGATAGATAGATAGATAGATAGATAGATAGATAGATAGATAGACAGACATAGATCTAGATATAACTATAGATATAGATATAGTTATTCTATTTTTATATCTTTTTTACCCACATAAAACATAATATCCTTAAAGTTTAACAAAATAGGTGTATGTATGTGTATATGCACACATAATTGTGTACATGTATGTTGCTATGCTTTATTGATTTTCAGTCTTGCTTCCTGGTTCATCGTCTTTCCCCATCCCTCAGGGCTGATATGTTATGTGGATGCACTCATTCCCACTAAGATGCTCATTCTAAGAATAGATGTTTGTTACATATTTCTTTACTCTTAGACAAGCCCTGTTTCCCAAGTCTATTGCTTTTCTTGACTTAGAATACTTAAATATTTTTATAACTTTTAATATCAAATGACATATTTGTTAAGGCAATAAGTGTAATAAGAACAAGGTCATAGTTAAAATGTTTGTTTTAATATTTTATTCAGTTACCCCTTAGAGTAAGGCCATAGCCTAAGTATCAGGAAATAATAAAATGCAATACATACTTTAAATTTAGGTAGTGAATTTAAGCACTTAATTTTTATGTATTGGAGCCCACATAACTCCACCCAGGAGCACTGCCACTGTGCTATTATTGCATTGGTTTCCAGGAAAAGCAGGCATATATAGGTATGGGTCATTATTCAGATATATTGCACTGATATGGAGACAACTCAGAGTGGATATTTTCCTCTAAGTGCTTCCCCAGAGTAACATTGATTGAGAAGATATAATATTCTTATAGTTATCTCGAGAAATGTTTATTACATAGATAACAATCCACTTTTAAAATTACCATGCAGTCATAGTGATAATTGCTACTAGCTGAGAGGGTATCATGGTCAAACATTTGAGAAATCATTGAATTAAACTTAGTTGAACCTTTGTACTTTAGAATGTTTTGTGAAGCTCCAATGGAGCATAATACGGGCAATGTCAAAATCAGTTTGACTTTGATCTTTGAGCCACTTTCTTTCTTTCTTTCTTTTTTTATAGGGACAGAGAGAGTCAGAGAGAGGAATAGATAGGGACAGACAGACAGGATGGGCCACTTTCTTATAAAGAGCAAAGAGGATGTATTTTTTAGATGTTTTCTTCTATATTATGAAAATTAGAATCATGTGTTTTGATAGGAATGAAGGGACAGTTTATAATTAATCATGGGACACAGTCAGCCAATCCTGAAAAAGAACCTGGGCTTCACCACATAAATTATATCATAATTCCTTGCCTTTTCCTCAGTATTAACAAAGCAAAGGGCTGAGAAGTCTGCAACATACTTGTCTTAAACACACCGTTAAGCTCACATTTCTGAAATGTTTTCTGTGATATTAATATTCATTGCAATTGTATTTCATGTATTTGTAGAGAATAGAAGGATGATTGGAAAACATTTGTTCTTTGGTCTAGCCTCCATATCACTCCAAGGAACATTCAACTAATTATTTAATTTTATCTTTATACCAGAGTGAAAACCTTTCATATCTTAACCTTTCAAATGACTTTGAATAAATTTTAAATATCTTAAAATTTCTTTTCAGAATAATTTATGTCAATTTATTTGCAGACATGATTTAGAGCACCTTCTCCATGGGGTAATCTATTTATTTAGACAAATAATCGGTCAACCTGATGTTTCTCATTATTTCTTTCAGGGTCTAAGATAATTCTAGTTGGCATATTTTTGGATAAAAATGTGCTGTGTAATATTTATAATTGATTGCTAAGTGATGTAAGATTCTTATTAAATTTCTACCATAAAAATACATAACATAATGTATTGGTAAAAAGTGTACCTTAAGTTCTGGATAATATATTTAACTAATAATGTTTCCTACTCTGTTTTACCTTTGACTTTTTCTTATTGTTCTACATTTTCTAATAATAGCAGGGGTGGGCAAAGTAGATTTACAGTTATGCATATGCAAAACAATTTATTCTTGTATTATTAATTACTTGTTATCTATTTGTATTGATTGCAAAACTACTTTTGTCCACCCTTGTATGTCTGAGAAACATATTCAATGTGAAACTCATAAAGTTTTATGACAAGTTTACATGGAGCTGAGGGCAAAAGAAATTTAAAATACAAATTATGGATATCTACTTTTGTGAGCTATATATAAAGTAGTATCTTCCACTGTAACTGTGGGAGGAGATATAAGTTGTTTAGAAGGTAGGCAGGTCAGTTTCTTATATGTTTATTTTAAAATGTTTACATTGCAGCCAATTGGATATTTTTGGTACAAATTTATACAAACAAAGCTATATTTCAGGGAAAAATTGAGCATTGGAAATTCAGTATAGAATGTTATTTGCATATATGTTAAAATTGAAGACTTCTGAATTTATGAGATTTCCAAGGGAAAGCACATAGCATGGAACCAGAAGAGTATTAAGATACAACCCTGGCGCCTGACCAGGCGGTGGCACAGTGGATAGAGCATCGGACTGGGATGTGGGAGACCCAGGATTGAGACCCCGAGCTCGCCAGCTTGAGCGCGGGCCCACCTGGCTTGAGCAAAAATCTCGCCAGCTTGGACACAGGGTCGCTGGCTCCAGCAAAGGGTTGCCGGGTTTGCTGAGGGCCCGTGGTCAAGGCACATGTGAGAAAGCAATCAATGAACAACTGTGGTGTCGCAATGAAAACAAAAAACTAATGATTGATGCTTCTCACCTCTCTCCGTTCCTGTCTGTCCGTCCCTATCTATCCGTCTCTCTGACTCTCTCTCTGTCCCTGTAAAAAAATAAAATAAAAAATAAAGAAAAAAAGATGCAACCCTGACAACTTAGCATTTAAGAGGCAGGCAGAATAATAAAAGATGGTGTAAATGACTGAGAATAAATGGCCAAAAATGTGAGAAAAATCAGAAAGATTGACTTCTGGGATACCAAGAAAAGGAGAACATTTAAGATAGGCATAATATTAAAAGGACATTATTGATTCTATTAAAGCTTTAATTAAAATGAGATTAGAGAAAATTAGAAGAAAAACCCAAACATGACATCAGGCTCAATGGCCTCTGATGCGACATTTGAGCATTTGTTCACTTTTTAATAGGACAGAAAATAATACCACCAATCAACTGTCCTCTTTGCCTATATATAAACTCAATTACAGAGTAACTAAACAGTTGATGAATGGAAATCAGTCTTTGTAAAAGTAGTGTGGCAAGTAAATAAAGAAAGAATGATGAAAATTATCATTTTGGAATAACTAATGTATAATGATTTGTCAGTAATCATAAATTACTGTTAACATTACAGAAAGATGGTTTGACTTTATGTGTACTGATGCGTGTACGCAAAGCTATCTATGATTTTTTAATTTTATTATAAGATTTTATTTATTCATTTTGGAGAGGAGAGAGAGAAAAAGAGAAGAGAGAGAGAGAGAGAAGAGGGGAGGGGCAGGAAGCATCAACTCCCATATATGCCTTGACTGGGCAAGCCCAGGGTTTTGAACTGGCGACCTCAGCATTCCAGGTTGATGCTTTATTCACTGCGCCACCACAGGTCAAGCTATGATATTTTCTTAAAAGATCTCTGACTCACCTGTATCTGAGTCCAACTGCCAATTTACAGGAAATAAAGGGGGCATTTAGATATTAATTCAAGTAAAATGTAGAAAATATATAAAAGGAGAGTATTGATTGAATATTTGAAAATATTTTAACAGATTGTGAAGGTTTAGATAGTGTAATAGTATTATAATTATATGTTAAAATAACTTCTATTTTGGAAATACTAACTGAACATTTCATGAAACAATAAAATATCTGTGATTTTTTTTAAATCTGGGAGAGAATCTGTGAAGTTATGTGCAAAATAAGATCGGCATTGAGTTGATAATTGTAGAATCTGGCTGAGATGTACAAGGGCATTTGTTAAAATTTTATCAAAGTTTATGTGTTTATAGTTTAATAACATTAAGTTAAAATAAGTAAAATATGAGAAGAAAGTTTGCAATGAAATAAATGAGAGAAAATGATGAAAAATTTAAGATAAACTCTTTTATATATTTTGATAGTAAAAAATGGCAGAGTAGTATTTATAAAGATAAATAGTATTTACTGATTATCACATATTAGGCTATTTCACTCCCCATGTATGTATTTTTAGGTTCTCATAATAGCTCTGAAGAAAGAGAGTTTAAATGGCTTGCCTGAGTTCACACAACTAGTTGGTGACAGAACAAGTTTTGACATGCTGGCTCCAAACAACAACATACTATGTATTCCCTGGTGTAATGTAGGAGACGAGGTAAAGGGAGCCATGGACTCTGATAAAGATATTCAAGAGCAGAAACAATTAATGAACAGGATCAAAAGCAGAAGAGCATCATCTGGAACTCGGAGACAGAAGTATTAACTTTAATAGAGAGAAGGGGTATATTAATGAGCTACGTGATCTAAGGAAAGTCGCTCAGTCTTGAAGTAGGGCAGTTTTCATTTCTACCTTTTTTATTTTCAAAAGAAGAACAATAAATGTATCACTAAAGAACCGTTGTGAATAAAAAATTTTACTTTCTGGAAACTTGGGATCAGTAAGAAATTTGTAATTGAAATTAATAACCCCAACACATTAATATTTTACATTAACAACTTTTTTTAATTAAAGGAAGAATTTAAGAACTAATAGTACTTTAGGCCTGACCTGTGGTGGCGCAGTGGATAAAGCATCGACCTGGGAACACTGAGGTCGCCAATTCAAAACCCTGCACTGGTCTGGTCAAGGCACATATGGGAGTTGATGCTTCTAGCTCCCCCCCCCCTCTCTCTCTCTGTGTCTCCTCTCTAAAATAAATAAATAAAAAGAAATAAAAAAAAAAAAAGAACTAATAGCACTTTCTCTGAAGAAAATTTTTCTATATTCCAGGATTTCTGCCAGCTTTATTATAATTTATTATTTTTAGCCTACTAAGTTCAAGTAAAATTATATTTACCATAGTATATGAAACTCTTGCTTGATTCAAATGGCTACTGTGGATTTTCATAAATATCAGCTTACTTTACTGTTGCTTACAATTTGGTAGTGAAAAGCCTGTAACCTTCAAAGTTCCATTACTAAACTTTAGATGTCATAGCTAGAGATGTCATAAATATTTATTGCAATTTCCTGAGCCTGTAGTTGAGGAAACTATGGCATAGACTAGAAAGATATACTGAATGAGATCGTGCTGCTTTTCAGTAGAACAATCACAAATAAGAAAAAATATTTTGTTTCTCCTTATCCCAGTCTGATGCTCTATCCACTGCCCCACCACCTGGTCAGGCTTATAATGATTCTCAAAGTTTGGCTTATTCTAAAAATCAAATATGTTAGAAACAATAGACCTCCGTTCCCACCAAAGGTTTTCACCTTGCTTTGTAAAAATATGCAAATTATATTTTGTTGTTTATCTTCATTTCCTTCATTAATTAAATTAGAAGGTTGGCTTAAAAGATTCCATTAGCTAGATAGCATGGTCAGTATTGTGGAGTTAGAGTAGTGTAGTGGAAAGTTTATATTTGGTCTGAAGTAATTGTGAGTTTCATCCTGCCTTTGAAGAGCAGTTAGGGCTTACTTAGGCAGTTCCCTCTTGAGTGAAGTGGATACAATAAAATGTATCTTCAAGGTAAGAGTGAAAATTTCTGATCTGGAGTAATGCATGCTTCTTAAATGTTAACTTCACCACCACTCAATCCTTCTGTCTGGTCAAAAGTGCCTATAGGATTAGGGGCTAGGGCAATCTTTTTTTTTTTCATATAATATTTACCTCTGTAGCAAAGCAAGGTGAAGGACAAAGAATTCAGAGTCCTTAAATGAGAGTATCTACTAAAATATCAATTGATATTCCTTGTAATAGTGATTTTATGCATAGCCAAAGGAGGTATGGATTATTTTCATAAGCATGTGAGGTAACTTTTTAAGAAGGTAAATGCAACAAAATGCAAATATGATTCATTTTCTTGAATACAATAGATTTTTTGCTATGCTCTTTACAATAGGAGACTGATATAACACAATACAGAGAGAAGAATTGGCAGTACTTGTAAACAGTGGCATCCTTCTGGGTAAGAATGCTTTTTTTCAACCTTGTTTCATAACCAGGTGATTAGTGATAAGAAGATGACCAGCTAATGGTGGTCAGCAGGTTTAGTTTTGCAGGTGGTAAACACCAGAAAGGTGTGTTTTATTTTTTTCTAACTAATGTTACATTATAGTGTTACAAATAAACGTCTAGCTAGGTTTCACATAATTATGCTCATGTCCTATAATCTTAGTGTCAAACTCTAGTTGCAAAAAACATTCAAGTACAAAGATTTATAAATACACTTTAGAGGAAAATATATGGTGATTACATTCACAATATTTAGCACAAGAAATTCCAACATTATTAGGACTAACTGAAATCATTATACAAAGACTGTAAATTTAATCTTCTGGGGTAGGGTCAAGCATGACAATTGGATTTATCTGTGTTCAAAGGGTTTTTATTTTCTGAAAAAATATAAAATTTTATATTTTACACTACAAAAACATGTACACAAACCAAATACACAGAGAGCTTCAAATGAGGAAACATACAGAAGTGCTAATCCTTCCTTGAATTAATGCTGAATCAGGGACTTGAGATACCCTGATGCCTAGCATAAAATAAGGTACACTTGGATTGAAACTAAAATATTTTAATAAACATATTAACAAATGTGTATGTCTAAGTTTTATTCTCAGAATATTATAAATGATATTTACATACTTTAAATAATTAATGTAAAACTATAGCAGTCTAAAGATTCACAAATATGTTTGACCACTGAAACTTCTACTGTTATTATAGCTCAGCCATACTAAACATATTTCTCTACCTTCCATTTTTGTCACATATTTAGAAGAGACAAATGATACTTGATTCAGATTATTATAAATAGACTTTTTTTAAAACAAATTTGTGTCTTCTTCTAAGAAATAATTATGTGGTCATTTTGAATAAGAACATTCAATCATTTATGTGTCAAAAGACTTTTTCATAAATCAAAAAGAAAGACTTTATCTACTCCTTCTTTGTTACATTACTATATAATTAACATCATAATAGAGAAAAATATTCAATGTAACCAGCTGTGTTACATAGTGGCAAAAATGATGACTTATTCCAGTTACTAATTTCAAATAAAACTAGCCTTTTGATTTATTCAATATCATCATCATCATCATTATCATCTTATTGTACCTACTTTTTATTTACTTTGATGTTAAACATCTGGCAAGACATAAACAAAGACAGTTTATCATACTTTTAGCTTTCTGTTTTTCTTATTTTTAGAAAAAACAAAATGAGAAATGATCTTAATCTACTATGCAACATTGTACATCTAGTAAATTTCTAACATCTGACTCAAAAAACATTTGCTATCCAATGTACAATTATAGCCAAAAATGTCTTCCACAGGCAAATATATCTGCTTGTGCTTCTGAGAACCCACTTTTAATGGACAGAAAAACTGTGTTAAAAAATTCTTTAATTTTCACATAGAGATTAAATAGCAGACATGCAAACACATGTGTTCAAAATGATATTAATTTTTTTCAAACTTGATATATGAAACTATTTTTCACCATTGCACACTGGTTAAAACTCATTTACAAATTGGTTTAAAGACTTTTTATCTTTTGGCAACTCAGACTAATTTTTGCTGGCCACATTTTGTTTAGATAGAATATTGGAATATAATTTTTACAGTAATCCTACAACTTCAGAACACTTACTTGGTGATTAAAATATAAGAAATAAAGGCCCATGCACATTATTTTTTTTAAATGAGAAAATTAAAATCTTTACACTTTTATATATAATTAATATATTTCAATGGTCAAGAACAACTGATTATATGGCATTTTTACATGTGAGCAAATGTCAAGATTAGGAAACAAATTGATTGATAAAAGTAGTAACCAAGTGACTTCAACAGATATCAGTATGTTGAAAATTAGTCCTTGCTTGTACGTGCATTTCAAAATAAAATTTAGAAAAACTCATGCCGTACAGATACTGCTTCTGATAGTTACAAAAAGCTTATGTATCATTTTGACAAATCTATCTTTTCTTCTAAAATTATTGAGTTTATGCTTTGTTTTTGGTTTTCTGGTGGGTGACAAAATGAATCAAAAGGATAAGAAATCAGACAATCATGATTTGTCAAATCTTGCCCTGGGTTACTGCCTCACTGCATT
This sequence comes from Rhynchonycteris naso, assembly GCA_037038555.1. Taxonomy (NCBI): domain Eukaryota; kingdom Metazoa; phylum Chordata; class Mammalia; order Chiroptera; family Emballonuridae; genus Rhynchonycteris; species Rhynchonycteris naso. Next base: position 271,052,193 of record CM072996.1, on the reverse strand, counting down.
TCACAAAAGTTGTTTCTTTCTCCTGTTCTACTTCTCACATTTATAGATAAGATTGGCACTTCCCAGTTGGTGATACATCCAGTAGTGAACAAATATTTTTTTAAAAAATTATTTCCTCTTTTAGGGAAAGTACATCTTATTTAAAAGTCTCTTTATTTTTTCTGAAATTATATGGATATTCATTAGAAATTCTCAACCAAAATTAGATGTGGATGAAAGTTATGTGTCCATTTAACACTTATCTTAATTTGCTTCCTAAAATGAACACTGATATTACAAAGAAAACAATGAATTTGATCCATATTAATGTATAATGCTCTTTTGTAAAAAAAAAAGAGAAAATCTACATTGTTACCTTAAATTCTATTCACTTAGATGTATTCTATTTTCACCTTCCAAACATCTTTGAATGTATAGAGCTGGAAAATAATTTAGAAACAACCTTACTCATGTGTATCTAATTGTGGCTATTCCATAAGCTCTTACATTAATGCTAGTTTCTCTTTTAAATTAATAACTCTATTCTGACTTTGAAGTTTCTCAGTTGTTACTTTATCTCTTAGATTTCTTTTTTATTTTATAAATTCAATAAAGTAAAACAATTTCCAATTTTTTGTACAAAAGGAATTAGTTAATTTTATGTTTATTGAAATAAACAAATACATCTTTAATCATGGTGATGGCCATGTCCACCTCTCTTTATTTTCTGTTGAAATTTCCCTGAACCAGGGTATATTTGAAGCATCATTAGTGTGGAACTATAGTATTATGTAGATATAATAAGAAGTTATAGCTACAATTAGGTCTCAATATACCATTTGAAAATTATTTAGAACTTTTTATTTTCTTTTTCTATTTTTTTAATGTTCTTTAGAAATAAGCTACTTCACTGTTTAAGTAAAAGTTAGTTTTGGTAAAGAGTTATTTCCCAAAAGTTTACTCTCTTATGTGCTAATGTTCAACTAAAACAGGTGCTTGGCAAAGAGAACGTACCATTGTTACAATGCAGGTATATTTCCTATGGATTTCACTAATTCAGCTTATCCTAATACATGATTTGATCATTACAAGCAGGCTCTTTTCTGTTTAAATGCTGTGCTCCCTGAATGACATGTCATTTCATGATGCCTATAAAGTGTAATAATAAAAAAATTTTGGTAATTTTACCAAGTTCAGTTTTGTTCAAATTCTAATAAACTGGATAATTAGTGTCACAAATGTCCATCTTCATCAAGTATGATATCTAGGGTATACATAGGATGTATCTTATGTTCCTTCATAAGATCAATTAAATAAGAGTTTGGATTGGTTGATCAAAATAAATCCAATTCAATGTAACTAAATACCAGGTGAAATTTCCAAATAAATAAATAGCCATCAACAAATAAAACTCTTGAAGTAAAAAAAATTCTGAAGGACATATTTACATTTGTCATCATTCCATTGCCACTGTAGTATCAAAATTTCTAGAACTGAGCCACAAGTGGAATGGTTACAAAGGATTAACACTTAGAAGGAATGCTTAGTGCTATGTGCCTGGATTTAACAACATTAACAAAAGTCTGCACAGCTAAATCCTTCTATGTCCTGCTGAAAATGTGCCCTTCAGTGTCAACTTTGCTTGACAAGATATTTTCTTGGATTCAGAAAGGTGAAATTTCTTACAGGGGTGCAAGATTAATGGCTAGAAGGACTGCATTGTCACAGATAACACAAAGTGTTTTTCAAAAGCCAAAGGGGATTTAATCTTATAGACATTTCCTGTTAGTGAATAAAGAGATTTAGTACCTTATGGAAACAGGAGAGGAAAGAAGACACAAGTTTTTGTTAAATTTTGTTTTACTGCTTTCCTGTTTCTCCTATCCATATTCCACTCTGGAACATGTATTCCTGAATGTTGCTAAAATTAAAACTATAGAAAATGCAAGTAGAATTGTAATGCACACATGTGCAAGCACAAACATACAAAACTCCAACTTAAATTGATTCCTGGGTATTCAGCAAATTATACATTATATACACATTTATTACCTAATAGTTTCTAGAAGAGCAACTGAAAGCAAATAGTAGAACACAGAAAAATAAATATACACCCTGTATTGTACTTGTCCTTGATCAAGCAACATGTTTATACACTAGTTTCTATAACATAACAGCTGTGTAACAGCACTTTAAAGTTACAAAAGAAGTTACCTATTAAGAAAATATCTAACCATATTGCTCTTCAATACACATATGCAGACAATTAAGACTTGAAGTAAACTTCAGAAAATTGCAGTTTTTGTTAGCCTGCAAATGACTATAAAACTTTTCCTTTCAAGTAGATTCTTGGAAGTTATGAAAGGTGCTGCCTTAATTAACAGTCTTTAAAGGTGCTGTATATAGTTACATGTTTCATGTATAAAATTTTGTAAAAGTAGTGAGAATGATTTTGTTGCTGTAAGATAATGTTTAACCTCATGTTGTTTTTCCAAGGAGGTTGTATTTGTGTCCTAAAAATGAAGACACTGAGAGAAAGCTAAGGAGATTTTAGTAAAACACTGATTACAAATTCTGAGGTTGAAAGAAATGCTCTCAAAAGGTTTAGAAATTACTGAGTTTTCCCTTTTTTCCTTTTTATTTTTTTGTTAAAATAAATCTCAGGGCTTGTTTACAAAGTGCAGAATCATCCATTCAATGAAGTGACAATAAAATGAAGTTACAATGGCACCATCCCATTTACCAGCTGCACCTTCATTTCTTGAAGGCTGTTCATGATCTTCTTCTGGTGACCGACAAGAGTCACTCCAAGCCGCCTCAAATCCCTGCATGAAGAAAGCACACATTGGGTGTATGTATTGATTCAACTTGCAGCACACCTCAATATTTCACGCTGGCAAAGAAGCAAACATTTGCAGAAACTAATTCAATTACAGTCCCAATTTAGACATACAGGGTCCAATTTTCAACGACAGTCTTCAAAACTGTACCTGGAAGATCTGTTTTCTGTCCAAGAACTATTTATAATAAGGAATATAGTCTATATTTGGCCCCTCTTTAGACATTACTATGTTAGTAGCAAAAAACAAACAAACCAGAAGTGCACTTTCTTACCAATAAATATGTAAATTAAAAGGTACAATTTCAATAAACAGTTTTGAAAATGTGGATCTACAATAATATGGACACATTTCTTTTCTTTCTTTCTTTTTTTTTTTTTTTTTGCTAAAAGCAGTAAGCATAAAATCTTTTTAAAAATAACAGCTAAGCAATTGAAGACTTAACTCTTTAAATGACTCAGTCAGTACCATCATTTTATATAACAGATATCTTTAGGAGATAATCACCATTACATTGCTCTTATAACACTTCCAATTTTTCTTTTTTTTTGGTTGGAACCCAAAGTACCAGAACTTTATTCATTTGTTAAATAATATCTAGGCTCTATTTACATACAAAGCATTCTAAAGATTGCACACTATCAGAAAGTCATTTCATAAAATATACTTCTATTCTGTTTATTTATTTATTTTTATTTTTCATTTTTTAAATTAATTTTAATGGAGTGACATTAATAAATCAGGGTACATATGTTCAAAGAAAACATCTCCAGGTTACCTTATCATTCAATTATGTTGCATACCCATCACCCAAAGTGAAATTGTCCTCTGTCACCTTCTATCTGGTTTTCTTTGTGCCCCTCCCCTCCCCCCTCTCCCACCCTCTCTTTCCTCCCCCTACCCCGTAACCACCACACTATTGTCTGTGTCTCATAGTCTCACTTTTATGTCTCACCTATGTATGAAAGCATGCTGTTCTCAGTTTTTTTTCTGTTTCTTTTAAACAAGCTTATTATATAAATGATAATTACAGAAGTTTAGGTTTCAAACTATACCACATTATGGAGCTCCAAGCCAGTATCTATTGTTTTAAAATGTTCTTTCTTAGTATATTCAGGATTTCTATTCCCTAACACTATATATTTTGCAAACATAAAGACTCATTCATGTTTGACAAATGATAACATTAATTACAGGAAAAAATGACCATGAGCAATTCAACAGTTTTAAACAACTAAGGTACAATGTTAGATTTCTCAGATAAGTACTTTAGTGAACACCTTATGTTAAAAGTGGAATATTTTTGCATTCACTTATATATTAATTTCAAATTGTCTTAGTAGAAGTTTAAGGAATTGGATACAATGGCATTAGACTCATTATATATAAAATTGAAAGTTTCGGAAAATAAGAGACATCTATTAATTATCAGAGTATAAAATTTAAATAAATAGGTACTTAAACCCCATCTGCATTATTTTTGAAAAAATTGCTTACTTAAATAATGTCTTTGGTTTCATTTCCTCTATTACTCTTATTTTTAATTTCTTATAAGATATTTAGCAAATGGCAAGCAGCTCAAAAAGAACAATTGACATTTATGATGGAAATATATTTCTTAGTACATGACTATTAAACATTAGACTTAGAAATTATCATAGCTACATGACATCAGAGTACAATATAAAATATAATAATGGTAAGCATAGAAGATAATCATCAGCAAAACTTTAAAACCAGTAAAATTTCACTTTGAAACAAAATCACTATTGTCAGTTATGAAATGGAATCTACAATAGCTAGTTACAGACTAATGTAGAAATAAAAGAGGTTTTAGTTTAATCTTGTTTTTTTTTTTTTCAATTAAATCAGAGTTTCTCAGACTTGCCCCTGTTAACATTATGGGTTGAATAGTTCTTTATTGTAGGGGCTGTCTTGTGCATTGCAGAATATCTAGCAGCATTCCTTCTTTCTCCTCACTAAGTTGCAGAATAGCTGTACCACATCTGGACCTTTGTTGTGACAAAGGGCAAAATGTCTCTAGACATTGCCATATGCCCCCTAAGTGGAAAAATTAGACCTGGTTGAAAACCATTTCCCTAAATATAAAAATAATAGGTGACAGTTAAGAGGTCTTATTTCTATGTGTTAGAAAAATATGTACTCATAAGAAAAAGTGTTTTGTAATTTCCTTTTACGGAGGAAGAAAAAAGTCTTAGAGAATTTAAATTGATTGGCGAGATAGCACAGCCAGTGGGTAGCAGAGGTAGGAGAAAAACTAGGAATCTGACACCAGTTCATACTCCTTTAATTTCTCATTATCTGTGATTGGATTTTGAGCAAAATATTTCAAATGCAATTATTTATTTATCTGTTAAATGAGAACTCTTTAGGTATAACATCAAATATCCAAGTCTAAAAAAATTAAGAGATAGTCAATGAAGAAAACTGAACACATACTTCTTTGTCTGAGGCTGTGCTAACCCAATCTATACTTCATGCACATTTCAGTTCTGAGCTAAATAACAGTTTCATGTTTCCATATGTAACTTATGAATCATGAATACTTTTGTAGATGTGGATATTCATGGGTGCCTTGCAAGCATACTTTGGACCTAAATCAAAAGAAAAGAAACTAACATTTCTTAACATGAAATGATCAATCTCTTCCAGAGATGTCAGATAACTAGTATTTAAAATGCAGTTCTAAAACATATTTTATCATAAGTTTTTTGGACCCCAGGCTTGAAAATACTAATATAATATATATGTACTTAAATTGCACAATTCATATTGGCTAATCCAATTATTAGGAATGAACTTTTGAATATAAACAGTATAATTTATTCTGAAAGACCTGAAAAAAGACTATAGGTCTTCTTACTGAAAAAACATGGAATTTCCCTATACAACTCCAAAACTTCAATTGAAGATGTGTACATGTGGGTATGCATGTCTGTCTCTATGTGTATGAGTTTTCCATTTTCCAACGTTTGTTTGTTTTGTCTAACTGATAGAAAATCACTGGTTTGACTGATTTTACTTCAACTGCTTTAACTTATTGATATATTATGTGTAAATATAACTATTTTTTGAAAATAACACCAAATAAAAGACTCTGGTTCAGTGATTTGTAATGATATTTGTAATGATATTGCAAATGAAAATTAAAATAATATTAAAGTTGTTTCCAGTAAAGGTTAAATAAGTTTATTTTTATACTGTTAAGTGCATAATTTTTTAAGTAGTTTTTTCGCACACTTTTGTAATTTCTAACAATTCTCATTTTACTTCTCAAAGTACATGGTAAATGATCAATTTAGTAGTAGTAATATGAGAGAAATTTGATAAAAATTAAAGTAGTTTACATTTTTTTGATAAAGTTGATATCCTATTATAATACTTTTTGAAAAAATATTTAGAAACAATGCATGATAATCTCTTTTACTCATTTTACTTTTCTGTATGGAAAATTTTAAAGCTAGGCTAAGTTTTGTTTTGTTTTGTTTTTACAGGGAGAGAGAGAGAGAGAGAGAGAGAGAGAGAGAGAGAGAGAGTCAGAGAGAGGAATACACAGGAACAGAGAGAGATGAGAAGCATCAATCATCGGTTTTTCGTTGCGACACCTTAGTTGTTCATTGATTGCTTTCTCATATGTGCCTTGACCACGGACCTTCAACAGACCAAGTAACCCCTTGCTCGAACCAGTGACCTTGGGTCCAAGCTGGTAAGCTTTTATTTTTTTTCTCAAACCAGATGAGCCTGTGCTCAGGCTGGTGACCCCAGGGTCTCGAACCTGGGTCTTCCATATCCCAGTCCGATGCTCTATCACTGTGCCACGGCCTGATCAGGCAAAGCTACACTAAGTTTTAAGTGTGTCACTTTTATAAGTATTATGCTAATTTTATCATGACCACGAGAAATCTTAAGTAACATCCAAAGCCAAGTCTAATGATGAAAAATATATTTCAGCACAGGCTTATAAATTTAAACACCATGACAATGGCACTGTTACATAAGAAGTAGTTTCGGTTTTGTCAACAAAGCATGATTAGTTTTAGAAAATCTGCAAATATAATGAATTGCCATTGTATTTCTTCAAATATAATTTCATAATATTAAAAAATAAGAAAACATTAATATTATGACACTAAAATGGCATAATAAAATATAAAGAATATTAAGAGGTGTCTAGTTGATGTTGGAGCAAGCAACTCTTCATTATTCAGGATTGAATTTATCCATTGCGGATGAGTCATTCCCTTACTTATTCTTCTCCCTTCTGCTTTACACACCTATTAGCCATTTTTCTGGTACTTAGCCCCACCAACATTGGCTGTATAGGAGAAGGGAGAAGAGAGATAAATGAATATCACTAAACTAATTTTGTTGTCATTCAGTTTCATGTTTGGAATTTTCTGATTAATTTAAACGAATCTTGATAATCATATATGTGTACTGCACAAGATAAATATACTTACATCAGGCAAGAGAGGGTTCACTATGGCCTCTCTGGTCATGATCTTTAATGGCTGAGACATTGTAAGGGCTAGACTAGAAGTCTTAGCATAATCATGTAGAACAAATGGGATAGTAAGTATACTTATGTGTACTTTAACTGTATAATAATTAGCATATTGACTGTACTGAAAAGCTAAGACATTTTCTGAAGTTAGTGTGTACAAATTTTGGCTTCAGATTTGGAAAACTTTCATTTTAGTAGTTAGTGACCCCATTTTTATAGATGGTATTCACAGGAACAAATTTAGTTTGCACATAATTGGTATAATATTTAAATTCATTAGACTGTACTCATGTTCTGACTAATAAAAGTTGACAATACACATCTGGCAAGAAGTTGCAAAGGCAACTGCAATACTGTCCTCAATTCAAATCTCTGGATTCAATTTGAAACTCACGCCAAACTCACATTTTCCCCTGTCAACAATACCCCATACTGCATTGCACACCAAAGCACAGATTGTGTCACTACTGACGGAGTTGCTCTAATATGAGTATTGCATATAGAATAGCAAGGTGTAGGCACAGAGAACAGCAGACAAAAATGTCTAGGGTTGAAAGTCTCTTTTGTTGAACATGTTTTGACTCTAAAATCTCAAAGTCTTTTTTTCCTTACCACATTAAGCCATATATGCATTTGCTGACAAAAAAACAAACATAAACAAATAAAATTAAATCTTTATGAAGAATTTTTTTTACCTAAGTGGTTCTAAAAAACTAATTCTTTACTTTTCCTTTTCTTTTTCCTTTCTTTATTTTTTAGGGACTCTTTCTTTCTCTAAACTTGCCATGAGAACAAATTTGATGACATGAATTACACATATATTTCTAATCTAGGTATATGGCAATTTGATGTTTTACTTTATGTCAATGTTTTATTTTTCTAAATATTTATTAGACTTATGAATATACTCTTCCAGTTCCCAGTTTCTGTTCTGGCATTAACACTCGTAGTAATATTTTATCCTGCTTCATAAAATTAATATTTGGATATGGGTAAAGACCATGTGTAAAAAATTGTAATCAAAATGTTTTATTTATTCACTTTTTAAAAATTAATTCATTTATTGGCATTAAAGAGAGACAAAAGAAGTGAGAGAGAGAGAGAGACAAAAACATCAATCTGTACCTGTATGTGCCCTGACTGGGAATTGAACCTGCAACCATTGCATATTGGGACAATGCTCTAACCAACCGAGCTATCACGCCAGGACTCAAAAGTGTTTCCAAAGTTTGTTTTTGTTTTAACTGGTATCCCAGATTTTTTTTTTTTTTTTGGTGAAAAACAAGCAAAATGTAGAGATAATCTTTTTCTTATACTTTATGTTTCTGACCAAAGAAATAACATTATTCTTTTGTGAGTTATTTAACATAACATTTGATAAATATTTTCTTACCAAATAGGATAGATGTGGTTAAAAAAACAATAAACAAAAGAACATACATTTTGAGGTGCTGGACTCTCCAAGAAATCAGCTTCACTGGAGGGAGTTAACCTCCGGCAGCCCAGTTCCTAGTAAGGAAATATGTTCACGTGGGTCCCAGGAAACTGAAGCAATTGACATCTGGAGGGCAACTTTCTCCAAAACAGAAGATGTTGATACATCTCCTAATTTCTTTTTACTATTTGGGTCATAATAAATGAATTAAAAGACAAAAATATCTGATGGAGGCACAACCGTAAGTGGCAAGAAGCTAACTAGAGTAATAGAGAAACAGAGAAGAAATTGAACCAAGCAGAGAAAAAAAATTACTGGAGAATACAACTGAAGTGGGAAACCATTAGAAGAAGATAAAAGAAGTTGTTAGGTCTTGAAAGAACCATAGAAAATGAAGAGCGGTTGAAGATAAGCAAGTAAAAGAGAAAAGAATGAAAAGAAATAAGAAAATGTGAAACCATAATGCTAAAATATAAAACATATTTATAGTGATAGGGCCCCAATGAGATAAAATAAAGCAGGTAGTTAGTGTAAAAACCATTATCTGTTGTTATACCTATTCTGTGAAGAAAGAAGTAAAAATGTAATGGATGTAAATATACATGTATATATGATAATTTAATAAAAAAGGAAACATTGTTTAATGCAAATAATTTTATTATATATTTACAAGTAATCTGACATTGCGTAGAATACCTACAGTATCATTTTAATATAAAATGACAAATTACTTAAATAACTTAAAATGACCATTTTACTTAGAAATTAAATAGCAATCATGTAAAAATTGTTTTAAATTATCAGTAATTTTTACTGTTTACTATTTTAAATATAGTACAAATAAACTCTTTGAGTGTCCAAAGTAATAATGGGCCAAACAAATGTATCATCAAATGGATATGATTTGGTGGTAATAGTGAAAGTGAGATTCAGTAAATTATGAGAGCAAGCTGAGTGGTGATTTTAGGTCCTTTCAGTAATAAGTACAATGAAAGAGAAACATTGAGAGTGTGACATTAACGGGCGATAAATGATAGTACCCTGTTACCTTTTTTGTGGCTGTGCAGTGATTTCATGAATTAAAGAATGTCAGAATAAAACAAATGTGTACAAATGTGTAAAAATAATGTGTACAAATACAATTGCTTCACAAAGTAATGGAATATGGACCATCGCATACTACTTTATAATGTTCTACCATGTTCTAATCCTTACAATAATATTTTAACCTTTGAATTCATGGGTATTTTGAAGTAATTTTTTATTATTCACAGGTTAAAACATTATTCATGTTTATGTAACCTAGATAGATCCACCACAATGACAGTTAATTTTCACAAATAACAAATATTAGGCTAAAGTAATTATACATACAGACTATATAATAAAATACAAACAACTTACAACTTTAAAGAATTTAATATGTAACTCTAGTGATTTTTATTTAATAAGATCTGATAAATTTTATCTTAAACATGCAAACAGAAAAGGGCACAATTGGTTCCACTGAGATTGTACCTAATAGCAAATCAGAGGCAGGGTCTAATATATCCTTGGGTTGCAAGAATATAAGGTGCACCACTTAGAGATTAAATGACATTCCTGCCTGAGAAGCTTTCTGTAAACTGCTGTTTCCTGGGTATTCATCATAGCTGAAATTTAAGAATATGTTTTGTTGTTATGTAAGACAAGTCATACCAATTGTGCTTACAGTTTTGTTTTGTATTTACACTCATATAACACAGGTACCAATATAAAAACTTTGTCAAGAAAACATCTTTTCCACAACATAAAATACCAGTATTTTGCCAAGGTGATGTTATTCCAATTATTCAAATATTTAAATACGATTTATTCAAAGCAAGGAAGCAACAATACTGGCCACAAGTAGCATTAACCATGCAGTTGTTAACAATACAGGCTAAAAAGAAGAGGCTTCTGTGAAAGCTGCCACATATGGACAAGAGTTAATTGATTTCCCTTGACCTCATCCAGATTGGTTTCTGAATAAATTTTTTCGCCCCAGCAATTATGTAAAAATTATCAGAAAAATTACTCACTCCAAGGTCACCTGAGCCACAGCGTCCATTGAACTGTATCCATTTTCCATGAAAATATCTGTATACCGGCCCATTTTGATTGCTTCTAGCCATTCACCTACTGATCTGTAGGCCCCAGATCCCAGTGGGCCATGTTCTGCCAATAAATTAGATACTCTAAAACACACAAAACATAAATATTAAAAATAACACTTTCATTCTCTTATAACAAATTATATTACAATGTTAGCTCATAGTCAATGGATCCTTGGGTTTGCAAGTATATTGACAGAGAGAAATATATAAATCTAAACATGGAAGAAAATATTTTGAAATATAGAAAAAATCATTCTTTTCAGATTTTTTTATATCCATAACTAATGTATAATTATAATGACTTCATAAGTTAATTTTCTGAATACAAAACATTAGCTTAAATTCTCAGGTAGTAAACTAAATGCATTTATTTCCTACTATTGTTTTGTTTATAAAAATAATATAGAAACTGCTATCAAATATAGATATACAGAATAATGTGTACAAATACAATTGCTTCTAGATTTAGCCAGAGAAACCTGTGCTAATTTCATAAGAAGTATAAATCTTATTTATTCTTTATCTTAATTCTCTCACCTAGGGGTGATTGTCAATTCACCTAGGAGTAATAGAACCTGGAAAACAAAATGTAACCCCAAACATAAAAGAAAACTAAATAGGACCAATTAAACCATGAGATGTTTCTAACTATACTGAATTCATACTCTTTGGCCAATAATAATAATAATAATAATAATATAATCATTTTTGGAAATGTATCTTAAAAAATAATGGGGGGAAATGGCAAAAAGTACACATATAATTTTTTTGCTACTGACAATAAACATTGAAAACATAATTTAAATATTCATCAATGGGTGTTTATTTAAGTAAAATTCAACCTTAATATACAGCATACACATCTTTCTTTCTACTTATTTACTCTGCACTTTCTCGCATCCCATTTACACTTTAAATTACCCCTGTGTAGCTTCTCCCAAACCAATTCTATAAAAATTGCTCTCGTTTAGGTGGTCAGTGACCTCCATTTTGCCAAAATCTGTGAACATTTTCCTATCTGTAATATTACTGACCTCTTAGAAATATCCAAAAACAGCCACTACCATTTCTCTCCTGAAATCTTACCTATTTCAACTTCTTTTTTTAATTACTATTCTCCTTCTTGGCAATCATGACATTGAATGTTTCTGGTTTCTCCTTAATCTCTTTTGCCTGCTATTTTTTTCTTTTCATGAGTTTAAAATTTGGAGAAAACCAGGATTTGGCCTATAACTTTTCTGTTCAAACTGTAATTCCACTCTATTTAGACAGTTGTACACAATTTCTTGTTTCAAACAGCATCTATTACTATCCAATAATTATCTCCCATCTAATCTCATATATTCATATGCCAATATCATGCCTCAATTATTTCTCATAAAAATATCACTCCAACATTTTCATAAGCATGCTCATCTGTTTTACATCCATTCCTTCTGAAGTGCTCCCACTATAGTATATGATACAACAATTCTCTCCTTCCTTAATCTTCAGTTCCCTCACAATCCATTTTTGTGTGTACTATCCATTTTACCTGTGATACAGTGCACATCTGACCACTTCTTTCTATCTCATTTGTTACCATAGTTCAAGAAATCTAGCTTCCCAGGTTTCCTCCTAAATTATACTTTCACTCTCCACTCCAAAACCAAGTTGTCTTTTAACATTTTTATTTTGTTTACTATCCCTTTCTCCCACAATACTGCATTGCTCAAAGCTGTACACTCTTGTAGTGATTTATAGCCATTAAACACTGAGGTCAATAATTTATTGAAGATGAAGTATATGAGGGAAGAGTTGAAGAGTAGGATCTTGAAGTTGAGATTGTGGAAGAGTTAGAATTTTTGTTAATAGCAAATACAAGAATATAACTATGACAAGAACATCCAAGGTATTTCAGAGATCAAATTCACTAAAGTAGAAAATTTCAAGTATTGAAAAATATTCAAACATTATCTACATGGTTACTAAAATCACCAACTTTTGAGACATAAGTAGGAATACAGAGAAAGAGAATGAATCTGGAACTAACAGCTTGTAGAATCAGGATTTGTAGATGGCTGTATAAAGATTGGTAGAAAGTGGTATAGTCTTAAGCCAAATCTGTTTAAATGAAATCTGGCAAGCTGATTCTACATATTTCACACAAGAAATTTATGAAAATGTTGATTTTTAAATTACTCTCAAGCTGTAATGATGCTGACATAAATTAAAACAATTTAGAACATAAAAGTGTATTTTTTATTTCTTTATGTGCATTTATGACAATTTAACATAATTCAAACAAGTAGAGGATGAAAATGCTTAATATTTTATGTGACAGTGAAAATTTTTAAATCAGATATTTCAGAGACAACATAAGAAAGAATTGTTATGAAGAAGCATTTTCCAGTTGCTACCACAGAAAGTTAATGATCCTTGAAAAGAGTTTGAAGATTCATTCCTTATTTTTATTTAAAAATAAATTTTAGCCTAGTAAACACATGTTATGTCAGAATCATAGAACTTTTGCAACTTTGTCAACAAATTAATCCTCATTTAGTTCATGCTAATAGGCAGCCAATTCAGTTATTGGCATGACACTTTTCTATGTAAAAATAAACAATTGCCTCAAATGCAATGATAATAACAATCTGGAAAATTTTATAGTACTGAATCACATTGATTTATGTTTTGAGAGAACTATTCTCTAATTTTCAAGTTAAAGAATAAAGTATATTTTACAAATAGAAAACTATTTAAATGCATCTACAAAGATAAAAAATATGCTTATTTTCTCACATAAAAATTTTCCACAATATTTCTCATATTTGAATAAGCAAATATATGTGTACAACTGGCTAAGAGTAAAGGGTCCCTAAAAGATTTGTTAATATTTATAAAATATGACAAATACTAATATTTATTCTAAATAAATAAGAAGTAATTATTGGTAGATATCTGAAGGGATTGAGAAAAAGAAAACTTGTAGACAGACAACAGTATGGTGATTATGAGATGGAAAGGGGGATGAGGAGAGATAGAAAAGGAATATAAATGGTGGTGGAAGGAAACTTTACTTTGGGTGGTTAACACACAATACAACGTACAGATGTTGTGCTGTAAAATTGTACCCCTGAAACTTCTAGATTTCTATTAACCAATGTAACCCCAATGAATTCAATTAAAAATAAATTAAAAAGAAAATATATCAGTGCCTAACTGGATGTTTCCTATTGTCTTGTAATTTTATTTTTTCACTATCTCTACCTTTATGGGATTAAAAACACATAGAAATATATATATTTTTTCTTAATACTAGCTGAATTTGGCTACAGTTAACATTTTTCTTAAACTGGCTATGTTACACTATTGGATTAGGTATAGATGCTTTTAAGTATAGTTTAATCATTTATATTTTATTCACTGTAAGAGAGTAAATTTACACAAAAAATTATAATTAAATAAGTTACTGTTATATAGATTTAGGGGTTCACATGTGTACAGAAATGTGTTAATTGATTTAATATTTGTGGCATCAGTTTGAATTAGCTAAATTCAGGAAACTCTTTCAGGTATGGCCTGTACCTGCTTGATGCATTAACCAGAGTCTTCAAGCTACTTGGGTTACGTATCAGCTTGTCCAGCATGTTGACAATTTCCTCAAACTTGGGTCTGCTATTTCGATCCTTCTGCCAGCAATCCAGCATTAGTTGGTAGAGAGCAGCAGGACAGTCCATGGGGCTTGGCAGACGGTAGCCTTCTTCTACTGCTTTAATTACCTGTGTAAAGCAAGACAGGACCAGTAGCAACACTACAAATTTAGTAGAAAAAAATTGCCCCTACCTAATTTTCATCCTTTATTATTCTTACTCTTCCATTAACAACCAACTTCACTAACTCTAAGGTCCCCAGTTACTTCCATTTGTTATGAAATAAAACATCATAAAGAAGTAAATATACTATCACAATATAAAAAGATAGGCTTTCTTCACATATTATAAAGAAAATAAATGGTAATCATTTTTACTTAAGATCTTGAAGGGTGATTTGTAAAATTAATTGACAAAAATAAATAGTCTGTGTTTTATTTATCTTTGAATTCTGAGTCAAATAATGATGAAATATTCCTGTGATTTCTCTGAAAAGTTAATGTTTTTTTTAATGAAAAATTATGAGCAGGACCACATTTTTTAACTTAATAGAACTGCAGTTTTACTTCAGAAGAGAATATTGGATGGTAAATGATAAATAAGTCAAAAGCTAAATTAGTGAAACTATCTCATGTATCATTTAATAATGTCTAAGTCTTATGTTTATTATCATCTACTGATTTCTGTGAGAATTTCAAATAATTTTCTAGTAGCTGAGGCATTACAAGCATTACTAAATTTAAATGTGACCACATGTATGTATATAAGACTAACTGTGAGGTTGTTTTCTCAAAAAAAAATTTATAATATTTGCTGCTGCCATCAATGTATTTAACCCCAGAAATATATTTATACTACTGAATATAATAATACAGCTTTTATTCAATTATTAAAAATCAAATGTTTAAATGATACCAAAAAACCATAATATTGAATATATTTCTTAAAATAACAAATACAAGGGTCATTTATGACAAAAAGGTTGAGGGAATATGAGAGAAAGTATTTGAGGGAAAACAAGTTTGGGCCTATCACATTGGATGGTCATTGCTGTTAACCTTAGGCAAGTACATACATGAGATAATGAATGTTCACAATATAATTTTTTTATTTGAAGTGTGTTGAGAACACTCATATGGCAATTTGCATAAATGATATTTGGACTGAAATTATAAATGTGAGGATCATAAGCACTTGGTCACCACCTAAACTCCGGTGTAGTTTATATTATCTTGGAGAAGGCATAAAATAAAGGTTCCAGAGAAGCACCTCTGACTCAGTTTAGGTGGAGAAATAAAAAGTACTCAGCAGCTATAAAACCAAATGTTTAAATAATCATTGAATAGCTATGAGCAATGGACAAATGCTCCTCCACTTACACTGTGGTTATGTCTCAATAAACCTATCATAAATTGAAAACATATTGTCAAAACTGTATTTAATACACCTAACCAAAGAACATCATAGTTTAACCTAGCTTACCTTAAACCTGCTTAGAACATTTACAAAAGTCTGCAGTTGGGAAAAATCATCTAACACAAAATTTATTTCATAATAAGGCATTGAATAAATTATGTAGTTTATTATGTGTATTGCTTTTACACCATCATAAAGTTGAAAAATTTTAAGTTGAACCATCATCATAAGTCAGGGACTGCCTGTACCTGAAAGTCACTTACCACCTTAGTTAGCAACTCAAAAACAATATGAAAAATTAAAAGGCAAACTATAGTAGAAAATATTATAGAAACTATAACATGTGGTTAATATATCTAATGTATTTAAAGCTCATGAATATTGAGAAATAAAATAAGAAAACGTAAATGAGAAATAAAAAGTAGCCAAAAACTTATAAAAGAAAATTTTAAATAAATTTGGAGAGAATGTTATTCTGACTAGTGATAATGAATACATTAAGTAGTAAAAGAATAAAATTAGCATTTGTATTCATCTATAAATGCAAATTCATTTATTTATTAATTTTCTTATAAGACTCCCCATTGTTGATAAGGACAGGGGGTATTCTTTTTGATAACATAAATGTACCACCTGACCAGGCACTGGTGTGGTGAATAGAGTGTTGGACTGGAATGCGAAGGACCCAGGTTCAAAACCCCGAGGTTGCCAGCTTGAGTGTGGGTTCATCTGGTTTGAGCAAGGCTCATCAGCTTGAGCCCAAGGTCACTGGCATGAGCAAGGGGTCACTTGCTTTAGCCCCCTTGGTCAAGGAACATATGAGAAAGCAATCAATGAACAACTAAGGTGCTGCAACTAAGAATTGATGCTTCTCATCTCTCTTTTTTCCTGATTGTCTATCCCTATCTGTTCCTCTCTCTGTCTCTCTTAGTCTCTGTCACAAAAAAATAACATAAATGTACCAATATTAAATGTCATAATATAATTTATATCATGAAATATTTCATGTATATAATGATTCTTGACTTAAAATCTAGTTTATTTTATGATGTTTTTCTCCCAAAGCTGCATACAATTAAGTCTATTTTGTTCATCAGCACCTATTTATTTATTTATTTATTTTTGTGACAGAGAGAGAGACAGACAGAGAGAGGGAAGATAGGGACAGACCAGAAGGAAGAGAGATGAGAGGCATCAATTATTTGTTGTGGCACCTTAGTTGTTCATTGATTGCTTTCTCTTACAAGCCTTGACGTGAGGGCTACAGCAGAATGAGTGACCTCTTTCTCAAACCAGTTACCTTGGACTTCAAGCCAGTGACCTTGGACTCAAGTCACCGACCATAGGGTTATGTCTATGATCCCACGCTCAAGCCAGCGATCACATGCTCAAGCTGGCTAGCCTAAGTTCAAGCGGGATGAGCCTGCACTCATATGCAGGTGACCTTGGGGTTTTGAACTTGGGTCCTCCACATACCAGTCTGACATTCTATCCACTGCACCACCACCTGGCAAGCACCTATTTTTTAAAAAAATATCTTCTTTACTTCATTGACTAGCTAGTCATTATATGTGACTATGGAATGAATAAATTAAACTAACTCTTTAGTTTAAAAGAATATTAATGTTATTTGATCTAAGGTTATTTCCAAAATACATTACTTAATCAGCTTTATTTTCATGTAGATTTATTTATAGAAATGTAATACCTTGTCTTTAAGTTAACTTAGAACTTAGTCCAGAAAATTAAGCTATTGAATTTAATTCTAAAATCATCTTTAAATTTATGTTTAAAATATATTTAGAATTACAACTTTTTTTGATTTATTGTGAGATATTTTAAAATTTATTTTTTACTTTGATTTTCTTCATATTCTGGGGGAGAAATGGGTGACATTCGTACTCTGGAGGTTTATGAAATTTACCAAAGCACAATTTAGGTTGTTCATTTTATCATAGAATTTATAATGTATAGCTAAGTAAATCAGAATCTAAATTG
Organism: Rhynchonycteris naso; assembly: GCA_037038555.1. Lineage (NCBI taxonomy): Eukaryota > Metazoa > Chordata > Mammalia > Chiroptera > Emballonuridae > Rhynchonycteris > Rhynchonycteris naso. Next base: position 271,034,233 of record CM072996.1, on the reverse strand, counting down.
ACTTTGTTTATTACTATTACATGTATTAATCTAGTTGGTCAAGATAAACAAAGAAAAGAGAAAAATAAAGGTAGTCAGAATTTTTATAATCTGGTATCATGTCAGATGTGCTATATCTGAAATATTATCATTAGCTCTCCATTTTCTTGGCATTGACATGTAAATAAGTACATTTACAATTTAAAGAATGTTGCCTCTCTTTTTAATACGTAAAAACACAACACCAACTGTCCAGTATGGCACTATTTACTTGGTAGCAAGTTCACTTGATATATTGGTTCCTTTCTATCATATAAGGGTCAGTGAGGGCATCTTTTCAGCTATATATGCCTATTTTGGGTACTGTTTTCTTTTGTTGCTCAAAGAACTTCACCCATCATTACAAGGTTTTCATAATCAATCTATAAACACAGAACCCTACCTATCATGTCACACAGCAAGGTTACCCATTTCAGAATGAAGGATATGTGAGAGTATCCCATAGTGATATGCTGGTAGATATCTAACAATTGGCTCATCTTACTGGGGAAACAGATTTATAACTTTTTCTCATTCATGTGATATAAATACTCCCTTTATATAAACTGCAAGGTACCAACAAAACCTCATTCAGGTACAAATGTTCTAAAAACTTGCTACCTGGTTAGTTGGTTCCAGCAACCAATACATAACTCCTCATCCAGAAATAACTAGCTGCATAGAATGTTAGAAGGCCCTTTAAAGGCAATGTTGAAGCACCAACTTGGAGGCAATAGTCTGAAACAACTTAGTGCCATTATTTCGAATGTAGTATATTTTTTAAGTCAGAAACTTCTATACTGTACACCATTCCCAGTGGTTCTTACCAGGGCAGACAGTAAGGGTTCCATTGAACAAGAAGTTATGGCTGCCACCAGGACACTGGGCTAGTGTCCACATACAAGAAGAGAGAGGATTCACTATGATGGCAAAGGTAATTTATATTGAGCAGTAGGAAACATTTGAGCTGTTTTTACTCAGTTGGGGCATGGAGAAACACATGCGAAACCCAGATAATATACTTGTAGCCGTCTTTCTATTCTTTTATAACAATTGTGTCCTGAATATGTTTACCTTGAGAATGAAAAATTGATTCAGGCTACCAATTAAGCTACAAAGATCTACCAAGTTGATAAATAAAGGAAATTCAGAATGGACAATGGAGGAGGGAGAGGTTAAAAATCAGGTGAGGTTTGGATCAACTAAAGCTGCAGGAGCTGCAGGGCAGTCCATAACCTGCTTCTTCTAAGTTTCCCCTGAGGAAGAAACCAACAAAACCATGTCCTTAAACCTGTGTGGAGGAGTAAGTCTGTGCTGCAAAGGGGTGGAGTATAGCCACTAAAAATTTGTCCATAAATCTTCACCTACAGGGATGCTAACTGACCAACAATCCCTAACCCTAGACTCTTTAAAACCCACTGTCACATTTACGCCAAGGCCCTGCTTGCCAACTTTACTCCCAATCAGTTACTGAACATAGCAGTGATAATTAGGTAGGCTGACCTGAGGGTTCCCTGACAGCTTTGCCAACTTCTCTTAGAACGGCACTTCAGTCTCAGATGCTTGCATCCCATCATCTTTCTTTGTATCTCCACTGTAGCTATACCATGATCTGACACATCTCCCAACTTTCTCTCATTTATCCACATTCTTCCTTACAAGCATTTCCCTTCAATAACACTAATGCATAGCTAATTTCCTCTTGGCTTCTTGGAAGACCTAGACTGGCCCAGGTATTATATTACAGGTACTGTGATGCAAACTGTATGTATATTATCTACATTGATCTTTACCATATTTTGCAAGATGCAAACCCATGATCTACCATATTTTTCGCTCCTTATGATGCACTTTTTTTCTCCAAAAATGGAGGGGAAAATGTCCATGCATCGTATGGAGCGTTCTTTTTTTTTTTTTTTTTTTTTTTTTAGCTAATGCAAGTTCCCAGACAACTAGAAGAGTATTTGAACATTAAAGTCTCTTCTCATTAGTTAATAATGGTGCTAATGGTTGTTAATACTGCTGCTGAGTTTACATTGTTGAAATATTATTGTGGTATATTTTATTAAATATTTTAACACACCATTGGTTCAAAAAATTTTTTTTTCTTTTATTTTCCTCCTTAACCCTACGTATGTCTTATGGAGTGAAAAATATGGTATCTTTCTACCCTTGGTTGAGTCCCACTATTGGACTTAAAAATAATTACTTTCCCAAAAATATCTTGGGATAGGTATGGCTCTTACTCCATGGGATTAGTTTTCTTGTACTTTAAGAAATATATATATATATATATATATATACATACACACACACACACACACACACACACACAGAATTAAAATGAGTTACTTAAAAGACGGTGCAGTCTTTATCAGAAAGGATGTAAAAAAATATAAGATGAATAACTGAGTGGCAGGAAATTTGTGGGAAGAATTTAAGCCTCAGCAAGATACTTTGATGAATAAGTTCTGTCTAGGTTTTGAGTACCTATCATCTTGCTAGGTATTGACTTGAAATACCAAATATGAGTCCTTTTGTTACTATGTGATATGAAACTCCCCATAAATGACTAGAGTTTAAAAATATATTCTTGTAAATAATATCAGACACCACAGAAATAGTTTGAGATACACCAATTTCTTCTAGAAAAAAATTTCCTATTGCCAAGAGTTATTAAAAATATATTGAGGATGCTTTTTTTGTAGTTCATTAATATTAGATCATTAAAGTTCCAGAGATTAAAAAGATCTTAGAAATCTTCTATTCAATTCCATTCCCTTTATACTTATTAAAACTGACCAAGAGGTATAGAATCCAAGATAAATACTTTCAGTTCAATATAAATATACTTTTTAAAAAATTTTTGTCATTGCTTTAAAATAGTAAGTCTCAGAAATTTTGGACATAGTATTAATATTTCTTTATGTGTCACTTTTTCCAAAAAATATCTTTTTCCAAAAAATTATTCCCATTTCTAAAAAATTTCCAAAGGGGTAAGAATTCCCATGAGGTTACCAGTCCCTAAAGTAATTATTTGCATCCAAGGGCAGCATTATCCTTAGAGGGCCAATACAATCTTAGAAGACCAATTTTTATTGTTCCAACACACCCATCATTACACAGATAGTATTACACCGAAGCTAAGAAGTTTCACAACTTTTGTCACTATCAAATCTTGGTAATTTACAGTATCTGGATAAGAACTAAAGCCCTAATATTTAGTTAATTATAACATGCTGTGTGTTACTATAAAATATTCTCTTTGCTTTACTATAAACTATTGTAACAATGTAAGAATGATATACATTTTTATGTCTATATCTACACCTCTATCTGTTCTGTACCACTGAGAATGAAACAAAGAGAAAGAAAGGCACACCAGTACAAAGTGGGTTGACATCCTTTCAGAGTCAAATATTCTTGCTGCCTTATAGGTAAGTTTGAGGCCAACAGAAATAGTATAGAAAACTGCTGCCTCCTCCACCCCTGAAAGGCAAAAGTTATTATAACATGAGAAGATTAAAAAAATAGATTATTTAAATGAGTTATCAAAACATTTTTTAATCTATGGGCTTAGTATAATCTATATATTTATATACTTTAAAATAAATACAAGAGAAAAACACTGTCACTAAATATAAATACGCAATTTAATGAAATATTTTTTTTTATTTTGGTTTTTATTTGAAGTTCTGAAAAATGTTGATGTTTAAAATGTTTGTTATCAATAAGAACTTTCTACTGAATATAGCATGTTATCTTAGCCTCGCAAGTTTAAATCAGAGTTCATGGTCTGGTATTTACCTAAATCATCTTTATTCTGGTTTATATTTTTATGCCCTGTTATAACTTTTCTCTGTGATGACAAATGCAATTCTAAATCAAAAGAAACCTACTACAGCATTCTTTTCCCCTGACACAGTGAAAGGTCTTTTTGAGGGATTTAGGTGAGTCTGCATGTCTTGTCTTGGTAATGTAACATTTTCAGAGTGGCAAAGCCCTTTTTGAATTAGATAGTATCTGGAATGTACAGATTATGCAATACATCATTTGAAACTGCCAACTCAGTACTTCTACTTTGTTCTCTGATATTTTATTTCCAAAGAGATATTAGGTAATCATTATTTTCAAGTATAGTAGATCTGTCATGTTTCCTGGGTACAAATGTAGATAGAAATTGGGGCATATCAAACTTAGTGTTCTATCTAAAAACTAAATACCACTAATGATGTTGCCTTGCTGAGGAAGTACAAAGCATGTGTTGGACCTACTATTAAAGGTATACATTTTAGAAAGATCTCTGATTATATAATCACTTTCTGTAAGTGTCATTTAGATTCTCAGTAAACCCAGTCAAAGCCAAGATATTAGTTTTTTTTTTTATAACCTCCTAAAAATATTACATTAGCATTTCTTTATATTTTTAAAGAATAATTCCAAATGAAGTTATTTGGAAAGGTATTAAGACTCTCAAATAGCTGAAATCAGAGAAAAAAAAGACATGTCCCAAATTATTCCCATTTTTGTTTTTATGTCCTTCTCTATGTAACTTTATATTGCCCACTCACAACAAGCAGTATAATGGACCAATCCTCTGATGGGTTTGGCCAATGCGATTTTAGCCGGTATGTTTCAGGTTAAGGAGCAACTGGACTCATTCTTGCTTTTCAATCACTTGGTAAATGAACTCACATCTAATCTTGCCTGATGATCTTTGGAGGAAGATAAATGCTATGTGATATGCAAGTATAGATGACCAGCCAACCCCAAGGAACATGAGCAAGCCCAGTCAAAATTAGCAAAAACACTTATGAGCATTCACCTAGCATCATGTTCTACTTTGGTCTATAATTTTATTTGTGACAGATACAACTATCTCAGGTACAGTTGCCAATAATGTGGATGTCAGTGCTACACATATACACATGGTAGAGAAGTATAAATAATTCTGGGTGACAGAATCAGAATTCACAATATCTCAATTATAATTTAACTAAGAGACAAATAAGGAAGAATTGTTTTCCTTAAGTGAAGGAACCAGGCTTGCTGGCAAGACAGAATAAAATACTGTCACAAAATTTAAAAAAAGAATGGCATTGACATGAGTTTTGAAAGAAGATTAAAGTCAAACCACAATGTATTCTGTAGCTCAAGTTAACATGTGGCATTTATCTGGAAAACAAAAAGTAGCAAACAGGTCTCATTTTTGTTTAGATTAGATCAATCCAGAGTAATCATTAAATATTGAATTGAATATTTCATATTCATTTAGAAAGGTAATTTAGGATCAATATTTGAAATGAAAGGGAGGAATGAGAAGTTGATTTAATTGGAGGCAGGGTGGTGGTTAGGTGAAAAAATTTGAAGAACCATGTTGAAAAATCTGGTATAACTTCTATTATTTTTATGATCTTAAGAAAGCCATTAAATCTTTCTTAATTTCTTAACTTCAAAACAGGAATAATAATAATACCTCTCTGATGATTTCTTAAATATATACCAAGAGTTCATTGATACGTTTATCTTAGTCTTGCCCCTAAAATTATAAAGTTGGAGATGGTAGATACTATATTCTCCCAAATTTAGAGAAATATAAATAGTACTCCTTTCTTAAATCAAATGAGTATAGCTCAAATAAAATCAATTAAGGCAATTTTAGATGACTACAAGAAGCAGCTTTAGATATCTTAGTGTATACTTGTTGAGAAGCAGGAATCCATCATGGTATTTGATGGAATAGTAATAGGAATAGGAATAGTAAATAAGAATCCAGTTTGCTATTGATATCAGAGAAAAAGGGTATAAAATACAGTTGACTTCTGAATGATAAAGGTTTGAACTGTATGAATATTGTAAATGTATATTCCTTCCTTATGATTTTCTGAATAACATATTATTTTCTTGTAGCTTACTTTATTGTAAGACTACAGTTTATAAAACATATAGCATACAAAATATTATTAATTGACTGTTTATGTTATTGGTAAGGCTTTCAATCAACAGTAGGCTATGAGTGGTTAAATTTAGGGGAAGTCAAAATTTCTATAAGGATTTCTAACTCTGTGGGATTTGGCTCCTCTAAACCTACACTGTTCAAAGGTCAACTGTAATCTTAGGAAAGTGTGGCCTTAGCTTTTCACCTGGGGAGAGTTGAAGAAGATAGGCTGGCTGGGACAGCCTGCAGTAGAATCCAAAACAGGGAGCACTAGTAGAGCATTAAACTATCACATGTTCTATCAGGTTTAGTAGATACGTATATGATGCAGTGCAAAACTGTGGAGTGGGGAGCAGGTGCAAGTGAGAGGAACTGGGAGAAGTCCGGTAGAGTATATCCTTTTCTGTAAGGACCCTGCAAAGAGGAGTACCTCATCAAACGCCTTTGGAATTGCTCAGATGGGAACCTCACTAGGGAACACTGTTTGGGTTACTTCCTGGTTGGAGGCACCAATATCCCAGCATTACAAAAATATTCTTGCCCTTTTATTTCTACCTCTTCATCCAGAAAGATTCTGAAAAGTCTAGGCACAGACTTCAGCAAAGAAGGAAGAAGAGCAAAAATCTGACCATTCTTTCTTCCCAATGTAGTTACCGAGGTTCAGAATGGCCCTGTGGTTGTGGAAAATGGATATGGTATTAACTTTTGTTTAGAATGAACTTGCATTTTTGTATCTGAAAATGAGTCTTAATTACTGGCATGAAAATGCTGTTTCAACAAAATATGGCTAAAGAAATATTTTGGAGAAATATGGCCTGTCTAATAACCCCAGAAGGCAAAAGAGGAAGATTTTAAAAAGTATGAATGAAAGAAACAGAGGAAAAAATTCCTTACAACATGCTATTGAGGTAGAACTTTAATATACTGGTTTTATAAAGAAGTAATAAGATATCAGTGGGAAAGCACTTTAGACTGTGTATGGTACATAGTAAGGGCTCAATAAATGTCATCTCCTTTTATAATTGCTGGTATTTGACAGAAAATTATCAAATTTAAATGTGGTTCTAAATAGAAAGGTTGTAATGGAATAGTAACAGTGGAAAATTACAAAAGCAAAGACCAAAAAGTTATGCGTTAGGTATCATAAAACAAACATTCTGAACATAAATAGATGATTCTCTGTTCCTTTAATTTTAAGATTCTATTATTCTAAGCATGAATCATGGGGAAAAATCAGTTTTGTTTTTTTTTTGTTTTTCTTTTTTACTAAATTAGATAGACAATACAACTCTTCCTACATTTTTTAAATATAAAAAACATAGACTGCTTTTTATTCTCTAAGAGCGTCCACTAATAAATCAATATTGTTCATCCTATTAGATTGGAGTATTAGCTGCCTCTATAAAATTCAAATCACAAAAAAAGCATGCCTGCCAGTATTTATTCTCTAATACCTCTTTTTTATCTTTGAAAGTGATACTGACAGAAAATGAGCAGAACATCACTACCATACAGTGAGAACTATCTGGCAAGGGACTGAGCTTTTAAAGTTTGGGGACCCCTGGAATAACCTATTGCTCGAACCAGCAACCTTGGGTCCAAGCTGGTGAGCTTCTTTTTTTAAAAAAATTTCTTTTTATTTTATTTATTTTAGAGAGGAGACACACACAAAGAGAGAGAGAGAGAGAGAGAGAGAGAGAGAGAGAGAGAGAGAAAGAGGGGAGGAGCTGGAAACATCAACTCCCATATGTGCCTTGACCAGACCAGTGCAGGGTTTTGAACTGACAACCACAGTGTTCCCAGGTCAATGCTTTATCCACTGCACCACCACAGGTCAGGCAAGGGAACTGAGCTTTTATACAAGGGTAACTTACTTCCCTTTTTGCTAACTCAGTTTGAGCTTCTGCATAAAAGATATTTTAACAACAAAATTAATCAGAGGGTAAGCAAAGTATTTTATTTTTTTAAGCAACTGTCATGTTCAGAACAGAAAACTATTATAAGTTTTGGGAGGTGCATACACAATAGAGTGTACAGAAATGTGTTGGAGAATTGGGCACATGAAACCTGTATACTTATGTTAACCAATGTCACCTCAGTAATTTCAAAAAGAAAAAACTATTATAAATCTTATGAAACAGGAACCAAATCATTTCATTTTAAACTTGAGGAGAAATAGTTCTATACTTACGTCTTGGTTGGTCATCTCCCAGTAGGGTCTCTCTCCATAAGACACAACCTCCCACATCACGATTCCATAGCTCCAGACATCACTAGCGGAGGTAAACTTTCGGAAAGCTATCGCTTCTGGGGCAGTCCATCTGATTGGAATTTTGCCTCCCTGAAATTGAAAAAGAATTAAAAAAAATTCCTCACACACTTCAACTGTACCTAGGGATATTACTGCCTCACTGAAAATATTTAGAAAGAGATGTATCATTTTTAAGTGAATCTATTTGCTATCATGCAATCTCTTTCCACATATCCATCCATAAGCACTTGTAAGTTGAGTACTACTTTGCTATCTGAAAGATTTCTGCTTTAAATTTTGTTTGACTACTGGAATACATACAAGACCCACATCTCAATTACAGTATCAGCATTGCAGCTTTAAGCACAGAGAGGAAGCAGTCAAGCAAATCAATATGGTATACTTTCATAACTTTCAGCCAGAGAGTTACCTAAGAAGTAACATTTTCATTTAATTCAACTACTCTGAAAATTATTAAAATTAGGCTATGGGGAAAAACAATATTATTAACTATGGGATTTTTTTATATGGCAAAAAAAATTGGTTTGGTAAATTTTCTTTTAGTTCACAAAATAAACATATATCCTACCTTTTCAGGGTAAATTTTTTCCTCTTAATTTTTAAAAGTAGATAGTTTAAGAAACCATTTTTTTATTATCAAAATACTACTACTAATAATAATAATACTTAAGGAGGAGAGTGAGAGAGAAAAACAAGTGTAGGCTTTCAATATTTTCTCGTAAAAAGAACAGCAAGAAGGGGATAATTTATTTCACTTAGTAAAAAAATTGGACTTAAACTGCTCTTTAAGAACCAAAGTTTCAAGACATATAAAAAAATGTTATATGATGCTTGAAACTGCTCTCTGAGTTGAAATTAATTTGAATTATTCAAACTTAGTTTGAATTATTTGCTCCTTAGAAATACGGTAATGCCACTTTAAGAAAACTTTACTAAAACATACTTTTATCAATTCAGTATTCATTAGTAAGATTACACAGCTAGGTCTGGTTATTTGCTTTATGATATTCTATAATATATTATTATTAAACCTCTTAAAATTATAGTTTGTGGATTACTTTAATTTCCAGCCTAGACGTTTGCTCTTAAACCTCTAACCATAATATCTGTCATCAGTATTCTCTAAAGTTTCCTTATTCTCCCCTCCTTTACTCAATACATTTTCCACAAACTGTTACTATAACCATTTTGTAGGAATAATTCTTGACAACTTCAGGATCTCTGCTTTTTTTTTGTCTTTCTTCTCCCCCAGTTTGACACAATGACACAGGCATTGACAGTCTAGTTTATGCATTTAATTAAAACATAAAGCAGTCATATTGGGAATGGTTTTACCCATAACCTCAATCCATTTTATGCCACTTTTATTAGGTGTAACACAAACTCTAAGGGAATTCTTAAGTGAGGTTTCATTTAATGCAATTAATGACAAAGATAATGAAGTCTAGAAAAAGAATTAATATCTTATCAATTAATTTATTAATTTACTATTTTTTAAATTTTTTATTTATTAATTTTAGTGAGAGACGAAGAGGAAAGAGAGATTGAGTGAGTGAGAGAGAGAGAGACAGGAATATTGGTCTGTTCCTGATGTGCCCTGAATAGGGATTGACCCAGCCATCTCTGTGCTTTTAGAGGATGCTCTAACCAACCAAGCTATTTGGCCAGGAAAACTTTATTGATTAATTAAGCTAATCATTGAAGGATATTGTTTGCGAAAAGAAAAAAGAAAAGAAAAGAAAAGAAAAAGACATTGTTTGCTTAGATAACTTGCTCTTGATAATCAGCATGGCACAGTCTCTAAGAATCTGATTCATAAAGCAAAAATGAAAAAAAACCTTTATAATCTACAAATAGATTTATTGTTAGACTATAAGTAAAAGCAATTTTAAAAAGCTGAATTAAATAAAGAAATATGTAACACATTCATCATGAAAATAAGAGATGACAGAAATGTCTTTTGTATGAAAAACAAAGTTAACCAAATTGTATAGTAAAAAAGATAAAATTATAAATTGCTGTCTTCACAAAATGTTTAAACCTTAAACTTGATGACATTGTAAAGATTTAGAATTAAACAAATGTAGTTTGTCATAAACTACCCTCAAAGTTTCATTGTACCAATACTCGTAGTTTTCCACAGAAAGAATTATCAGCTATTAAACATATCAATTCAGGACCCTATTACATTGCTAGAAATGGATGTTGTTTATGATAATTACAGTATGAGTTAGTGACCAATTTTCCAAAGATACGGGCTTAAAAGTTTACATAGTATATAAAATGAAAATCAAGTATAGTTTCAGTAAGTCAAAGGTGTTTGCAGGAACAGCTTCTTTATTCCATATTATGTGAATTCTTAAAAGGCTTAGCTATTTCTGTATTTGTTTTACATGTGAAGATACTGTAGTACAGAGTTTAACTTAATAACACTATACATACATACGTATATATGTATATATATACAACATCTATATATAGATGTTGTATATATATATATCATATATTTTTTGTTTGATATAGGAGATTCTTTTTATTTTTAATACTTTATATGATTTTTACATTGTTTTATACCAGTGGTTCTTAACCTAGTTTCTATCAAACCCTAGGGGTTCGATGAGTCGGTCTCAGGGTTTTGGAGAAGCCTCTGCCGTGGAGGCCAGAATAAAGTAATACTGTAATTTGTTGTGAGTTCATGCACTTTGTTGGTTTTGTTCTTTGAGCAAGGTGATGTTCATGCGCGGCTCATTTTGTGCACCAGTAAAAAAACATATACCTATGTCTTGAATTTGAAAAAAAAATCATATTTTATTTATCACTGAAGAAGGGTTCAGTGAATGCGCATATGAAACTGGTGGGTTTGGTACCTCAAAAAAGGTTAAGAATCACTGTTTTATACACTCTAAATTCAAGCTTTTTTACTTTCAGTATCTGTAGAAAAAATAAATTATTGAGATTCATAAAGTGAATACACTACTTCGCTTATCTGAGTTTAATATCTGACTTTTTTGATATATAACAAAGAGCATTATCTAGATTCTTTTATCTCCCCACCACTTTTCTTTCTCTTTCCTTTTTCCTATGTTGGAGAAGTGTTCTTTTTGCTATTTCTTTTAAAATCTTTAAAAATTAAATGTCTCTAGTCTAACATTTCAGAAATGCATTCTGTTAGATCTTACCCTTGTGGTATAGGCTGCCTCAGGATCATCTTCCAGTACCCTAGAAAGTCCAAAGTCAGACACTTTGCACACAAGGTTACTGTTGATTAAGATGTTTCTAGCAGCAAGGTCTCTGTGCACGTAGCCCATGTCTGAAAGGTACTTCATTCCTGCCGCGATACCTCTCAGCATGCCGACCAGCTGAATCACTGTGAATTGCCCATCATTTTTCTGTAAAGATGATGCTCAAATATTAGTCCAGCAACACCAATCACTGGAGGAAATATGAAAGAATCTTCCTTCAATCCCAAATTAATAGGATCACTAATTTCATATGCTAATGTATCAAAAAAAGTTGGGAAATACATAGGTAACTTGTTAATGTTTATCAGTTCTTTGCTTGGTCAACGCAGATAAAGGCTTTGAAAGCCCTTGTTAGAAATCTCATTTAATTGTCCTTTTCTGCACTGTAACTCTTTTATTCTCAGTCATCAGAAATGTGTTCATCACTGCAAGCTGATGCTTGTCTAGGATTAACATTGCACATTTTTGAGGTGCTTTAATAGCAGCTAGCTAGATAGGCATTTTGTTGTAAAGAAGAAATGGTCAGAGGAGATAAAGGGAGATTCCTCAGCAGCAGACAAGAGGGGAATGACATGAGCAATGAGCAATGAGCAGGACAATGTTAGCATTTCTTGGAAGCTTGCTGTTTCTCTCAAGGGCACTGAAGTTACTGCAGATACATAGAAAAAGGTTCACCTGATAATAATTTTGAAAAAAGAAAAATAGGAAGATGTGACCATAAGAGACTGGGCAACTGGAAGATATGTCAAAGAAATTAGGCAACAATCTCTTAGAAGCTGGAGAGTGGAAGGGAAGGTTGCCTTGCCAGTGGACCACAGTCATCTTCAATGCATGGGTCCTTCCATGATCATCATTAATGCATTTCCTATCACCTTTCCTAATCAATAGCCATAATTGTTATTGAAGATGAAAATCTGCCAGCCTACAAGTTTAATCAGGTATGCAAATATATTATCTAGCACAAACTATTTATTAATAAATTGAGTTTCCATCATTTAAAATTTGGAGGTTTACACATTAAAATATCTATTTTGGAGACCCAGAAGATCAGACTATATGGGATAGTAATACCATACCATCATATAGTAATAGACAATATGTCTATTAGCATATAACTTCACTGGCACAAAAAGAGGCTGGTATCAAATGGGTTATAAGCTAATTTAAACTTTTACTGTTAATAATTAGCACAGAATTTTCAGACACTTTTCCTTCCTCTGCCTGATAATTTGTACTTTGAGAAAGTTAAGTATTGGTTCAAATGTCTTTTCTCCTTTCCTTTCTTTTTCTTCCTTCCTTCCCTTTTCTTTCCTTTTGCTATTTTTTTAAATGAGCATATACTTTATTCAATTAATCCCTTTATTTTAAGTTGAGAGGAGTGAAGATAGTGAGGCAGATTCTTGTATGTGCCTTAACCAGATTCCACCTAGAAACTCCATCTTGGGCCAATGCTAGAATCAACTGAGCTATTTTTAGCACCTGAGGCGGACACTTGGACCAACTGAGCTATCCTCATTGCCCAGGACCAACACTTGAACCAATAAAGCCACTGGCTATGGGAGGAGAAGGTAGAAAAATGGAAGAGAGGGTAGGGGAAAGAGGCAGATGGTTGCTTCTTCTGTGTGCCCTGACCTGAAATTGAACCTGGGATGTCCATATGCAGGGTCAAGGTTCTATCCACGGAGCCACTAGCCAAGGCAAGTTTATACTTTAAAACTGTAGACACACATAATTTAAATTTGTATAAGTTTTTTGAAAAGAAAATAGTTTAAGCCAAAGTTAATTTTTTGTAGTACAATTATTCTGACTCTGGGTATTTCTATTTATTTAAAAGTTTACTTTAAAATGGCTTGGTTTCAACTTTAATATTATGATCAAAATATAAATAACACTTTCAGTAATTAAATTTGCCTCGAGTCTTACCTTTAAAAATGTATCTAAAGAGCCATTTTCCATATACTCCGTCACTATCATCACTGGTTTACCTGGAAAGAAAACAATGGGTGAGCTGCTGCTTTGGATTTTGTATTCTTATCTAGGAAAAGTTTTTCTGGAAGTGCTTATTAGTGTCCAAATTATACACATTTATTATTTATTTTAATTCCTTTTAAGTAGCAAGTAACTTCCTGACACTGTGATATCTTAGTAAATGGGGGGATCAGTGAGAAGAAAGTATCACAATAATACTTTAATAATTACAAATAATACTTTAACAACAATAATAATAATAATATCAGAGTGATATAGACAACTGTCAAAATCAAAATCAATTTATGTAGAAAATAAATTGAAGAATAAATACTATGGTGATGAAGTAATGTGCCAAATAATAATATAGCAAAGCATTGTGAATGTAGTCATCTTTTCCACAATTCTCAACAGAAACTCCAATACAGTCTAACTGCTTTCTCTATAATTATTTGAATATATGTTGTATTTTTCTATCTTCTTTTCTATTTTCATGTAACTCCTTACTTTATGGCTGCCTCCCTTCTCCCTCTCTGCTACACATTTATAACCTCTACCAATCCTAAATTCTTCATTCTTTAAAACACTTTTCTAATTCCTCTTCTTATTTGAAAACTCTAGAAATAATTTATTTTGGAAAGGGTCCTCCTTTTGTGTCTGGTATAAAAGTATAACCTGGGGATGAGCTGGACAGACCGGAGCCACACTGCTTGGCTCTAAATGCCATATCAATCACTACTCTGTAATTTTGGGCAAATCAATTATTAACTCTATGCCTCAGTTTTCTCATCAGTAAAATTAGAATATTAATTGCACTGGTCTCAAAGGGTTGTCATGAGTATCTAAGTCAAATGGTTATCCAAGTTACTTAGAATAGTACCTACTAGAATTTGCTATGTATCATTATTTTATACACATAATCAACTTTGCATCAGTGGGTTAATTTTCTTGTTCTATGTAATTGACTAAGAAAATAAGTTGTATTTTATCCCCCATAAAATTATGGCCTTTTGTATATAACATATCTGTGATATAGAATCAAAAATTTGAGATAAAAATATCTTTGTTAAATGAGAAAATATTTAAAACACGGTTGCTAGTTTTATCACTTTATGTCAATCTCACTATATTTTAGAACATGCCCCTTCACTCTTTAATAAAAGCATAGTTCATAAATTTTTGGTGTTAAAGTACTGGTATTTTGAGTTTATTAAATAAGACTGTATGACAGAAAAATTACCATCTTATACATCTATTAATTAACATTTTATGTTATGAAGGGAAAACAAGACCTTTAATGCATTTCAAGACAATCATGAAATGCATTAAAACTAACTTAATGAGATTTTTTCAGAAGGGCATCTGTATTTCACTTGAGAAGTGATTAATTCAAGTCATAAAACTAGAACTTGAATATTTATTCATTTACTATCATCTACTTGTGTAAACAGAGATGCAGAAAGTAAGGCAATTAGACAGAAATAAGGCATAACTAGGAAGCGAAATAATTTTCCATTCTAAAATCATTTGAAACTCACAATTTAGAATAATAAGGTAGACAGTTTTATTTTTCCATCAGATAATTATCTTCTTTTAACATATTTTAGGAGCACTTTTATTTTCATGGATTGTGACAAGTATATTACAAAGGCACACATTTCTGTCTTCTTTTCTAAAGTTTATGAAAGTTATTAAGAAGTGTATATGAAATAATTCACTTGGCAAGTGTTTTTCAATGTCTACATTAGGTGAAATGTCACATATGCAGAGAATATGCATTAGAGGCATCATTTGATCTGAACTTGAAAACTGAAAGAATCACTAGTGTAACAAAAGGTGACCGATATCTCAGGAAAAAGAGGCAGCATGTGCCAAGGGATCTTGTTCTGAGAGAACTCATCAAGTTCAATACAGCCATACATTTAATTTTTTTTGAAGAGCTCTATATTTTTTCTTTGTAAATCATGAAGTGACAGGAAATAAGTTGGAGAATACTGATTTTAAAGCTGACTATAAATACAATATCTTAGTTATAAAAGATTCATATTGTATTTGTTAATGGTTCTGACAGCACAGGAGTAAAAAAAAATGATTATAAATGTTTTATCTCCTTAGTATAATTCTAATCTAAGATTAGGAATTGAGAAATGCTTCCAATTGCACTTTGTTTAATGATATTGCCACATCCATTTTAATGGACTTCACACAAATTCTAAAATCGACAGAATTCTGCTTTGGTTTCCTCTGTCCCCACTCTAACATGTCAGACTCATTTCTGCCTTTTGTTAATGTTGAGATCCCTTTTATTTCAAAAGTCAGAACTAATATATATTCCCCAAGGGTTATAGCCAAAACATTTGACAATCTTTTTGGCACAGGTATTGTACCTACATGACAAAAGTTACACCAGCCGTAATGCTGGAGTGTCCTGAAACGTCCTGTCATATAAGACATCACCCTTTCCTTTCTTTCATTTCAGGAATTCAGAGGTACCCAGAGATGAAGCTGAGTAAGCAAATAATGGGGACTCATGGGTATGCCTGGCATTGGTTTTAAATCAAGTGCTATAGAAATATTTCAATAAATTTATAGTTAATAGAGCAAAAGGGTGTTGCACTTGCTGAAAACAGCCCTGATCAAACTAGAAGGCGGCCCACATTTTCTGGAATCAGCTTGTTATTCTAGGGTTTCCTCTTTGACTGCCTGATTTCTTCTCCCACTTACAGAATTCACTGAAGGAGTTGTCATACTGTAAATGTGGGACACAAAATTGAGACTCATGGACATAGATAAGAATGCAGTGGTTACCAAGGGGAGGGGAAGGGAGGAAAGGGAGGAGGTGAGGGAGGGGAACAGGCATAAAGAAAAACAAATAGAGGGTGACAGAGGATGATTTGACTTTGTGTGATGGGTATACAGCATAATCAACTGTCCAAATGTTGTAGAGATGTTTTCTGTAAATCTATGTACTCTGGTTGACCATTGTCACCCTGTTAAATTTAATAGTCTGAATTAAAAAAAAAAAAAAAAAAAGAATGGGAAGAACTGATTCCAGCAGATATCCAGGATTAGCTTTCCTTCAATGGCACCTTTCAGCTCATACCACATGAGCAGATGCCTTATGCATCAAAGCAAAACTCTAACCCAGTGGTTCTCAATGTGTGTGCCAGGGTGCACTGGTGCACCTTACATTTCCAGGTGCACCCTATGGTATTCCAGAGAAATATGTGCCTGTTGGGGACCAAAAAACCAACAGGATGTTTGGAGTTTAGATTTTGGGGGGACAGAGGTGTAGGGAATTGGCTGTAAACTGACAGGCTGCCCAACCCCCAACTCACTTGCCTGATTAGGTTGCAAAAAGCTGTTAAACTATGGTGCTGGATTGTTTACACTACCCCCCCTCTGCCCCACATTCCCTGAAAAGACTGGAGACAAGTTTCTTCTATCCTTTGTTTGGTGTAAAGTTAAGATGATATGTATGGTGGGGGTTTTCTTTACTCAAAACAATTAAGAGTAAAAGGAGAGAAATTCTTTGATGTATTGATGAGGAAATGAGAGTTTGCCTTTAAAATATATGCTCAAACATTGAAGAAATTATTGGACACATAAGGCTCATGTTTCTCATAAACACAAGAATGAAAAAACTTAACACATTTGAACTGGGACCTGCCGAATTTACTAAATCTTACTAAGAATGTATCTATATATATAAAAAGATAATTTTTTGTTTTTTTTTATGTTTTAACCCCTCTCTTTTACAAATTTTAAAAAGCATAACTCAAAAAATGTAACATAAAAATGTTTTTTAATGTCAGAATAAATTTAATTTTGCCGTATTTATTTCATTTAATTATTATAAATGCACACTTGGACTTTATATTTTTCTTTAATATTTGACTTAATTATTATAATATATTTCTAAGAAATTTGTATATAGTATGCCTACAGATATTTGTAGAATTTTAAATGCGCCCTGACTTCAAAGTTTTAAGAACCACTGCCCTAACCTATGTCTATTCTTATCTACTCCACCTCAAGTCATTATGTCTATAGCACTTTCCATATACTTCTACTTATAAAACGTTGTTCTTTCTTTGTTCATTTTTTAGATATTTTTCCTGTCTATCCTCTCATGTTTTAAATTCTCTTCTTACAGTTATAGTCATGATAAAATTTTACTACTGCTCACCCAAGGTCTACTGAGCAGAAACTGGATCGAATTCCCATGTAAAAATATCTCTTTTGGGTAAATTTGTTCTTTAAATTCAACCTAGGTTTATTGATATTAGAAGAAATAATTTATACTTTAAAGAGAATGAACTGATCAGAAACTTATTGACATTTAATGATGTACAATTGGAAAGAAAAAATGATTACCTTTTAGGAAGATGGGCACCTGATATTTACCCATAAGATTTTATAGCTAATACTACCTAGTTTTAAAAGCAGATTAATTATTTATTACAGTGTAGGTTGTAAGGTCAATAATGTTATTTGAGAAATATAATAGGGTCCTTAAACACCTCTCATATTTTAGATAATGGGGGGAACCAAGTAAAGTAAATGTTTGCAAACAAGCATTTTGTTGTTGTTGACAAAAATAAAATACTTCAGGACCCACTCGATTATATTTCATGCTTCAGACATTTTAATGCTAATTATATTTAGTTTGGCTTATGTTTTGTCTCAGTGCCTGCTAGCCTGCAAGAATGACATAACAATAATTAACATGGCTTACTCTAGCCCCTGTAAATTCAATAAAACTGTATAAATTATTTTCCATTATCCAGCTTGAAGTACAGGCAAAGAGTGTATTTGCCAATAATTTTGAAAGCATATCATCAAAAATCCATATAAAGAGCTCATAAAGCATGTCAAAACATGATTTTAATCACAGGCTAAAGCTTTTTACATTACCGTATATTATTTACTGAAGCTCCAGACCATCAGAATTTAAGTAGCAATAGAAACACATTATTTGTGGAATTCACATTCATATCGATAATCACAAAAGAGCTACAATTTATTAATTTATTGTCTACTCTTTACAATGCATAATGTTATTTTTAATTGTTATTAAAATTTTATAAAATGGTATTATAGAAGACATTTTTTCAGAGAAAGAAAAGTGAAATTTAGAAAGATTCCATATATCAATATGTTACTTTGGTTGTTTATAGTAATTTGTGTAAAAGGTAAAATTGGGGATCTAATTTATGTCCATTTGACTGTAAAAGTTATTTTTCTTTCCACTATATTATGATGTCTATAGTTTCAAAATAATATAATTTGAAATTTTATTTTTAAATTTCACAAATATTTTTGTTATTAATACAAGGTTGGTAATTATTACTATGACATTCCAAACTATTTTACCACTGATGGCAGACCTGGTGGGAATTCAGTAACTTTCAGTAAAAAATATATATTCTAACATATGTTACATATACACACTCTAAGTGTTCCAAAGCATTTTTATAGCAAAATGGCCTTGGATTCTACTTTTACGAGGTATCTATAGTAGTCAAAGCCGTAGTAGCAGAAAGTAGGAAAGTTCTTGCCCAAGGCTAGGCTGTGGAAGAAAGAAGGAGTTGCTAATCAAGAGTGTAGAGTTTCAGTTGTATAGTAGGAAAAAGTTCTAGAAATCACTATATAGCATTGTGCTTATAATTCATATTGTACTGAACACTTAACACATTAAGAGAGTAGATTTCATAGTGGAGGTCTTTTCTTACCACAATAAAAACACCAGTTTGTTTAATGAGTACATGATTTTTGGTGCCAATACTCATCACAAATCCAAGAGAATAGAGAGTGAGCCACTTTTGGTATTTTAATCCTTTCTGACAAGACCTCAGAGTTAGGTGAAACAGACTTGAAGAATGTTGTCTTAGTTCCTACTTTTCAGAATATGGTCCCTGATAAGCAGCATAGTTATTGGTGAGCTTCTTAGGAATGCCAAATTTCAGTGCCCAATCTGACATATTAAAACAGATTCTTCATTTTAGCAATATTCTGAGAGGCACATTAGATTTTGAGCAACACTGATCTAGATCATATCACAAGAGTTGCAGATAAATCTGGGCTTATTATTTTATTTGCATTGATACCACTCTCTTTTCTGAAACCATTAATTCACCAGCAAAGACATGACACAACTTAGGGATATAAAAGAACATTTGGTTTCAAAGCATTTTAATTCACTGGAAAATTACAGTCACTATGTTTTTCTTCAAAACATTTTATAAGACATATAAATAATTAAAGGTAAGCTTGTGCTTATGCTTGTGTATCTATAGTTTTAACTTCACTATGCCATTCTGTTTTGGTTGTATAACATTTAGTATAGTTATACTTGTTGCTGCTTCTGCTTGAATTTACTTTTAATTTTACTACAAAGGAAACATGAGTTAACACAAACATCATAATTTAATTATTCATGGTTAATGGTCAACCACAAAATGGGATCTTGTGTTTGTATTAGAAGTAGATAATATTTATAGGGCGGGGAAGGGAGGGACAAAGAATGGGACAGTCAAAAGTGTACTTAGATATTTTCATCACATTATATTCTTTATTTGTTGGTTGACCCTTTAAGAAAAGTCATTTATAAAATTGTATAACATTAATTTTGGAAAATATAAAATCAAAAGCCTATATTGAAACAGGAGCATAAAAATACCAAATATCTCTGTAGGTAGAAATTCCAAATTCACATATTTTTCTCTTCTATTTCAATTGTTTAGATTGATATAAACCCTTTCATTATATATTCATTTATCCATTAAAATGAATTAGAATTCTGATACTGTAAGTGGAAAATAATTATTTATGAAGTCAGAAATTATACTTTCAGAGAAGATTGAGAACCTAAAATTTATGAGATATAAAAATAACTTTAAAACACTGTAAAGCCTGTGGCCGCGGCCATTATCACAGCCGCCTGATCCACGCAGGTTCGCATTAAATTCGGACAGATGGCAATGGAACACAGGAGCCACAAACTGGTGAGCCATCAGCTTTAATTCTAGCTTGCACCCGGTGAGCAAGCAAAAACACACACTGGGCTCCAAAACCCACACATTCAGTGCTCACAAAGCTACTGACTTATCCTAGTTTCCTAGAATCAAAGGTTTCTAGCTCACCACACTTATTCACCTCTGTTCCCCATCTCCTCCAGCACAAACTCTTAACAAACTGGCTTCTCACTCAGCACTCCACCATCTTGGCTTCTTTCCCTCCTCCACGTGGCCTTACTCTGCTCTCCTCTCTGATACTAATCTCAGGAACCCAGGAACCGAGAGAGAGTAAGCTCCCGGACTGCCCCAGTTTATAGCCTAGAAAATCCAAACCTTTAATCCAATTATACGTACATCTGAGGCATAATGGAATTCCTCAGGAGAGTGCACCACCCTACATCATCCAATAAATCAAGGGTGTGGAGAAGAGCTTACTCTTAAACTAAGCCTTAGGCTATAACGACCCGGCCTGCCCACAGCCTGTTCCAGAACACACATTAATATCAACGAACTTCCATGTGGGCAGTGCCATCTTTAACAAAGTGAGCATAATATATTTTATCTGCCCAACAAACACAAATTTTAATTTACTAATAGTCAATCTATAAGACATTAATATCTGTTTTCATATATTTATATTCTTGCAGATAATTAGGGTTTAAAAATTTATAAAGAAGAGAACTTATATATCCCCAATAATTATTTTATGTATATTTTTTAAACCTCTGTATATACATTAACAAAGAAAAAATAATACTAAATTAATGAGCTGGCTTAAGTTTCTACTTCAGTTCTAAAGCTGTTTATTTCCATTATGGTTTATAACTGGTTCACAGCATTTTTTTCATTTTTGTGAAATTTATGATGTAAAGTTTAAACGTACTTATTCCTCAAACATTTTAATTTATACTCTTTGGGACAAAAGGTTAATCATACTTTATGTACAACATATGTAACGGGATGCTTATAAGCATCTCAGCTTTGACCTATCTGCAATAGAACTACTGATCAACAACCACAATTTTGTTCTTTCTAGACTCTTCTCTGTAAGAAGCAATTCCTTTCATCAAGGTACCAAGGACAAATAATTTATAATTATCATTGACTGCTCTCAGTTACTTACACTGCACTTCCAAAGCATAAGAAGCTGTATTGTGATTGCCTTCAAAATAACCACAGAATTCAACTATGGACTCCCATCTTAGTAGTTTACTATACTGATATAATCAATAATGAGGTGTAAATACTGTCAGTGGCCTCTCACTGTTTCCTGTTCAAACACTGGCTTCTACTATCTATGCCCAAATAGAAGTGCAACTGATCCGGTTAATGTAGAAATCAGATTCTGTTACATCTTGGCTTCATAGACTCCAAAAGTCATACTAAGCAACTGTTTTTACAGGGACCCAGAGTTTTTACGTTTCTATCCTCATTCTACATCTTTAAGTTACACTCTTAGCAGACTCCTCTCACTCATTCCACTGAAGCAACAACAGTCTTCTTGCTTTATCTTGGACATTCCTTGCAACTTGTATTTGAGCTTTGCTGGTCCTTCTTCCTATAACATTCTGCCCTCTGGTGTTTGTCAGGTCTGCATCTTCACTTTATTCAAGTCTTTTGAGAGAGGTCTTTCTCCGAGTGAAACAGAAAGCACCGACTCTCAATAAAACCAATCCTTATTATCCTAACCTAGTTGTATTTTTTCCACTTAAATATTGTAAATCTATATGTTCATTTATTTCTGTCTCCTCCACCCAAAAAGGCAAGCACCAGGAATTCAGTCTGACAAATCTCTACTGTATCCTACTGATTACTAGGAATTAACATATACAAGGGAGCTAATTAATACATTTTTGAATAAATGTTTCTTTTCAAGCATATACTGAATAATATAAGATTAGTAATGTACCCTGTTGAAGAGTTTGGGTTTTGGAGTCATAAAGAACTGTTTGCCTGACCAGGCGGTGGTGCAGTGGACACAGCATTGGAATGGAATGCAGAAGACCCAGGTTTAAAACCCCCAGGTTGCCTGCCAGCTTGAGCGCAGGCTCACTTGACTTGAGTGAGGGCTCATAAGCTTGAGTGCGGGGTCTCTGGCTTGACTGTGGAATTATAGACATGATGCCATGGTCACTGGTTTGAGCCCAAAAGTCACTGGCTTGAGCCCAAAAGTCACTGGCTTGAGCCCAAAGTTGCTGGCTTGAATAAGGAGTCACTGTGCTCTGCTGTATTCCCCCAGTAAAGGCACATATGAGAAAGCAGTCAATGAACAACAAAGGAGCTGAGAAAAATTGATGCTTCTTATCACTTTCCCTTCCTGCTTGTCTCTATCTGTCCTTCTTTCTGTCTCTGTCCCCCCACCAAGAAAAGGTTTCAAAATCTGTCATTAACTAATGTTTAGTTTTATGATATTGAATAAGGATTTAATTCTTCTTTCTTTATTCTATTCTTTATTTTATAATTTAATTTAATTGGGGTGACAGTGGTTAACATAATTTTATAGGTTTCAAGTGCCCAATTCTACAACACATCTTTGTATGCTAGATAGAGTTGTCTGAAAAGGAAATGGTGGAAGTAGAGGTATAGCCAAAGAATACCAGATTAATACCAAAGTATATAAGGGTGAGTTAAACTAGGTTAAATAACACAATAAATCATAAGTAAGGAAAAGTAATAATAATAATAATAGTAAAATACAAATGAATATTACAATAATTAATGAGTAAATAATAATACAAGAAATAAAGTCTGTGTTTCATTTACTCACAACTGTAAGCCTACTTTTGCCCACCCCTATATATATTGTTTCATTTGTTAGCTTGGGTGGTTATGAAGCATGAGAAGAAAGCAGTGATTTAGTAAAATCTACCTAAGGACATTAGATATGAAATGAACAAATGTGACAAAATACCAGAATGAAAAAACTAGTTTGAAGACTGCTGAAATAGCCCTGGAAAATATATAATGAGGGCCTGAAAAACAGAAATTACTTTATGATAATGAAATGCTATATTTGAAAGATAATTACAAATTTATATGTCAGAATTGTCTGACAATTTAAATAATCAATTGTCATTGAATCTATCATCTTCTGAGACATTAAAAAAATAAATAGAAAGAGATTCCTCTAATATTTTGTTTATATTTATTAATTATTCAGTACTGTATTATTTTTACATGATCCTAGATTAAGAAACATAACTATGAATAATTTAAGATTTAATATAAATATTCATTCAGTCAATTTTGATAGCAATTTCCATGAATAAAAAATAAATCTTAAGCTAAGGATGCCACGATAAAAAAATTATAATTTTCCCACTTTTTTATTCCCAAATTTGTTTACATAGTAAATCTGGCACTCTGTATATTACATTAAAGCATCTTGCATTGCCAATGAATCAATTAAGCCAAGACTTGTGGGTTTTTTACATCATGTGTCATGAAGCCTCTTTAGAATATATATCTATTTATGATGTGTCCTGTTTAACAACAAAACACAGAAAAAAAATCTGAATGAGGGTCCATGGTTTAGGACACAGGAAGGATGAAGATTCATGATGGCACCATCCATCAGAGTGTTACTTCAGACTCCATAACTCCGCTTCAATCAGAAAAATCATAAGGTTTAGTTACACTTATGTTTCATTATCTGTGTGCTGCAGGTTCAGAATAATTGCAGAATAAATTAGCATCAGATCAGAGAGCATGAAATGAAGAATACAAATAGAGTGAGTTGCAACATGAAAAATTAAAAACAAGCCTGGCCTGTAGTGGCGCAGTGGAAAAAGTGTCGACCTGGGAACACTGAGGTCGCCAGTTCAAAACCCTGCACTGGTCTGGTCAAGGCACATATGGGAGTTGATGCTTACAGCTCCTCCCCCCTTTCTCTCTTTCTCTCTCTCTCTCTCTCTCTTTCTCTATCTCTCACTCTGTGTCTCCTCTCTAAAATGAATAAAATAAAAATAAAAAATTTAAAAAAAAAAGAAAAATTAAAAACAAGTTAAAGACTTCATAAGCTGAACAGCAAGAACATCACCCATTGAGGGGAAATACAGTTTCAATTCATAAAGAACAAAAATTAAAGAAAAAATATTTAAAGTATTTAATTTTGCTTTACTTATATAAATAGTCTCCTGGCAGCAACATCAAATATAATATTTGGTTAGAAGACTGAACATTTTTAAACTAACACTCACAAACTTTATATATCACTTGTGGATATTAATACTTGCTTCTATAAATAAAGGTTTTATGCACATATAATTATGTGATAAATTCAGTTGTTTTAGTCTGACAGAGTTTAGTTGTTTTAGTTTCTCTCAGTATTGTTCAATATACATAAATTCAGTAATAAACCAGGAATCTATAAAATTAGGTGAATATTAGATCTAATTAATTTTAGATTATGTCCACCAGTATCTGATGCATTCATTTTAAGGGAAGAATATTCATTTAAAAAATGGGAGATAAATACTTATTCACTATTATAGTTGTCTGCAATTTTGTATACAAACATGTGTAATTGAATGCTTTACGGCAGAGGTCCCCAAACTATGGCCCGCGGACCAAATTGCGGCCACCTGAGGCCATTTATCCGGCCCTGCCGCACTTCCAGAAGGGGCACCTCTTTCATTGTGGTCAGTGTATGCTTTACGGCTCTAAAATATATGCATAAGAAGAAAAAATAAATGGAACATTTGTATATAAGTTTGGCACAAATGAAGCAACGTTATAAACTATTGCAAAACTCTTACACAAGCAAAGTGCTCAAAAGAAAGAAATATTGCTTCAGAGTGAAATGATGAAGCATATTTCATGGAGATGAAAAAAATTGAATAAGATTTTGAATGAATTTAAAATCAGTAAATATGAGGGTGTCAGTTTCAGAAAAAGGCAATATTGGTAGCACAAAATATCAGTTATATTAAAATGGACTAAGAATAAAATGGATATGGAGGCACTCAGAGCATAAGAGAGAGATAAATTAAAAAGTAATAATTATATAATTATTAAATACTGTTATGTGCCATTCTATAATAAACTTTACCTGTATTCATGTCATCTTTACATCACAACTATGAGGTAGTCTTATTGCATATCCTTGATAAAAAAATAACTAAGACTGTTGAATGTTTAACTAACTTGTGTAGTCAAATAGAAATTTATGGTAGAACCAAAATGAAATTAGATTGCTAGATCTATATAGTCTATGTTCTTTCCCATTACACAAGATTGTCTTCCATGATAATAATAGTAATCAGGCACAGTTTTAAACATTAAATTAATTCATTACAGAGGGTAGATAGGCTGCCTAAGGAGTTTTATGTTAACCCTGGGTGGTACAGAGTCATGGTCAGAATTTTTTTTCTGAAGTGAGAAGCAGGGAAGCAGAGAGACAGACTTCCACATGTGTCTGACTGGGATCCACCCGGCATGTCCACCAGGGGGCAACACTCTGCCCATTTGGAGCATTGCTCCATTGCAACTGGAGTCATTCTAGCACCTGAGGCGGAGGTCATGGAGCCATCTTCAGTGCCTGGGCTAACTTTTGCTGCAATGGAGCCTTGACTGTGGAAGGGAAAAAGAGAGATAGAAAGAATGTAGAGGGTGAAGGGTAGAGAATCAAATGGGTGCTTCTCCTGTGTGCCCTGGCTGAGACTTGAACCCAGGACTTCCACACGCCAGGCCAATGCTCTACCGCTCAGCTAGTCGGCCAGGTCCTCAGAATTTATTTTGAGAGAGTTAAATTTAGCAGTCATATTAAAGATGAAATGAAGACAAGAAACTTTACAAATATTTGCACGTTATTATTACTATGACTGTCATTGAGAACTATGTTTTATATTCCATCAGACCATCTCTTCATAAGAAATAGAATTACTTAATCATTATGATTCTTGTTCCTATCATATGTAGCACCATATGTTATCACTGATGTTCTTTCAAGGTTCTTCCCTTTATAGAATATAGTTTATCAGTGAAATGATAGTCAAATTCAAATGATAGTTGTATTTTATTGTACCTGTGACTGTGTTCTCCATATCATATTTTTATTTTAAATATTCCTGCGTGCAGAGCATACCTGCTCCACAAGGGATGACTTTGACAGTGAAATCCCCGAGGTAAAGAAAAGTGTGAGGAGCCAATGGCAAGGTGGTACATTTTTTAATGTGTTGTTGCTGATTCATCTCTGCTTCTGATGCTCTTCTGGTCTCCACAATCTCAAGTCTTAAGTCTCCTGAATTCTCAGTCCTCAAGTCTCTTTACTCTTCTGAATCCTGATGTCTCCCATTGTCTCAATTCTGAGATGTCTGAATTCTGATGTCTCCCTTCTCCCCTCTCAGTGCCATAACAGGTAGATATAGGACTTGGGGACAATAGTGGCGTGAGACCAATATCACATCAACCATTACTTCAGTGTGGTGATGTTCACTTGCTGAGCTAGCTAGCTTATACCCAAAAGAGGTAGTCTTCTGAGTGGCTGACCAAAAATGCCTGGGAACCAAGGTTAATTCAACTAGCCCAAGTATGTATGGGAGCTGGTAATAGAGCACATAGCCCAGAGTCAGAGGAGCTAGTGTCGCTTGCAGTTTCTTATGAGAACCAGAGCTCACATCCTGGTCTTCACTATTAAGGTCCCCACATGGCCTATTCATTCACACTGTGTAAGTTTGTAAAATATTTTTTAATTTATTCTTTTGAAAAATTATTCCTTGACCCCCTCCTGCTTCTCTCTTCTTCCTACATACCAACTTTCATCAGCAACTTGGTTTGTTTCTTGAAGAACTCAGGGTGTTCTTCATGCTCCAGCAATATTCTCTCTGAGTTGCTCTGAAGGGGGTAATAATGTATGGGTGAGTACTCAACTGAAAGAAGAAACATCTAAGTCTTGAAAAAGCCCACATGTCTTGCAGGTTATTTTATTTCTATGATACACCCGTTTATGGGCATTCTTACTGGAGATGGGTATCTCTTTGAGACACGACGTAAAATACTCTCATAGCAATATGAACCCATTAAAAAGTCCAGCCAATCATCTGTTGTGTTTTTCTCAAACTCATGAGAAGGCTTCTGTATTCTCCTCTGTCACATACTATGAATGAATTATAATTTGAGAAATAACTTGTTATATACTAAATATCTATTTTGTTTTGTCATTTTTGTCCTTATTCATTGTAAAAATTTGTGTTGTTGCTTTGCTTTCCATTTTTAAAATTTAAATGGAGTTAATGGCTATCTAATTAATTAAAATTAGTCGGTTGAGAGCATTTATTGACTACACATTGCTAGTATGCATATTTGACATATATAATGTAAAATTTAATCAGTTGAAACTGGAAGTTGAATAAATGCTTGAAAGAAAATCTAAAAAATGCTCCTTGTCAAAGTTTTTAGATGATTTAGTAAGATATATGTAGGGCATCAAGGATAAAGAAAGAAATTAGAATAAATAGAAATGGCAAAGAAAAAATAGGTTAAAAGAACAGAAAGTCCTCAGTTATGTACCATATAAATACTTTATTGAATGATTACAAAATTACTTGAAATCCTTATATTGGGAGGTTAACCAAAATCAACATTTACAAGACAGTAACACAAATTTAAAAGAGATGTGAAATTTTATATCTGAGTAAAATTTTGATTTGCTTTAACAAAATAATTAGTCTCAAAAAATTTTCAGTCTTCTGAAATGGGTTCTTTCCCTATAACTATTAAAATATCACACAAAAAAAAGTGAATAAAGGAAACACATCTGGATATAGAAATTACTTAAAAGGTTCTGAAAAACCGGACATTTATGGTTATAGCAATCCTATTAAATGTTAAACTACAATACCTCAATCAAAACTTTGAAGTTAATATTTCATTAGAATAAAAAGTGAAAGAGCCAGGAGAAAAACAATATGGTACCTTTACTACTTCTTTATCTGGCTACATTTTCTTTGGTGATGAATTAATAGTATATGAGTTAATACTTCTATATTGAAAAAATAAATAAAAATTTAAGTTTATTGAAGATCAGCTTTGACCAGAATCTACTAATATATAGAAAAATTATTATTTATATTAGCAAAAGTATTAATAACCTTGCTATGACTCTACACTGAAATTAATAACCTTATAGAAGAAATACAGATATTAATGATACATATATGCACACATGTGTAATTTGCCAATTGTACTTACTCTTGGTCACTACACCTTCCAAGTGAATGATGTTAGGATGATCAAACTGCCCCATGATACTTGCTTCACCCAAGAAATCCCTACGTTGCTTTTCAGTATAGCCTACTTTAAGGGTTTTGATCGCCACTGGTAATTCTCTTTTTCCTGGAAGTTTCAAACGTCCACTACAAACTTCACCAAATTCACCTAGTGACAAGGATGAGAAAAATATACAAAATCATTTAAAATCCTTACTCTAATAACAATAGAAAGCACTCTTACAGCATCAAGGTTGAGGTAAACAGAGTTAAAAGGGGAGTTGAAACTTTGTTATTAGTATTACTAGAAACAAATGCAACCAGGAAAAGTTCCTCCAGGTGATCATAAAACACTTTGGGGTTATTAGCTTCATCTATCTCACCACAAAAACTTTAATAGAATTATCACAAAGAAATTAAGTTCAACCAACTTAAATGATTTTTCCCCCTACTCTGATAGTGCCATTAATGAGAAAATAACAGAAGAGAAGATTATAGCAGGACAAATAAGAAACAATTATAAGGAAGAAATGGCTCATAAATAAAATAATTGGGTGCTTGAATTATGTAAATATTATTAAGCATTAAAATTATGTATGTATATCTATTACAATAAGTAGTAGATGGCAAGACATTATTTGGATATATATATATTACTGCTGGTTTACTTTTTATTTCATACACTAGACCAGTGGTTCTTAACCTTTTTTGAGGTACCAAACCCACCAGTTTCATATGTGCATTCACTGAACCCTTCTTTAGTGATAAATAAAATATGATTTTTTTTCCAAATTCAAGACATAGGCATATGTTTTATTACTGGTGCACAAAATGAGCCGTGCATGAACATCACCTTGCTCAAAGAACAAAACCAACAAAGTGCATGAACTCACAACAAATTATGGTATTACTTTATTCTGGCCTCCGCAGCAGAGGCTTCTCCAAACCCCTGAGATTGACTCATCGAACCCCTAGGGTTCGATAGAACCCAGGTTAAGAACCACTGCACTAGACAATTACTTGTTCAAGTGTAAGCCATACAGATGGTAACATTAAAATATGATCAATTATATACTACTTTGAAAGTGAATCAGTTACAAAAGATTAAAAATGTTCTGTGTTAGATTAGGACATTGACATATTACATTGTATTATTAAACAGAAATCTGAGTTAAACACACTGTAGTACCTGCTCCAATAACTCTTTCAATGGTGATGCATGAAGCTTCTATCTCTTTAGCAAATTCATGGACAGCTTGATTCGGATCCTCATAGGTATGTGGATCAATATAAGTTCTTACTCCTGGCAGTTTAACTGTAAAAATAAGTGGGCATTAAATAGAAGTGATTGTGATGGATGAGTGAAGTTATAAACATTATCAACATGTAACTATGGCCTAAATCCTTAATACCTGTAAGTAGCTGAGCTATATATAGACTCTTATGTTCCATGAGCCTCAGTTTTACCACATTTAAAAGCTACTGCATCACCCTCACAGTGAGGATAAAGAACATTAAAAAACTTAAAAATTATAAAAATGGACACATTGCTTTACAGCATGACTTATTGCTTTAATGATTTTGACTTTTATGGCCATGGCAGAGTGACAAAAATAAAAGAAACTCCTTTTGTCATTTACCTGACGAAACAACTCTTACTGTAATATTAATGTTAAAATGAACATATGAAAACACCATTCATTAGAAATAATATACTAATTTTGAAAGCTCATTGTTAAAACTTGACTTTCTGCATTTCTTAAAAGAGTAAAATTTTTCAAGTCATTTTAACCAAGGTTGCTGCCACTGATTCTGCTCAGGGAAATTCCTTCTATAATTCTAGAAAAGCAGAAAAATTAGTGAGAGATTTTATTCCTGTAATCTGATGGTGTTGTTTAAAAATAAATTTCTACTGAAGGTGCTGCTAGCAATTAGAACTAGCTTAAAAATTTGGTTTGACACATAATAGCTTATAGTAAGCAAAAAGTTTTTATTTTAATTATTACAATGTAAGTATGCTTTAAAGAATTGACTAAACCATATCTCAATTGACTAGGGTCAGCCAGAAATGCCCCAAACTTATATGCTTTACAGGAATGCAACAAAACAATTTTTAACATAGTATTTTTATGTTGTGTCAGTTATTAGAATTCTTGCCTAAAAAGAAACCAAAATAACAATAATGGCTTCCCAACTTTGTGTTCTTTTGAATTTTTACAATTTGCTTACTGTGCCCATTATGAAAATGCATCTTTTCCTCTTCTGGATCTTGTTTTGCTTTGCTGTAACCACACCGCCTGGAACAGAGTAAACTACAATTAGCCACATATCCAAGTGGTGAATCACATCAAGCCCAGAAGCATGAAACACGATTGAAACGACCACAGTCCTAACTGATTTTCACACTAGTGCTATGAAATAACACCAATATGCCTTCAGGTTGCAATACTCTATCCAATCCCTCACTCTTTTGCATATTTTACTGCGATGTCTAAACCTATTCAAACCCATTTTAAACTTCAACATACACCTTATGGCAGTCATTTTTCTGACCCACTTAGCTCAGAAGCCACTGACTCTTTTCAGGATGAATTGCCTGAAATTTTTCTGATCTATTAGTCTTCCACCTTCAGCCCCCTTACTCTATCATTTAATTTTATTTATTTTTTCATTTTAGAGTCATTAGTTGCTTCACTGGCTCTTTTCTACTCACATTCACTCAGATCACTTTGATGACAAACTGAACTTCCTCTCAGCTTCATTCTCCAAAATTTAGTCTTTCTTGTTCTTCTCAACAGCTCCCTAATTTGCCATGTTCTTTTAACCCACTCCATTTTTTAGAAAACTCTGTTCTTTAAAGGTACACTGATTACATTCACATCAAAATCCACTTTTTCTTTATTTTTAATCATTTTAATCTATTAAAATCCCTAACTACTTCTTTTTCATGCTTTTTGCTACTTTCTTCATTTATGTCAATAGATCCTCTGCATGAATTTCTCTGGTTCTCTCCCATCAACCTACCCATTTCCATCACTTTAATTAATATCTTCTAATACCATTGGTTGAATTCTTTTAAATGTTATACTCTTATTTCTCATAGATTTGTTTGATAGGGGTATTTACTGGTGTTCAAATTCAATAAATTTGAAAAAGAAATCAATATATTTATCTTTACTCTTGATCTTGACCTGTCTCCTTCTTTGCCTGTTACTAACACAGCATGGCATTGGTTTCTTAAGATAAAAATCCCGCTCTCATGTTTCACAACAAGTCAGTTTCCAAATTCCACATATTATATAACATAAGTGCCCTATGACCCACTTCTTCTTCAAGTAAGGCCATGTTATTTTTCAAGTGGATTACAATTAGTGTCCCTGAACTGATGCTCCAGTTCTTTATACTTACTCTCCCAAACTAGACTAGACATGGCTATACCAAACTACTGTAAATAAAGTACTTTTCTATTGTATGAGCTATCTCTTGCAAAGTCTTCAATAAAATACTAAGGTCAAGATTCCTAAATGTAGTTCTAATCCACATATCTTACATCACCCCAATAATTATCTTTAAGTGTGCTAAACTTTATTTTCATGTATACAAGATATTTCTCCATGCTCAGAGGCAGATTTAACAGCAGGTGCACTGGGTACACGCCCTGGGCCCAGCTTCAAAAGGGCCCCACAAAACCCCAACTTTACACTTTTTTTCTAATGACACCAAGTTTGGTTTTATATGTGCAAATTTAACATTAATAGTAAATAGTATTTTTTATTTATTTAAAAATATGTTTAACGTGTATTTTTGTTTTCCTTGTCTTTCTTTTTTCTAAAGGGCCCAATATTTTCTTCAGCATCTGGAGCCTCAACCAACTTTAATCTGCATCTGTTGATGCTTCCATATACATTGTATTTGTACATACTGGTTCCTGAACCGAGGATATTCTTCCTAATGTCTTCCATTTATCAACGTCCAGTTCAAATTTTTTATTTATGCTTTCTTTTTCTGATATTGCTGTCTTTCTCCTTTATGAACCTTATAATTTTTTATAGATGTCTCTTAGTATGATTTTCACTCCATAATACAATATAGTCACTTGCATATAGTTTTGGCTCTCTTAATACTTGTTAGTTTCTTTAATGGCTACACAAGACATTCATCTATAAATTCCTGTAGTGATCTACTATCTGGCTAGAGTTGACATTAGAAATATATTTTACATTGATGAATGGATAAATGAATCAGTAAATGATATTTCAATTGTGTCTACACAATAATAAGTGTTTAGATAGGAAGTACATTGATGAACACTAAGTTGGTGTGGTACATAATTAAACACATAACATTAAAATAACTGACTAAAATGAAAATATTTAAATTATTTTTAGTGAAGCTCTAAGAATGGAAATTTATTATTCATAAGCTCTTATAACAAAATTGAGTTAATTAAATACAAAATATCCATTTATTTCTAAATAGATAGATTGACAAATTATTCTCATTGAAAAATTGGTTGAAACTACTATGGGATTGAAATAAAATATCCAATAGAAATGTACTAATGAGGTTTGGCCCTTGGTCACATATCCTAGGCTGTTTTTTTAAGTATGTGTATATTTTGGTATAACAATAAAATATATTTTGTTCTATATCACTTCTTAGTAAATAATTATATACATATTATACAAAAGAGATTACTCAACCCACCATTGTGCCATTTAAAAACAATACAATTATCTTCCTTTTATCATCTTAAACAGAAGATTATTTATTGGTAAAGTGCAGCTAGTAAAATTTAAGTAAACTTTAAGTAAAATATTTAACATATATTGTGTTCTTGGGTAGGAACAATACACAGTCGAGATCTGGTGACTTTTCAAGTTTAATTCATAACACTTGAGTGCATTTGTCATTTAAGACCCCTTGAGACATCTTTTCTGTTGAATTTATTGGGGTGAGATTGATTAACAAAATTATATAATTTTCAGGTGTACAATTATCTAATACATCATCTGTATATTGTATTGTGTGTTCACCACGCCAAGTCAAGTCTCCCTCCAACACCTTTTATTCTCTAATACCTGCTTGTACTTCCTCTCAACCTCCTTTTCCTGTTAATCACCATATTGTTTTCTGTGTTTATGAGTTTTTTTCTTTACTAATTGCTTCACCCTTTTCACCCAGCCCCAACCCCTTTTCCCTCTGACAGCTGTCAGTCTGTTCTCTACATCTGTGAGTCTCTTTTTATTATGTTTGTTAGAAATACCTCATCACCGTAAAATAAAGAGAAAAAAAAATATTCTTGCAATTATATTTGTTTTTTTAAGTTGACATTTAAGCTATTTAATGCATTGTTCATAATTGTTATAGATATTATATTATTTTTCAATCTTTATGTATATGCCTCTAAAGAGAAGTTGACACCTTTACTTTTACTAATGTTCTAAATACAATTGTGTAAAATCATTCTAAGATTTATGTTATTTAAATAATATTGACAAAAAAACTTTCTAAAGGGAATTCTGAAGAGTGCTAAGAAGTATACAAGTTCCTGCTATTTATATCAGCTTACATTAGAATACAAACCTCCGATTATTTTTTGTTCTATTTCTTTAAAAAATTTCATTAGAATTTCAATGGAGAGTGCATTAAATCTGCATATTTTGGTTAACATAAACTTTAAAATTTTTTATTTAAAAATCACATTTAAAGGGGTGACATTGATCAGTAGGAGTACAGAGGTTTCAGGTAAACATTTCTATGGCATTTGAATTGTTGATTATATTGTATACCTATCACGCAAAGTCAAATCATTTTCCATCACTGTGTAGTTGTCCTTATTTGCTTCCTTCCCCTCACACCCTCTCCACATCCCCCTCCCCTTGGTAACCACTTTTATCTATGAATATGGACATTTTAACTACACTGATTCTTCCAACTCATGAACACAGAATATCTTTCCATTTCATTGTGTCTTTTTTAATCTCTTTTATTAATGCTTTATAGTTTTCTTATATAGGTCCTTCACATCCTTTGTTAAGTTTATTTTTAAGTATTTTATTATTTTTCTTAAAATTTCAAAATAATATTTTTCCATTTCTTTTACTGAAATTAATGGAATATTACTTAGCCATAAGAAGAAATGAAACGCTGCCATTTGCAACAACATAGATTTTAGACTATCATGCTAAGCAAAGAAAAAAAAAGGTTAAGAACCATATGGTATCACTCATTCTGGGATATAAAACTGAAAGCAACAAACAAACAAACAAAAAAACAAACAAAACTTATAGACACAGTCAACAGTATGGTGGTTACCAGAGGGAAGGAGAGTGGATGTTAAAGGGGATCAAATATATAGTGACAAAAGAACTTTTGACTCTGGATGGTGGGCACACAGTGCAATATATAGATGATATATTATAAAATTGTGTACTTGAAACCTATAGAATATTATTAACCAATGTCACCTCAATATATTTAATAAAAAAGAAAGAAAACAATCAAATATCCATTTCACCTTCAACTCTCTTACATAAAAAAAATTAAACTTTCAAAATTTTGTTTCCTCAAATAGTTCTTAAAATTAAATAAGCCTCATTGATACTTATATAGACATTTCTCATATAAAAACAGAAATAAAACTTCAATTTTATTTTAAAAATGATTTGGGAATACTGTTGTGAGGAGCAGTTGACATAATGCTCAGGGTGAGATTCAGGAAAACAATAGAGTTATTTTTGACTCTGGGCATCTCTAGAGCTTTATAACATATACAGTTGCATGTTACACTAATATATAAAATTAAGTTCTGGAACCTCTCCCTTCTACCCCTCAAAGCATCGTTCAAACAAGCTTCAATAAGATCAACAAGTTATGGTTCAGCTAGCAGAGACTGGCACTTAAGCAGTGGTACAGCCTTGCTACACAAGCACTGCAGGAAGCCTGTTCATTCAGTGTCATATTCTGTACCGGATTCAGAAACCTAATTTTAACACATCTGAGAAACAGTCACTAAACATGCCATTCTGTGCATAAATTATACCTCTTACCTCTAAAATCATTTCTTTTTTTTTTGAATGGCAAAAAAAACAGTTTCTTCCTTTTGCTTCCTATCACAATTTTAATAAGCTTTGATATCACTGTACTAAAAATATCTGTAGTGTTTTTAATAAAAGGAATCATCTTCCAGTCATTTACACTCATTTTTTTTCTAGGGTACAATGTTATTTTATTTTAGTAGTAGAGGTGAACATGAGAAATCATATAAAATGCAGTCATAATTCATATTCATTAATATTTGCTAAGAAGTCCTAGAGAAATGTCTAATATATAAATATAACAATGCCTTTATAGGCAATTTAGAAATCAGTCAAATTTCTCTCACACCTTTCCTAAAAATTTGAGTAACACATCCTTGATGATATTAATGCTGATTTTAAAATCTAGACCCCAGTCATACATTTTAAATTTGGATATTTGAAATTCTATTATACATGAAAGAATAAACAATAATATTTATGTAGAGATAAATATTTTAATGAGTAATTTAGTTTTTGAATGTAAATTAAGAATTTGATAATAAATTTGAGGTATAGATGTCAAGCCCTCCAGAGCACAAAGTGATTCACAGACTCAGTAATTTACCAAATGGCAGCCTTATGGTCAATGAGATGAGTGAATGAAATAGGCGGAGGAGATTTTAAATCCTAACTCAGCTATAGTTTCCACAGAATCAGATTTTTCTATAGCTAGCCTACAGAAGTAAGCACTGAAGACACACCTTTTCATCTTAAATCTAATAAGGTGGGAAGAGGTAGAATGCTGGGAGAAATGGTTTTGCATTTTGATATCTTTGAAAGAGTGAGCATTAGTAGTCATTGGGTCAGAAATGGTCACTCATGTATGTATTGTTCCTCTATTTTATAGATTGATTAAGAAATGCTTTCCTTACACTTAAAAACAAAAAATACTAAAATGGCAACAAATTGCAGTAGGTATATTTGAGTAGTTAAATTTTGCTTATGAAAACGAAAAGTTCCCTATAATTTTAGAAAGTACATTTGTCCATATATGTTCTTTTTCTTGTTCTGACATAATGACTTCAATCACTGCACAATGTAGTAGGCAAGAATTTCATTGCTGAAATCTTGAAAAATATAAGTTACAACTTTTGGGGAAATAGTTTAACTTTTCACTTCAGGATTTGCTCCAAATAAACAAAATAGTTTTAATAAAAAACTCAGCTAACTTATCCTCATGAAGTAAAGAAGCATATGACCATTAGCTTGTTAATATATATACAATGAATTCTGGAAATAGATTGTTTTACTTTAGAGGACCACATTCTTAAATAAGAATGTGAGTAAAAATGCAGTAAAATGGGAAATCTGATACTTAGGCTGCCTTACTAGCTGGACTTTAAGACTCATTCAGATATTCCCCATCTGTACTCAAGTACAGGGATTTTGAGTTCCTTACCGATGTGAGTTACACACAAAAATTCAACTGATCTATTATTGTTTATTAAAAATTCCCTAATGTATCACTCAAAGAAAATGTAATTACTCATGTTGATAACATATTTTTTAAAATATGGTATTGCAGTGAAACATATGTCACATAAAATGAAGATATAGACTACTATGTTCCAATTTCACATTCTATCAAAAATATTAACTCTTCAATGATGAATGGCAATGTGAAAAGCTAACTTATTTCTTATTTTATGCCTTAAATATTATTCTTTATTTTCATAATCTAAATCACAAAGACAAAAACACCTAAAAAATAACAGCTTCCAAAATAGTGTCGTATAGATGAATTTTTCAATTTTTTCATTACTAAATTATTCAAATTGTTTTAGAATTATCAATAATAAGAAGACTTGAACAATTTCAATTACTTCAATAAAGTCAGAGATGAATCACAGACTTTTCAATACTGAGTTAAATTTCAATTGACTTAGACATTTAATATAAAGACATTATCAAGTATGATGTTTGTGGATTAAATTCCCTGTTTTTAATAAATTTTGACTTAATGCTAGAGTAAATAGTTTTAATTTCTAAACTATTTCATGAATGTGACCATTGGATATCTATCTCAATTACATGACCCACTTAATATCTCCTATAGTCTGAAATTCCCTAGAAAAAGGATTTTGGAGTAGTTAACATTGCAACCCTTCGGCAGGATTTTAATATATTCTATATAAAATAGGTAAATCTCATATATCTGCCTGCTACTGAGCACTTTAAATAGTGTTTTGAATTATTAAAAAGAATAAATTTATTTTTTATGTTCTATCCTTAATTCTATAAGGTTAAATAGTGTTTCCACATAACTCTCTAACAGAAATCTTAGGAAATAAATAAGTTGTGATAAGTGCATGTAAAAATAAAAAAAATGTTTCTTTCAAATTTCAAGAAGCCTGACCAGGTGGTGGCACAGTGGATAGAGCATTGGACTGGAATGCGGAAGACCTAGGTTCGAGACCCTGAGCTTGCCAGCTTGAGCAAGGGCCCATCTAGCTTGAGCAAAAGCTCGCCAGCTTGAACCCAAGGTCGCTGGCTCCAGCAAGGGGTTGCTCGGTATGCTGAAGGCCTGCAGTCAAGGCACATGTGAGAGAGCAATCAATGAACAACTATGGTGTCGCAACGGCAACGAAAAACTAAATATTGATGCTTCTCATCTCTCTTCGTCCCTGTCTGTCTGTCCCTATCTATCCCTCTCTCTGACTCTCTCTGTCCCTGTAAAAAAAAAAAAAAATCGTTTTTCAAGAATATTTTAGTTAATATAGAGAAAGAAGTGTGGTCC
This sequence comes from Rhynchonycteris naso, assembly GCA_037038555.1. Classification (NCBI taxonomy): domain Eukaryota; kingdom Metazoa; phylum Chordata; class Mammalia; order Chiroptera; family Emballonuridae; genus Rhynchonycteris; species Rhynchonycteris naso. Next base: position 270,995,750 of record CM072996.1, on the reverse strand, counting down.
ATTAAAAAGTTAAGAAAATAGTTAATGTTTTCATAAATTCAGAATCATTTTTGTCAGAGAAGTTTGTTTTCGTCTGGAGTCTATGCTTTACAAGAAAAGATAGTTTATCCCTTGTTTATCTGATTAAAATATTTTTAAAATGTCTTTATCTATCCTTCTCTCTGACTCTCTGTCTCTGTTAAAAAAAAAATCAAAGACTACTAATGAAATGTAACCTCTGCTAAAAATGTAAGCAGTGTTGAGAGTATGAAGGAGAAAGTCTACGCATTCGTGTTTCATTCAGAAATATTACAGAAATATCTTCTATCACTAGGTAAATTTAGTCAAAGCAGAAAAATCATTTGAAATGTAATCATTATGTGTATGTGTATAGTTTGTACTACAAGTGGGGAACTACAGTGATGGAAAGTAACTTGAAATCAAAGGTGACATCATGAAATTATGACATCATCTTATAAATAGCACATCATATATTTGAAAAACAATAAAGTAGAGTTGTATTTAAGGACCAAAGATCTAAATTTTTACAATTTTGAAATTATGCTTTTTAGATCTTTAAATTTCCAGAAGCTATATCAAGGTAGTTCTAAATTTCAGGACATTTACAGTGGGTAATATTTATGCATATACATTGCATTATATAAAGGTCAAAACTAATGACACAAATATTCACAAGTATTCTCTCAGAAATGGAAGAAAAGATTCCAAAATTTCAAAATAACTAACAGTCCCTGCTTTATAATTGTAAATACATGTATTCACACATGATGATGATAGAATATTATTTAGGTATTATTTATGTGATAATTGACAAGTGCTGCTTTGGTTTTACATACAAAATTATGTGACAAGATATCAAGTCAGGACATCTCAGTATTTTGCTGACTCTACTAGGAGAATTATTCTTCTCAACCTTAATTTCTACTTCCTAAAGTTGTTTTCTTCCCAAAAGCTTTAGATTAAAACCTTTAGATTAAACAAATAGTATTTTTAACTAAAATCTTATAGTGACTCAATATTATAAAGTAGAAGTTCAGAAAGCTCAGCAGTAAAAACATTATAGCTTCCATTTATGCCCAGTAATAATTGTGGGTAACTTTCTTACTGTTTAATTATGTACTCTCAATTAAAGTTTGTTTATTTTGTTTTGTTTTACTAAAATTGCATTAAAATTCTGGCTGTTCCATAAATTTTTCCACAAAAACTATTAGCATTTTATTGGGTACTTAAGCACATTTATGGCTAAGTTCTTTTTCTTCTTCTGATTTTTTTTCTTTTTTTTTTAGTGCAAACCACATACACACACACACCCTCATTACCTCCACAATGACTAACATTTGAAAAAGGATATTAAGAAAATGATTTGTGTTAGGTTTTTTGATAAACTCTGTGTGAAAGAAGTGTTCTGTCTTCTCACTTTTTCTCTTTCGTTTTATAAACTTCCTGAAGCCAACTACACAGTAGAAACTATTTTAAAAATCAAGCACTTTAAATCCAGCTAAAGTTAATTTTTGCCAACACTTTCTAAGTCACGGCTTCATAAATGTTCATATTTCTATTAAAATGTCTTTAAGATTTAGTTCAAGGTAGGTCTGGATGTCAATCTTTTTTTTCCAAGATGTAAATTCTGTCTATTTTTGTGTTAGTTATTATTTGTCTCTTATAACACTATACTTGAGACTGAAAACATTTTTCAGAATGATATAAAAAGAACACAGTTTAAATCTATATATGTTATAAATTAGCCATTGCCATATTTTGATGGTTTTTGGTCCATCATTGAAGCCCTAGGGTCATATAAGAATTTCCTGAGTGAATGAAATAATTTGGAACATATATGTACTTTCATATTAACTTCAACATATTTTTTCAAATATAAAAATTTCAAAATGTTGAGAAAAACTTGTATGAATTTTATCAATCTGTGTTTGTTGATTTTCTCATGTTCTCAGATAATTGGTCTCCATTACACCATTTCTCACATCTATACATGCGTGCACACTCATTCATACCACAGATTTTTCAATCAATAAATATTAATTTACACTTAGAGAATACAAATAACAATTTCAAATGCCTCAAAGAAACCTTTTAATTCTCTAAAATGCATTTCAGAATAGCTTTTCTTAGTAGATTTTGACTACATATAACAACTCAACATTGTAGCAGAGATTTGGATCTTAATCTAGAAAGAAATTATCTGGAGTATTTCACTTTTTATAAGGTTGTTCACTATTGTGTAGACTTTTGTATAAATAGTGTTCTCTGGTCTTATGTTCTAGCCTACAGTTTATAGCTATAAACCAGATGTATATTTTGGATTTACATTTTTAAATAATTTAGGATATCCCATTTGGACACAAATCCCTAAAATGTACATATATTTTTACTTCACTGATATCAAATTAAGCATATTGCTCTAATATCTGAAATAATTCAAGCTTAAAAATATTAAGTAAACCTCTTAAAATTAATGTGGTTCTGTTCTCCAATTCCACATGAATCCACAACGATTATGAACATAGAAGATCCCAGTCATGTTATGGTCATTCCATGGTTCTGGGAGACAGAAAAGGTCATTTTCCCCTCACAGAAGTAGTGTGTTACTTCCAAGTATGATATGATTTTAATCTTAATGGCACAACAAAAACAGTGAAACATTAAATGGAAAACAGATGGTGCAATCTTACAACTTGCTGATTTAAATCAAGACTGCAGTAAAAGCCTTGGAAAGAAGTAAGAATGCTTGACATAGGGATGATGGACTATATGTATACTTTATTTAAATTATTTATTGTGAAATCACTTGTTAAGATTCCCCTTTGGAAATAAGTTTTATTTTGTTCTTCTATTAAAGCGTGACTAGCATACTAACTGTTAAAATGTACACAAATGGGAAAAAGAAAAAGAAAGAATGCTGAAAGTGGTATGTGGTACGTATAGGTGGGACATCACATAGGAGTGAAAGTGGGAGGGGAACACTAACCATATTAGGCTTGGATGGGCAACAGCGCACAGGGAAGAAGCCCTTCCACAGCCACATTCGCAGCAACTGAAAAGCAAACAAGAGAGCCCAAGATAAGGAAGAGATCCCACTCCCTCAGTACAGCATAAAGACACTATGAGTTTAGACAGGTGTCTGCTTTGCTTTTCAAAAGCTAAAATTCTTAAATGCATACAATTATTTTTTCCACAATGCTGTATAAATTAAGAAGCATTTTATGGATTTAAGCTATACAGAGCTAAATTAAATAGCTATTTTTATATTACTTAAAATGCATATTCAGTAGGATATAATGAGACAATACATTTGCTTATGCAATTAATCTAGAAGTACAAAAATAAGTAAGCCCATTTAAATATATATTGCCTCTGAAATTCCTGCAAACTTTAAATTCAGAAGACATTTTAAATACTTCTTTAAATACATGTTTTGCACAAAGCCTACAAATTTCAGGTGGAGGATAATGTCTTGCTCATTTGACCTACTGATTTCTTATGCCAGTGGCATTATTTATCATTGCCTACTGAAAATGTTATGCTTACATGACTTTAATCACTTATGGAAGGCTACTAATTTAAATTTACATTTTCAGATTTTAAAAATGCATCTCCAAATATATATTTACAGAGCTATTGCTGTGTTAAAAATAAACAAGCTATATATAATACATGCACTTTCTGGATATTAAAACAGATTTTAAAAATTTTTTCACATATTTATACTAAAAGAAGATCCAGAAAATACCAAGTATACTGCTTAATAAAATGCAGTTTAGTTTTGAAAGCCACATAAACATATAGCAGAATACCACATAGAAGTTATTTAGTGCTTCAATGCATTCACTTTTCAGTATATTTTATGAATAGTATTTATAGTTATTTTGAGAGAACTGTGGAATGGGTATAAATGGCAATCACGTTTAGACTTTTGTCTAAAATCTATTTTGAATTTTAATTCCTTGACATATATCTAGTCTATTTTATATCAAATAAATATAAAAATATAATGTTAGAGAAATTAAACAAGTATGTACAAATCAAATTCCAATGTATAAAAAGTAGGCACCTGACCAGGTGGTGGTGCAGTGGATAGAGCGTTGGACTGGGATGCAAAAGACCCAGGTTTGAGACCCCAAGCTTGCAAGCTTGAGCGCAGGCCCATCTGGCTTGAGCAAAAGCTCGTCAGCTTGGACCCAAGGTTGCTGGCTCCAGCAAGGGGTTGCTCTGTCTGCTGAAGGCCCACGGTCAAGGCACATGTGAGAAAGCAATCAATGAACAACTAAGATGTTGCGATCGCAACAAAAAACTAATGATTGATGCTTTTCACCTCTCTCCATTACTGTCTGTCTGTCCCTATCTATCCCTCTCTCTGACTCTCTGACTCTCTCTCTGTCCCTGTAAAAAAAAAAAAAAAAAAAAAGAAAGGTAGGCAATGCTCCATATATTTTCTTTGAAGTATTAATAATATTAAAATTTTAGTGCTATTAAATGACCATTTGTCATGAAAATGAAATCCCAATAAGCAGAAATGGCTACTATGACATTTATTTCCAGTTTGACAGTTTATTAAATTTTAAAGACTATGCCAAATAATTATTTTCACTATAGAGATATTGAAAGTCAAAATTACAGTACATTAAAATGCTAAAATACTTACAGAGTAGGTAAAGCATCTGTAAAATTCTTTGACATATCTTGATATATTTATTTATAATTATATTTGTTCATTAATGTAATTATAAGACATTTATTAATTAATGCCTTATATATGTATAGATATATATGTTAATTTTCTCACTCTTTCTGTTTGTATCAGCATTCAGATTAGGAGTTGGTAAACTATGTTTGGTGGACCAAATCTAGCCTACTACTTATATTTGTAAATACAGTGTTCTTGGAATGAGCCACACTCATTCTTCATTTACGGTGTCTTTAGGGCCATGTGTGGCAGGGTTGATTAGTTCTGAAAGAGGATGCAATGCATACAAACTTTAAAACTTTTACTACCTAATGCTTTAAAAAGAAGTTCACCTTTCTCTTTTCTAGACTGTTAGTTTCTTTAGATGAGGATGATTCTTTGATTATTTTTTCCTTATTCACAATTTAGATATAATAAAGGACAATTTGTACATAGTCAGTATTTTAATGTAATTGGCATTAACTAATGGCACAATTATCTCAACTTATTAATATGAAAAGTTCGATATATGTGTTAGTCTAACAACATAGTTCCAGTCCAATAAGTGATAATAAATAATAATTGATTGTTGGCAAATTCACCTGATTAATTTTTAGTGATAAACAAAGATGATGCCATCCCCTAGTAAAGGGCAAACACCCTTCCAGATGAGTGGCACAGTGTGTGACATCAGGCGGGATTGTGCGAAGGTAGGCTATAACTGCGTTCTGTGGCCATTGCCTGATAGGAATTCCTTCGTACTTCGTAAGTGTACTAAGACTCAAAAAACACACTAATGATTCTATAAATAGTAATATTTTATTCAATCTTCTTATTTTGAAAAAAAATATAGGGTATTGTTTTCAAAATTAGTAAATACACACATACACACACATACAATTCACTGTGACACCAAATCCGCAAATTTCAGGCCTGAAGAAATTAAATTGTCTCACCTATCATTAGAATCTTAATTTATAGTTTTAATATAATTAAATAAAAAATCTGAAATCATGTAAAATCCACCACTTGTGTGTCTTTCCTAAGTCCTTGTTTCAGATTGCTTACTGATACTTTCTTTGACTTTGACATTAGATGGTATAAAGTCCATGTTCTTTCCTTAATTAATAAATACTTGCAGAAGTACAGGTTGAAAATTCCTACAAGCCTCTGAAGTAATTTAAAAATAGAAACCAATATGTGCTAAACATAGCAGCTAGTCTAATGTATGTGAGCTATACGGTTCAACACAGGGTACATTCACATATCCATCAGTTTCCAGCACCTCAACGTCTGTAAGTAACTGCATGAAGCTATAATAAGGTCATTGGTATCCCGGGATAAAATAGTTCAGCCCTTCCCGGCTTATAAACAAAAAATTGTTGGTCTTTGTTTTAAGGCTATTTCCTTTTGCTCTTTGGAAGATTAAAATATAACAGAAGTTTTCCAGACCCAAAGAAGATTCAAATGAAACTACTTCAGCCAGACCTTACACAGGGCTGGTCAGTATATGTATGCAGTGTGTCACTGTAAGTAAGATAACCGCCCCCTACTGAAGAAAGGTGATTAAAACTCTAAAGAAGAACTTAAAGATACTAGATCAGAGCAGCAAGACTATGGGCTGTGGATAAAGGATGACTTAAACTTTTAAACAAAAGACCATACAAGTGGATAAGAAAAACACTAAGATCCTAATAGATAAATGAAAAAAATGGCAGGAAAAGTAATTTCACCAAAGAAATATTTTAATTAGATAGAAAATATTTTCAGTTTACTGTTGTTGTTTTTTAATAAATTAAAAAGGCTGCAAAAATTAGACATTTTAAATAAAGCAATAGAAAATGATGGTACTCAATGATGAAGAAAAGAGGGGAGTTTGTGCCCTCACAAGTGGCAGGTCACATTGAGAGTGACACCAATCCTTTAGAAAACAATCCTCAAAAACCTATCAAATCGTAATAAAAATGTCTTCACCTTTTGACACCATCATGTAGCAAAATGGTTAAGATCCTGGGATTTATACTCAGAGTAGGAGCAATCCTGGATATATCCGTTACTAAATGTGTAGTCTGGGTAAACAGGTCACTTATGTAAATGAGATAATCATAACAACTATACAACATAAGGTTGCTTTGAAGAATGAGTTTAATAATACATGTAAATCTCTGCATTGTATGGTCTCATAGTCAGCACTTTAAAAGTTTTTTTTTTTTTTTAACTGGTATAATAATGTGGTCTTGGACAAAGAGTGTGGTGCAGATAACATGCTTGAGGCTGGTCATAGACTTTACAGGAAGTAAATAACAAATAGATTATTTGCAATAAACAAAATACATTTGTGGAGGTTGTGATGCAATGAAAATCAATAGAGTATAATATTTTTTTAATTGGGTAAAAATTGTTTAGATAAATCAAATGAAGGCATAAAAGTATATCAAATCTTTAAGGCCTATTATGTTGGATTGTTACATTAATTCACAATATGGGTCAGTTTTAGTTTTCTCTGGTTGCATATAGTTTGTGATTTAATTTTATACTCCAGAAAATTAAAGAATTTAAACAATTTTATGTATGATGTTTATGACAATGATTAAAACAATTTAAAAGTGTAACAAATGTTTATAACAAAAGAAGGCGAGGAATTGTTCACTGATAATTTGCACTGACAATGTTAATTGTTTTATACATTTCCTAAAATGTCTCATAATACAATATCTTTGGCATCTGTGTCTTAATTTATTTACTTCCACTCTTCTAAGATTCAGTACTAATTTCCTGATAAAAAAAGGCTAAAACTCTATAGAACTTTTTTTTTTTACAAAAATTGGGAAAGAGTTAAAAATCATAATGATCACATATGCAGTTCCTAAACTCTGCTCCTTATTCCCCATACTTTTGACACAAAGGCATAGAATTGTTCCACTCACCGGAGAGAAAGTAATGCAAAATGGCTAAAAAGACCTACTTTTTTTAAAGTGTATTTTTTAATAACTCTGTGGAGAATACCACATCTACAGCACATACTGGGATTTATATGTGCAATCCAACCACTATTCCCAAGCCATAGTCTAAGCAGATTGGAATAGGATATAGTTATATGCAGTAGTTTTAATTTTTTTTTTTAGCTCTCTGCTTTCTTCTCCCTATAGAGCTTCTTACATCACCCCAATGATTATAGGTGTCTCTCTGTTAACTCCTAGGGCCCTTTACCAAAATTGTACTATCTGAGCAATAGTCCAAAATTGATGGGTTTTGAAACATCAGTGAATCTCTTAGTCTTGCTCAATCAAATCCAAGCCTGGCACTCTCATATCTTGATGTGAAATAATAAGAAATATATATATTAGTCTCTTCCCCCAGTTTCTGACACAGAAACCCTAAAGCCCTTATAAGTAAGGGTGCTAAAAGAATCTTTTGTTCTATCCTTTAGTCTTTGACCCTATTTTCTCACACAAAACTTCTAAATCTCTTGGAATTTTCTCACTGATAAAACCATATTTTTTTTCTGAGGTGATTCTTGGTGGGTTCCCGGATGGCGGTTGGTCACTCCAAAGGCCAAGTTATTATTAGAAGTTTGGAATTTTCAGCTTCACGCCTCATTCTCCACAGTAGAGAGAGGGGCAGGATATGGAGTTAATGATCAATTATGCCTACATGATGAAGCCTCTGTAAAAATCTCAAAAATAAGACATTCACAGAGTTTCTGGGTTGGTGAATTCATTTGTGAACCAGAGTTGCCACACTCCCAACTCCAGGGGACAGAAAGCTCCTGCACGAGGAAGCCTTACGGACTCTGCCCAATGTTTCTCCTCACCAGGTTATTCTTCTGTATTCTCTATCATACCATTTACTATATAATACAATGGTAAACCTGAAAGAGTGTCATTCTCAGAGTTCTATGAGTTGTACTAAAAAAATGACTGAATTCAAAGAAGGATATCAAAGGAAACTTCGATTTGTAATATAAAAAATAATGTAAGCCCGAGCTGCCATTCCAGAGGAACTGCCTTGCACATCTTAAGCCTCAAACTGTTGGAATGTTAAAATTGGGCAAGATAACCTTTGGCCTGGGCTTAAAAATATCCTAAAAAGTATTCTACTTTGCAAAGATAATAAGAAAGCAGACATTATGAGGAGACTGAAAAATTAAAAACTTTTTTTCGTGTGAGACAAAGAGAGAGAGAGAGAGAGAGAGAGACATTTAGAGACAGACAGACAGGAAGGGAGAGAAATGAGAAGCATCAATTTTTTTGTTGTGGCTTCTTAGTTATTCATTGATTGCTTTTTCATATGTGCCTTGACTGGGGGGCTACAGCAGAGCAAGTGACCCCTTTGCTCAAGCCAGCGACCTTGGGCACAAGCCAGCAACCATGGGGTTCATGTTTATGATCCCACATTCAAGCCAGTGACCCCATGCTCAAGCTGGTGGGCATGCGCTTAAGCTGGCAACCTTGGAGTTTCAAACATGGGTCCTCCATGTCCCAGTCTGATGCTCTATCCACTGTGCCACTGCCTGGTCAGGGAAAGACATTCTTTAGAATTAACGTTACTGAGTTAGCTTATCTGTATCTATAAAAATCCTTTCCTTTTATTCATGTAATTGTTCCCCTCACCCTTTTTGTAAACACTGCTTTTCTTTACCTTCTAAAGGGAACACTATTTTGGCTTTGGCCTGCACAGTGTTTCTGGAACAGCTATATTCTTAAATCTCAAATAAATGCTTGTTGCCTATCACTTCGGCCTTCTATTTTTAGGTTAACAGTAGCCATGTGAGACAGAAGTTGTTAGTAACCAAGGGACCTACTACTTACAATTGGTATTTGAAGTAGGAAGCAGTTTTCTAAGATTGAGCCCTTAACCTAGAAAGTTAACTCCTGTTAGTGTCAGAAGTGAATTGAATAATGCCAGTTGATGTTACAGAAAATTACTTGGTGTGGAAAACAAATAATGCCTCCAAACAAATAAACAAAAATCCCACCTATGAGGTATCAGAAGTATTGTGACTTTAGTAGTAGTGTAACAGCAAAGTAAATGTACACAGGAGTATGTCTTTCCAACACATTTGCTTTTTCTTTGTTTCCTGATCAAGACTGACATATCCTATGATAATATTCATCATAGAGCTAAGAATTCTGGGACTCAATGAGAGAAAACAGCTTTCCCAACACAGCTTATGGACATAAGCTGTGGGCAATAGTTACTGTCCCATACTGTACCAGAGCACCATTTCTTCTTCCATATCGTCCAATTCCTTTTATTCCCACTCAATTCTTCATCTTCATGTCCCCCTTTCCCTCTTGAAAATTTAAGATATTTTCATGAAAACGGTAATGGATATTTCTTTGTTTGTTTGTTAATATTTCACCAGGTTAAAAAAGACTTTGTTAAATTCATTCACAATAACTATATACACATTTTAAAATGCCTTTATGTAAAGCTAGCCCTTACTGTAACATAATATACCAAATAGTGTTTGAAAGTATTAAAAGATGAATGCCATAAAAGTATTCAATAACCTAAACTCTGCTGTTAAATGTGTAGAGATCAAAAAAGATAAGTGACTGAAATAAATTTTAAGTAAATCTTCACAAATCAAAGTGTTCTATATGCAAGTATATACTTTTTGTCTTAAATACAGTATCACAAAAACAAACAAAAAATTAATTCACTTCAACTTTGGAATCAAGTTCTCTCCTATTTTTTTTCTCTGAAGACAACTGTAAGGACCTAGAAATAGCAAATTAAATAAAAGCAGAAATAGAACTTGAAGTGACTTATCTTTAGACAATACTTCATCTGTTTTTTATTGCAAAGTTATATTTTAATAATGATTCCATGTACTTCTTTTAGTCACTTTAATGGTCCAGAGGTTATTATAAAACAGATTTTTCTTCCATGAATACCACAGGTAAAGATATTGACACATTTAGCAAATATTATTGAACATCTTATATTCAGTTTGCTTACTTCAGTATATATTTGGGAAATCAAAATAAATTTCACTAAATATTAACCACCTTTTGTCACCTTTGTGTTGCAGTTGCAGACATAATCATTTTCATTATTAGCAAATTTGTACTGAAAATCTATTTGTTGTGTTTTAAGAATAACAAATTATATAAAACAGCTTACTACTCAATTAATGATTCTAAAATTGTATATAGATTAGACTCAACTAGGGAGATTAAAACAAACAAACAAACAAAGAGAAAACACACACACACAAAGAAATCTAAGACCCAAGCTTTACCCTAAAACAAGTAAATCAGAACAACTTGGTTGTTGACCCAGGCATCACTATTTTTCAAAAGCAGTTGATCCTAAATTTCCTCTAGGCTGAGAATCACTGATCCAATGGATGCTCAGTAAATACTTGTAGGGAATGATGTTTCTTATAATAATCTTTAAAAAATTTATTAATGAATAAAAGGGAAAGGTTTGTAATTAGCATATTAATTGTGAACTTAGAAAAAATTCTAAAGTTCTTGTAAGTGCTTGAAACAATTTGTTTTCTGATAAGTACTTTAAATAATTTTTCTCCAATTGGTTTACAATATTAATTTATATTATTTATAAATAAAGACTGGCTTGTTAAGTAACTGTAAATTACATTTGATCCTCTATTAGTTTTTGTTTATTTGTTTGTTTTTAAAGAGACACAGAGAGAGAGTCAGAGAGAGGGATAGGGACAGACAGACAGGAATGGAGAGAGGTGAAAAGCATCAATCATTAGGTTTTTGTTGCCGTCACAACATCTTAGTTGTTCATTGATTGCTTTCTCACATGTGCCTTGTCCGTGGGGCTATAGCAGACCGAGTAACCCCTTGCTTGAACCAGTGACCTTGAGTTCAAGCTGGTGAGCTTCACTCAAACCAGATGAGCCCGCACTTAAGCTAGCGACCTCGGGGTCTCGAACCTGGGTCCTTCTCATACCAGTCTCTATCCACTGTGCCACTGCCTGGTTAGGCGAGCCTCTATCTTTTAAATCACTTTTTTTCCCCTAATATACATATATCTCAAAGATTTCTTTTAACTGCAAGTTTAATATTAATGGCAGAATATTTATTCTTCTGTATTTCAATATTATTTACTTGGATTATCTGAAAATCATAACACCTCAAACAAAATAAAATAATTAAAATTATATTTTTTCAGTGTCCCCATTTTGCCCTTCTGAGCTAATAAGCCATAAACTTATTGTATAATTAAATTATCATATAAGTCTGTGGAGCAAAGGGAACAAGCTCCTCACGGACTTGAAAAAGTATAAGGTCTATAATTTCATAGCATTTGAAATACTGACATTATTATTAAAATAAAGGCAAGTTTTACATAACAATAAAAAATTAAAAGACTGAACAAAGAGGCCTTGTATGAAAAACTAGGCAACTCGGCAAGTGGAGAACTGTGTAACAGTGGCAGAAATGAGAAATGGGGCTTGCCTGCCTTCCCTATTTGAATAGTAAGTGTATAGAAACATGCTAGACCTGCAAATGTTGTCAATAAGTTCTTACCAAAGCACTCCATTCCTTTTGATAATGTTGCAGTTACCTTCCTATGAGCATGCAAACTTCTTGGTTAATGCTCTAACCATTTTTTTCATATTCCACTCTGTTTTGGCAGTAAATTGTGTAGGCCTCTGCTTGTGCTGGATCTTGGGCATTTGGTTTATTAAAAGTTCCTGTATTCCTAATATAATTTTCTTAATAATGATGACAAGCCTCCAGTCAATAAGGTTATGTGAAAGCAAATAGATTTGCTACGGAAGTGTCAGAAAATGGTGACTATTTTGACATACAAAGTTTTCTCTTTGAACTATTACTGAGCTAGAGCATAACAAAACTATATATCATTTAGTTACATATGTGTGTATGTATATACATACATATATATATACATATATAATATTTATATATGACAGAGCTCATACTGTCAATGAAGCAGAGGAATGGGGCTGAGGCTGGGGAGGGGTTTGTAGACAGGTTTAAGGAGTGACAGTAAATTCAACATGCCTTGCATCTTCATGTGTGCATAGGTTCCTGATCACACACTGTCACCCAACTTGTAATATTAATCTTTCTCTTCCAGGCACAACTTAAACTTACCAGTTCTGTAACAATATATCTGTGCTCACTAAGGCAAACATAATCATATCCTCTACTTTATTCTTGCACCAGTTTGTTAACAATATAAGACTAATTGTATTATGTTAAAGCTATCTGGTTGCCTATCTCACTTTTAGACTGTCCACGCTAAAAAATCAGAAAGCATATCAGAAAGTCAAGTTCTATCATAAAAGCAAACTCTATAGATAACCAAGTTCAGAAAAACTACTTTAGAGAGCTCATAACAAAAGATGGGTTACATGATCCTCAAATACTTCTACAAAAAGCAGCTCCAGTATGATATTTCGAGCAGAAAATTTAGATGGTCTCACTTTTATATTTATTATTCCAATTTAAATAATTAAATATCAGTATTACATTAATGTATATATTTATATTTTTACATATGTATGTATATATTTATAAATACATGTACATGTATGTATAAATAAATGTACACTGTAATTTAGATTTGGTTGAAAAAACACTAATGACTTTTTAAAAATATTTGGTCTACATTATCTTTTCAAGTATAGTTGGTATTTTGTTTTAAACCTTTTGAAACTCAACTTTTTCCTCAAGTAGTAAATAAGAAATTGTAGGATGCAAACTTCAAATTGATATCTAACTTCAAAACCTGGAAAATCACTAAAAAAGCAGAAAAAAAAATTTCACCTAAATCTCAACCACACTACCCCTCTATTATTTTTTCTTTTAGCTCACTCGTTCCTACTTCAGCATTGTAATGATATTACAGCTTTTTAAGTTATTTGATAAAGCAAAATCTTTCTTAAATGATTACTATCTAAAAACAAAATTACATTGTTTTATAAATCAATAATATTCAAGGTAATACTAATTTGAAATAGTTACTCACCTGACTACTTAATAGAAGAAATTTATAGTATACTTATAGTGACATTCCTTAAAGTATTTTCTTCTCTTTAAAAATAGAAAAAAACATTGAGGGAATTTCAAGATGGCTACGGAGTAGACAGTTGTTCCAGCTGCTACCTCCCAGGACCAAATTGGATTACAATTTAAGAATAATCATCTTAAAAAACCATATTTGGACTAAATGAAGAGGAGCCTATGACCAAAGATTACAGAAGAAGCTACACCAAGACTGGTAAGAAGGGCAGAGATATAGAAAGGGCTGCCTCGCTGCCAGGAGCCAGCTGTGGCATGGGGTGCAGAGGGACTCTCACAGCCGGGAGGGTCTCCCTTAGAGTTGTGGGTCCTCAGCTTCAGGCCCAGAGCCCCAGCTTAGAGCCCCAGAACCTAGAAGAGGTACCTAGACAGCATTTGGTGGTGAAAAGAGCAGTTTCTATCGGCAAGAAAGAGACTGACTGAGCTCTCAGAGACTCAGGCTGCGCCTTAAAGGGGCAGCACAGAAAATCTTCTTCACAGACACTTATCCTGGGCTCTAGTGGAGGAAGAGCTGAGAAAACTAGAGTTGCATGAGGAGAATGTAAAGTCCAGGGAAATACACTGTGGGGGAAAGCCACCGGAACCCCTGTGCTGAGTTATACTCCAATACTAAAATAGTCATGTTTCTAGGGTGGAGCAGTCCCCTCTGAGTGGCATCAGCTTGGAGAAAAGCAACTGCTCCACCCTTGGGAGTCTCTTCTGCCCCAGTCATAAAGACTGGGTCATGCTGAAAAGCCAGGAAGTAGGTAGCATGTCAGTGACTCAGTTTCCAGTATTGAGGCTGGAGCTTTCCCTGCACACTTCTAAGGCTAAGACTGATGATTCTGCCTCAAAAAAGATTAAGTAGAAACTGTCCAGACTGCAGGCAGACCACATGTCTGGGTCTCAGAGGCCACAGCCACCAGGCTCATGGGGGCCACACCTTGAAAAAACTCTGGACAGCCTGGCACCCGGGGATGGAGCCGCCCCATCGCCCTTTCTAATCCATGAATTACTGCATGCTCTAGACCAGTGATGGGCAATCTTTTGAGCTTGGTGTGTCAAAATTTGCCAAAAAACCGAGCATAACTCTGCTGGTGTGTCACTTTGAGAAAAAAAAACACATAATTTCGTGATATTTATAGTTTAAATAACAAAAATGTTTTGGCCTACTGACCTCTGGCACCGAGTGTCTACACTACAGCAAATGTTTTAACCTCAGCTATTGCACCTGGCCATGCAGGAGCAGAGGATGGAATGTCCTTCTCAGCATGTGGCCCCCATACTTCTCTGGTATGTGGCTGCATGCAGCCGCATGTCATCGAAAATGGCTACGCATGTAAGTGCTGACACGTGTGTCATAGGTTCACCATCACAGCTCTAGACTCTAGCAAATGTTATTTACAGTAGCCAATCCCAACAAGCAGCCAGAAGACAGAGGCTGTAGGAAGCAGGACTCAGGGAACTTTAGCCTTTTAAGTGAAGCTTCTCTAGGCCCAGTATGGGTAAAAGCCAACGTAGGTGTGAAGCTTGGTATTTCCACGAGCACCTGGGCCCAACAGAGGCAGGTGCTCAAGCCCTGGATTGCTTTTAGCTCCAATAAGGTTGTTGAGGGCCAGTCCCGGGCAGTGTCTGCTATTGGTCTGTGCCAGGTTCCTTCCAGAGATGACCATGGCTGGCACATTCAGTGGTTAGCTGTGGAGAACATTGGTTCAATACCTAACAACCCAGTAGTGGGTATTTTAAGGAAGGGCTTCTCACAGATGGCCCAGCTGAGATGAGTTCCACTCTCTGTGATCAGCACTGGCAAAATGGCTCAAGTGCATTAGATAGGGTGAAGCTTTACAGTCAGCATGCCTGGGTGCTGGATATCCTGCCCAGCTGGCCTATATTCCACAGGAAGAAGGAAGAGAGGATTGGAGGATGTACATTTAAAGTGTGGGTCCCTGTGAGCCTATGGCTTGCTGTGGCTGAGGGGCTAGTCACTTTCTTGGAGGGGTAGAGTCAGCCCCAGGTAGAACTCTCTCAGTCTCCCTTCCTGAAACCAGGGTATTACCAGCTCTAAGAACATCTACAGAGGGGATGTTGGCCCAACTTAATCTGAACCTGCTGCTCACCTTGTTGAGAAGTAAAATTTGAGTATCTGGCAGTGGCTGAAGGATTAGGCTCTGGAGTAGAAGCCACATTCCTCATACTGAGCTCCTGACCAAGAGAACCCTCAAGTAGGGGGTCCCACTAACATTGTATTACCAACCTCAGCTGCCCTAACAAAAAGCATCCAACCTGCAGAGGGGTTGGTGTTGGGTGAGGCCAGTCTGAGTCCACATTACTGTTTTTCTAAAAAAAAAAAAAAAAAAAAAAAAAAAAAAAACTCCATGGGAAGACTAGACAGCTGCAGAGGAGGTGGAGCAGCTGAAAATTGAAGGCAAATCTTTCATAGCTTGGCACTTTTATGGAACTGCTGTCATCTCTAAGCAGAAGGAAGCTAATTCTTATACATAGGTTGGTCTCTCCCATACTACCCAGGTACAGAAAACAAAGACACAAACAACAAAAAAGCAGTAGCTGCAGACAGATAGTTTACAGAGGGTTACAAAAAACAGCTGATGACAAACCAAGGAGATCTAGAACCAACACAACTGGTAGTGAGTGGCAGACAACACCAGACCCTAGACCCAGCTAGCTACACAAACTGCATGCCCAAAGGAGAAATCTAGCAGGCACCAGACACTGTGGAGAATAAATATGCCCAACAGGACAGACATTGCACAATGTGCAATACACATAATCAAAGTTGACCCATAGAAACAGCCAGCCTGAAGGAATAACCATAACCATGAAAGAACCAGCTGCATTCAATACTCACATACAACAGGAGGGAAAATATTATCCTCAAAAAGCATTCCTAGAACAAGGAAAATGGATGGCCTAGAGGGCAGCACCACTAAACCCATCTTCCTCATAAAGACACCACAAAAATTTCAATGTCAGACAGCACTACCTAATACACACACACACACAAAAAAATGGGCAGACAAAGAAATGCAACCCAAATGAATCAACAAGGGAAATCCCAAGAATAAGAACTAAATGAAATAGAAGTAAACAAACTACCAAATGCAGAGTTTATAATAATGATTGTTACGATGTTCAAGGATCTTAGAGTAACAATGGATGGACATAATGAGTGCCTAAATAAAGAGATAGCAAGAATCAAAAAGGACATTGAAATAATAAAAAGGAATCAGTCAAAAATCACAATTACAATATCAGAAATGAAGACTGCACTAGAAGGAATCAACAACAGGCTGGATGAAACAGAGGATAGAATCAGTGATTTAGAAGACAAGATAAACAGAAGTAGAGTAGCAAAACAAAAGGAGGTGCAAAAAGACCGAGGAAACTCTAAGAGAACTCTGTGACAACATCCACATCATAGAGGTTCCTAAAGGAGAAGAGAATGAACAAGGGATAGAGAATCTGTTTGAAGGAATTATAGCTGAAAATTTTCTTAAATTGATGAAGGAAAAAGTCACACAAGTTCAAGAAGCACAGAGTCCCATTAAAGATGAACCCAAGGAAGCCTACATAAAGACACATAATAATTAAAATGCCAAATTAAGAGACAAAGGAAGAATACTAAAAGCTGCAAGATAAAAGCAGTTAATTGTCTACAGAACAGTCCCCCTATGAATGACATCTGACATCTCAATAGAAACACTTGATGCCAGAAGAGATTTTCAAGAAATATTTGAAGTGATGCAAAACAAGAACCTACAATCAAGACTACTTTATCCAGCAAGGATATTGTTTAAATTTGAAGGAGAAATAAAAATCTTCCCAGACAAAAAAGAACTCAATGAATTCATTACAACTGAACCAGTACTGCAAGAAATGTTAAGCAGCCTGATGTAAAAAGAGCAAAAAAATAAAAGAAAGAAGTAATAAAAAAAAAGGATTGTAGATTTAAAGAATAAAATGGCAATAAATAACTACATATCAATAATAACCTTAAATGTAAAAGGATGAAGTGTTCCAATCAAAAGACATAGGGTAGCTGGGTGGTTAAGAAAACAGGACCCATGCATATGCTATCTACAAGGGACCCACCTCAGAACCAAAGATACACATAGACTAAGAGTAAATGGATGAAAAAACGTATCACATGCAAATAAAAATTTTTAAAAAGCTGGGATAACAATACTTATATCTGACAAAATAATCTTTAAAAGAAAGGTTACAGTAAAGGATAAAGTAGGTCACTATATAATGACAACGGGAGCAATCTAACAGGTGGATATAAGCATTGTAAATATTTATACTCCTAATATAGTACCTAAATATATAAAGCAGATATTGATGGACATAAAGGGCGAGATCAACAGCAATATTATAATAGTAGGGAATATTAATACCCCACTTATATCAATAGATAGATCTTCCAGACAAAAAATAAACAAAGAAACAGTAGCCTTAAATGACAGACTAGATCAACTGGATTTAATTGATATCTTCAGAAACTTTGAACCAGTCAGCAGAATATACATTCTTTATAAGTGCTCATGGTACATTCTCTAAAATAGACCACATGTTAGGACACAAAACAAGTCTCAATAAATTTAAAAGGATTGAAATCATATCAAGCATCTTCTCAGATCACAATGGCATGAAACTAGAAATCAATTACAATAGTGAAACTGAAAAACACTCAAACACTTGGAGGCTAACTAGCATGTTATTAAATAACAAATGGTTAACAATAAGATCAAGGAAGAAATAAAAAATTTCCTTGAAACAAATGAAAATGAATATACAACAACTCAAAATGAATGGAACACTGCAAAAGCAGTCTGAGAGGGAAATTCACAGCATTACAGGCATGTGTTAAGAAGCAAGAAAAATCTCAAATAAACAAAACAATGCTGCAGCTAAAAAAAGAAATACTAGAAAAAGAATTTTAAATAAAGCCCAGAGGAAGTAGAAGAAAGGAAGTAATAAAGATAAGAATGAAAATAAATGTCAAGGAGGCTAAAAAAATAATACAAAGATCAATAAAACCAAGAGCTGGTTCTTTGAAAGGTAAACAGGATTGACAAAGCTATAATTCAACTCATCAAGAAAAAAAGAGAGAGAACTCAAATGAATAAAATTAGAAATGAAAATGAAGAAGCAACAACTGACACTGTATAAATACAAAGGATTGTAAAAAAATACTATGAAGATCTATGCACACAAAAAAATGGACAACCTAGATGACATGGATAAATTCCTAGAAACATATAATCTTCCAAAATTCAATCTGGAGGAATCAGAAAACCTAAAAAGACCGATTACAACAAATAAAATTGAAATAGTTATCAAAAAACTGTCAGCAAACAAAAGTCCTGGACCAGATGGCTTCACAAGCAAATTTTACCAAACATTCAGATAAAAACTAACATCTATACTTCTCAATCAAATTTTAAAAATTCAAAAGGAGAGAAGACTTCCAAGCTCCTTTTATGAGGCAAGCACAATCCTCATTCCAAAATCAGGTAAAGCCACTACAAAGAAAGAAAACTAGAGGACAATATACCTGATGAACACAGATACTAAAATTCTCAACAAAATATTAGCAAACTTGATCCAGCAATAAATTAAAGAATCAAACATCCTGATTGAGATGTATTACAATAAGGTAAGGCTGGTACAATATTTAAAGATCAATAAATGGGATTCATCACATAAAGAAAAGGAACGATAAAAATCATATGATTATATCAATAGAGGCAGAAAATTTTTTTTATAAAAACGAGCTCTCATTTATGATCAAAACTCTCAGCAAAGTGGAATACAAAGGACATATCTCAACATAATAAAGATTATCTATGGCAAACCAACAGCCAACATAATACTCAATGGGGGAAAAATTGAAAGCAGTCCCCTTAAGATCAGGAACAAAGCAGGAGTGCCCACTTTCACCACTCTTATTCAACATAGTTCTGGAAGTCCTAGCCATAACAATCAGATAAGAAGAAATAAAAGGTATCTAAATTGTAAAAGAAGAAGTGTAATTGTTATAATTTGCTGATGACATGATACTGTACATAGAAAACTCTAAAGACTCAGTCAAAAAACTACTAGACCTGATAAATGAATTTGGCAAGGTGACAGGATATAAAATTAATATTCAGAAATGGGGGACAGTTTTATACACCAACAATAAACTGTCTGAAAGAGAAATTATAAAAACAATCTTCTTTACTCTTGCAACAACAACAACAAAAAAGTAAAGTACTTAGGAGGAAATTTAATTAAGGAGGTAAAAACTTGTACATGGAAAATTATAAGACATTTGAAAAAGAAATCAAAGAAGGTACAAGCAAGTGAAAGCATAAACCGTGTTCATTGATTGGAAGAATAAACATCATTAAATGTCTATATTACCCAAAACAATCTATAATTCAATGCAATTCCTATTAAATACCAAAGGCATACTTCAAAGATATAGAACACATATTCCAAAAATTATATGGAACCCAAAAAGAACACAAATAGTCTTAGCAATCTTGAAAATGAAGAATAAAGTGGGAGGTGTAACACTTCCTGATATCTAGTTAACTAAGGCCATGGTAATCAAAATAGCTTGGTACTGACATAAGAACAGGCATACAGATCTATGGAAAAGAACAGAGAACCCAGAAAAAAACCAATGCTTTTATGGTCAATTGATATTTGACAAAGGAGGCAAGAGCATACAATGAAGTAAAGAAAGTCTCTTTAATAAATGGTGTTGGAAAAATTGGACAGGTACACACACAAAAAATGAAATTGGACCACCAACGTATACCATTCACAAAAATAAACTCAAAATGTATAAAAGACTTAAATGTAAGTTTTGAAACCATAAGCATCTTAGAAGAAAACATAGGCAGTAAACTCTCCAATATCTCTCGTAGCAATATTTTTGCTGATTTATCTCATCAGGCATGGGAAATAAAGGGCAAAATAAACAAATGGGACTGTATCAAACTTAAAAAGCTTTTGCACAGCAAAAGACACCATAAACAAAATAAAAAGACAGTCCACACAATGGGAAAACATATTCACCAATACGTCTGATAAGGGAATAATAAAAATTTATAAAGAACTTCTAAAACTCAACACCAGGAAGGTAAACAATCCAATTAAAAAATGGGCAAAAGAAATGAATAGACACTTCTTCAAAGAAGACATATAAATGACTAATAGGCATATGAAAAAATGTTCAATGTCACTAATCATCAGAGAAATGCAAATTAAAACCACAATGAGATTCCACCTGTCAGAATGGCATTCATTAACAAATCAACAGACAATAAAAACTGGTAAGGGAGTGGAGAAAAGGGAACCCTTCTGTACTGCTGGTGGGAGTGCAGATTTGTGCAGTCACTGTGGAGAACTGTATGGTGTTTCCTCAAAGAGGAGATTGTATTGACCCAGCTATCCCACTTTTATGAATATGTCCTAAGAATACCAAATCAGTGATTCAAAAGAAGATATGCAATCCTATGTTTATTGCTGCATTGTTTACAATAGCCAAGATCTGGAAACAAGTCAAATGTCCTTCAGTGTATAAGTGGATTAAAAGCAGTTGTACATAATATACACGATGGAATACTACACACCTGTGAAAAAGAAGGAAACCTTACCTTTTGTGGTGGCATGAATGAACCTGGAGATTATTATGCTAAGAGAAATAAGCCAGGCAGAGAAAGATATATATCATATGATCTCACTTATATGTGGAATCTAATAAGCAAAGTGAACTGAGGAACAGAATAGAGACAGAGGCAGAGTCACTAGGGAGCAGAGGGTCAGCTGTCAGAGGGAAGGGTGATTATGGGATAGGATCAAAAAAGGTGAAGGAATTAGTGAAATTATAAATATATAACACAGAGATAAAGATAATAGTACAGCAAATCCTAAAGGAAAGGAGGTAGGGAATAAGGGGGAGAGGGAAAAAGGGGGTGTAATGTAGGACATGGGGGTGGGTGGTGAGGGTGTTATATTGAGTCGGACACTTGAATCCATATTAATAAAATAAATTAAAATTAATAAAATTTTTTTTTGTAAATAAAAGAAACATTTTATTCATTGCAACAATACACTATATGACAAATGTATAATAAAAACATCTGTAATATTTTATATTGTAATTATGCTGAATTGCCTATTAATTTTTAATAATAATTGCAAGAAAAAAGTACTCATTTAGATACAAATACATCACATCACACGCAATGATCGACTCTGCATCGATCGAACACGGACATTTACAGATTAGTCTTCCAATATCAAAAAGGAGGACATGTAGGAGGACACTTTTTGAGGGAGGATGGAACTTACAAAAGGACTGTCCTCCCTAAAGGAGGATGATTGGTCACCTTTAACGTAACACACATAAGATAAAAATCACATGTGCTCAAATCTCATTGTTCTTGTTAAGTTTCCCTTTCTAAGAAGTTATCCCTTTCCACCTGACCAGGCGGTGGCGCAGTGGACAGAGCGCCGGACCGGGACGCACCCGGCCGGAGACCCTGAGCTCGCCAGCCCCAGCGCGGGCCCATCTGGCCCGAGCAAAAGCCCGCCAGCTTGGACCCAAGGTCGCCGGCTCCAGCAAGGGACGGCTCGGTCCACTGAAGGCCCGCTGTCAAGGCACTTAGTTTATAAAAAGACTTTTACTATTTAGTGGAATGTATGAAATGAGAGACTGAATATTTAAGCGGGCAATGATCAGATCAAATAAAAATATAGAATTTTGACCACAAATATGCAGCAAACAGTCCAGGTACCCACATCAAAACTTCTGCAACAATCAACCCAAATGTTAGGACTCTATAAATAAATGCCAGCTTTCTTGATTTTTGTGCCCATTTCCAAATTATGACGAATTAGAGGAAGTAAAACATGCTCTCCTATCCAATAGCATAGGATATCCATTTCTACCTAGTTCATTTCCATTTACCCGTGCCAATAATCTCCAACCAAGGTATACCTGAAGCCCTCCTTTTTTTTTTTTTTTTCCATTAAAAAGCTTTCATACTCCATAGCCTGCTTTTGGCAAGGCATAGTGACCAATTCCCTAATTCCCTTGTTATAGAAAGATCTTAACAAACAGCCCATGCTTGTTCTCATTTGAGTGCTTTTTGTTTATCTCCACAGAAGAGATCATCTTTATCAGTTTAATGAGGAGAAATTATATTGATTTTTTTTGTAATCAACCACCATCTTTGTTCTGTTCTGGCAAAACAATATTATTGATATACAAAACACTGAATTATGTGTTTGTGTAACAGGTTGACATAATAAAAAATTTAACTGAACAAACATCAATGACCAACATTTCTAGAAGCTAAAAATTACTATAAGCTCTTCCCGATAAACTTGTTATGACTCACAGTCATTTCACAGCTGAAACAAGTCTATCAGTAAGTCCTTTTTGAGAGAAGTGTTTGACTGTCATGACCAACCTACCTGTGCTTAGCTATTTTAGGTTTTAATTTATTTTGAGGAAAGTAGAAAGAAAAAATAAAATAAGGTCAGATACAGTTGCAAAAAAGTAATGCTAATTGCCAGCTTAAAAATTAAGAATATTTTAAGCACAGCTCTGATAATAACATTTATTTTAAAGACTTATTTGTCTTATTGAAATAATATTAATTAAAAATGAGTGGCTCAGGGGGAGCAAGATGGCGACGGAGTAGGCGGACGTACCAACTTCCAACTCCCAGAACCAAAGGGGTTTACAACTCAATTTTAAGAACAATCACCTGGATAAACCAACTTTGAACAAAACTAAGTGGACTCTTCAACCAAGGAACACAGAAGAAGCCACATTGAGACTGGTTGGAATAGCGAAAACGCGAAGAGGGCTGCCCAGCTCCCCGGACCAAACGGCAGCCCGGAGAGACCCGCAGGGCGGGAGGAGAGTTTGGCGGAGGAGGAGGGACCTGGGTCCCAGGAACCAAGCCCCAGCCTGCAGTCCCAGAGCCTAGAAGAGGCGTTTGGACAGTTTTGAGCTGTGAAACAACTGAGGGAGCTCCCAGGCCTACAGTGTGGAGTATTAGGTCCCTTCCTACTCTGCTGAGGGCTGCTTAAGGTTTTGGGGCGGCAGGACGCTGAAAGGCGGTTCTGTCGGCGTGGGCAGAGGCCAACCCGGTGGGAGATCGGTCTAGTCCAGAGGGTCGGAGGGGAAGCACGAGAGCGGTCCGGAAGCTGCGGGCCCGCCTTTAATCCCACTTACGAGGACAAAGCGGGAGGCCAGGAACGGGCAGGCCCTGCGCAAGCTGGCCCTGACCGCGGGGACCGGGCTAGGACCAGGGACGGGCAGGGGCTCGCGGCTGAGCTGATGCTACCAGCCCCCCCACCCCACCCCCCCCCGGGCCGGAGAAACCGCGGTTGGCCAGTATATGTGCGCGAGCGGGCTCCGAGCGCGGGAACGGGGTGGACCCCGAGACAAGTGGAGGCTCGCAGCTGAGCCCACGCTACTATCCCCATCCGGCCGGAGAAACCGCGGATAGCATTCATACGTGCAGAGCGGGCTCCGAACGCGGAGGCGGGGTAGAGTACAGGATGAGCGGAAGTACGCAGCTAAGCGGAAGCCAGCAAACACGCCCGTCCCAATAAACCTTGGTTTCCGACCCTGCGCAAAGGGCCCTGGCCTTGAGGGCGGGGCTAAAGCTCCTGACGGGCAAAAGCTTACAGCTGAGAGCACGTCAAAAGCCCCGCCTAACCCGCGGAACTGTAGCGAGCAGGCTCCGACTGCTGGTTCTGGGCGGAAGTCCGGAAATAGGCTGGGTCCGCAGCTGAGGAAAGGTGCTCACCTCTACCCTTGGTGCTAATCTTGTGGCTTCAGTGACAGCCCCTCCCAAGGAGGAGAGGCAGAAATCACAGCAAAAGCCACAGTGGGCCGGCGCTGGCAACGCTCATACCCAACCACCCTAGGCACCGGCAGAGGGGGTGGGGGGCCTGCAGACAGACCACACCTAAAGAACACAAAGGCAACTGTAAAGCCAGTAGTCGGGGTCACTATCATAGCAGCCTGACCCATGCAGGTTCGCATTGGAATCGGACAGATGGCAATGAAACACCGGAGCCAAGAACTGGTGAGCCATCCGCTTTAATTCTAGCTTGCACCCGGCGGGCAAGCAAAAACACACACTGGGCTCCAAAACCCTCACATTCAGTGCTCACAAAGCTACTGACTTATCCGAGTTTCCTAGAATCAAAGGTTTCTAGCTCACCAGACTTATTCACCACTGTTTCCCATTTCCTCCTGCACAAACTCTTTAACAAACTGGCTTCTTCCTTAGCACTCTGCAATCTTGGCTACTTTTCCTCCCCTCCACGTAGCCTTACTCTGCCCTCCTTTCTAATACCTCAGGAACCAAGAGAGAGAGAGAGATCCCGGACTGCCCCAGTTTATAGCACAGAAAATCCAAACCCTTAATCCAATTATACATAAAGAAAGTCTCTGATACAAAGCCACCCATCTGAGGCATAATGGGATTCCTCCCTACATCACCACCCTACATCATCCAATCAGTCAAGGGTGTGGAGAAGAGCTTACTCTTAAACTAAGCCTTAGGCTATAATGACCCGACCTGCCCACAGCCTGTTCCAGAACACACATTAATATCAACGAACTTCCATGTGGGCAGCGCCATCTTTAACAAAGTGAGCATAATATATTTTATCTGCCCAACAGCAACACCTACTGGACTCCAGTGGCCACAACTTGCTTATACACAGAAAAAATGGGCAGGCAGAAAAATGCAAACCAAATGAATCAAGAGAAATCCCCAGAGAAGGACCTGAATGAGCCAGATATAACCAAATTACCAGAAGCAGAATTTAGAATAATGATAGTTAGGATGTTCAAAGAAATTAGAGGAACAATGGATAGTCATTATGAACACCTAAACAGACCAATTACAGCAAATGAGATTGAAACAGTTATCGAAAGACTCCCAAAAAAGAAAAGTCCTGGGCCTGATGGCTTCACAAGTGAATTCTATCAAAAATTCAAAGAAGAACTAACTCCTATTCTCCTCAAGCTATTTCAAAAAATTCAAGAGGAAGGAAGACTTCCAAACTCCTTTTATGAGGCAAGCATAATTCTGATCCCCAAACCGGGCAAAGACAACACAAAGAAAGAAAATTATAGGCCTATATCCCTGATGAATTTAGACGCTAAAATTCTCAACAAAATATTAGCCAACCGGATCCAGCAATATATGAAAAAAATCATACACCACGATCAAGTGGGATTTATTCTGGAGAGGCAAGGCTGGTTCAATATTCGCAAATCAATCAATGTGATTCACCACATAAACAAAAGGAAGGACAAAAATCACAGGATAATTTCAATAGATGCAGAAAAGGCATTTGATAAAATCCAGCACCCATTCATGCTCAAAACTCTCAGGAAAGTGGGAATACAGGGATCATTCCTTAACATGATAAAGGCCATCTACGATAAACTGACAGCAAACATCATACTAAATGGACAAAGATTAAAAGCAATCCCCTTAAGATCAGGAACCAGGCAGGGTTGCCCACTTTCACCACTCTTATTCAACATAGTTCTGGAAGTCCTAGCTATAGCAATCAGACAAGAAGAAGAAATAAAAGGCATCCAGATTGGAAAAGAAGAAGTAAAACTGTCATTATTTGCAGATGATATGATATTGTATATTGAAAACCCTAAAGTCTCAGTCAAAAAACTACTGGACCTTATAAATGATTTCAGCAAGGTGGCAGGATATAAAATTAATACTCAGAAATCAGAGGCATTTCTATACACCAGCAATGAAATATCAGCAAAAGAAATTAAGGAAACAATCCCCTTCACTATTGCAGCCAAAAAAATAAAATATCTAGGAGTAAATTTAACCAAGGAGGTTAAGGACTTGTACTCGGAAAATTATAGAACATTGATAAAAGAAATCAAGGAAGATACAAACAAGTGGAAGCATATACCGTGCTTATGGCTAGGAAGAATAAACATCATTAAAATGTCTATATTAACTAAAGCAATTTATAAATTCAATGCAATACCAATTAAAATACCAATGACATACTTCAAAGATATAGAACACATATTCCAAAAATTTATATGGAACCAAAAAAGAACACGAATAGCCTCAGCAATCTTAAAAAGAAAAAATAAAGCAGGAGGTATCACTCTTCCTGATATCAAGGTTTACTATAAGGCCATTATACTCAAGACAGCCTGGTACTGGCATAAGAACAGGCACATAGATCAATGGAACAGAACAGAGAACCCAGAAATAAACCCACAGCTTTATGGACAACTGATATTTGACAAAGGAGGAAAGAACATACAATGGAGTAAAGACAGCCTCTTTAACAAATGGTGTTGGGAAAATTGGACATCTACCTGCAAAAAAAATGAAACTAGACCATCAACTTACACCATTCACAAAAACAAACTCAAAATGGATAAAAGACTTAAATGTAAGCCGTGAAACCATAAGCATCTTAGAAGAAAACATAGGCAGCAAGCTCTCCGACATCTGTAGCAGCGGTATATTTGCCGATTTATCTCCACGGGCAACTGAAATAAAAGGCAAGATAAACAAATGGGACTATATCAAACTAAAAAGTTTTTGCACAGCTAAAGACAATAGGAACAGAATAAAAAGACAAACCACACAATGGGAGAACATATTCGACGACACATCTGATAAGGGGTTAATAACTAAAATTTATAAAGAACTTATATAACGCAACACCAGGAAGACAAACAACCCAATCAAAAAATGGGCAAAAGAAATGAATAGAAATTTCTCCAAAGAGGACATACAGATGGCCAATAGGCATATGAAAAAATGCTCAACATCACTAATCATTAGAGAAATGCAAATTAAAACCACAATGAGATATCACCTCACACCAGTCAGAATGGCACTTATCAGCAAACAACACAGAATAAGTGCTGGCGAGGATGTGGAGAAAAGGGAACCCTTTGCATTGCTGGTGGGAATGCAGACTGGTGCAGCCACTGTGGAAAACAGTTTGGAGATTCCTCAGAAAATTAAAAATCGAACTGCCTTTTGACCCAGCTATCCCACTTTTAGGAATATACCCTAAGAACACCATAGCACTGTTCGAAAAGAAGAAATGCGCCCCCATGTTCGTGGCAGCATTGTTCACAATAGCGAAGATCTGGAACCAGCCCAAGTGTCCGTCAGAAGACGAGTGGATTAAAAAGCTATGGTACATATATACTATGGAATACTACTCAGCCATAAGAAACGATGACATCGGATCATTTATAACAAAATGGATGTACCTTGATAACATTATACGGAGTGAAATAAGTAAATCAGAAAAAAAAGAAAAACTGAGAACAGCACGATTACATACATAGGTGGGACATGAAAGTGAGGGTATGAGACATGGACAAGAGAGTGGTGGTTATGGGATGGGGGGAGGGAGGGAAGAGTGGGATAGGGAGGAGGGGAGAGACACAGGGAAAACCAGATTGAAGGTGACAGAGGACAATTTGACTTTTGGTGATGGGTATGCAACACAATTGAATGATAAGATAACCTGGAGATGTTTTAATTGTACATATGTACCCTGATTTATTGGTGTCACCCCATTAGAATTAATAATAATAATATATATTTAAAAAAAAATGAGTGGCTCAATAAAAGATTAGTCAAAGAAATAAGCCAAATATTTAAGTTCTAATTTAGTTATCCCTTCTTTTTATGGCTGTTGAATAATTTTCCAAAGCTGAATGACATCAATCAGCATTATACTTAGAATGTAGAGAAACCAGAAGGACTAATGTTTCAATTTAATTACTTCATTGTCTTAAAGTATTTTGGAACCATACTGAAATTATCAAAACATAAGAAATGTATGTATTTTGGAAGAAATATTATGAGAACACTTTAAAAGGAAGCTAGATATGCATTTTCATATCAAATTGTTCAATTCCATGTAAATACATTTTTACTTTCTGTGAATATTGGTCAGTAGTATTAAAATCTATTAAAATCATACATTATAAAAATTTTTATAAGTGTTTAAAGTTAAATATAATTATAATATTAACTATTTAATATAATGCATATACCATGAAAGTGGTTATTTATTATTATAACTGCTTTATATAAAACAATAGTTATAAGTGCATGTGTCTAAGCGCATAGTGGTGTATACCTATGTATAAGTACAAAGGTACTGATATAAAATATTTGTAATTGTGATCATCTGTATTTTCACAATAGAAATTCATCTGACTAAACATTAAAAATATTTTTAAATCATAATATTTAAATTGATAGGAACTTGGTACAAATTAGTTAAGAAGAATAGATTTGAGAGCCCAGAGGCAATAGAGACAAAAGAATATCTATATAAGTTCTATAAGCTCTTTTTAGTGTGCTAAAGATAAAGACCTATAACACTTGCAGAAGATGGTGATAGTTTTTAGTACTTACATTAACCTATAGAAAATATCAAGTTAGAAACCCATTCACATAAAATTACCATTTTTTATATCCTATGCAAAATAAATACTGTTAAAAAGCGAAGAAATCTTGTCATTTTTTTTGACAGAGAGAGAGAGTCAGAGAGAGAGAGAGACAGAATGACAGGAAAGAAGAGAGATGTGAAAAATCAATTCTTCATTGCAGCACCTAAGTTGTTCATTGGTTGCTTTCTCATATATACCTTGACCAGGGGGCTACAACAGAGTGAGTGACCCCTTGCTCAAGCCAGTGATTCTGGGCTCAAACCAGTTGCCTTGGGGTCAAATCAGCTACCTTGGGCTTTAAGCCAGTGACCTTTGGGCTCAAGCTGGTGAGCCTGTGCTGAAGCCAGCACTCAGGGTTTCGAACCCGGGTCCTCTGCGTCCCAGTCCTACACTCTCTACTCTGGTCCACCACCTAGTAGGCAAAAATTTGCCACTTTTAATAATATACCTTTACTGTATGAAAAGCTAAGAACCCACTAGCCTAAATGAAGAGCAGATATCTGTAATTTATAAAACAGGTAACCAAAATAGTTAATAATTCTGTTTTTGCATATATATATATATATATATATATATATATATATATATATATATATATATTAAAGAAACTATTAAACTTCAAAAATAGAAAGAAGTGCAATTAAAAATACAGAAGTTTTCCCTCCTTGAAATTAGCAGAGATTAATTTGTAACCCACCAGTTAATTTCATACACTGTTATAGGGAATGGTAATCAGTACAATAATTTAGGAGAGCCATTTGTCAATATGAATCAACAATTTTTAAAATATTAATATCCATTTACCCTTATTTTGAATTATTCAAATGTGTTCTAAGGATATTAAAGATAGAAATTCCTCCCTCAAAAATAATAAAAATAGAAGCTAGTAAACAAAGCAAAAAGGAAAGCATATAGGAAAGATTAAACATCAGAGTAACAAAAAGTACTAAATGCTTGCTTTTAAAACATTTTCAGTAATACAGGAATTTTATATTATAGTGTTAAAACACAAAAAACCAAAAAAATAAAACTAAATTATGAACTCAACTATGTATATTTAAATGTATTCAATATATAGCAAAATATTAATAGTGATTGCTTCTGTAGAATAAATATGATTTTTTATTTTTAAATTTTATTTTGTATGCTCTATATAATATTTCACCAGAAAATTAAGAAATACATAACATTAATAAAATAGCAGCAGCTAGTAAGAAATTAGCACTATCATGTAACCATGCTATCTATGCAATATACAATGTAAGAAATAGATCGAAATGTATCAGATGGGAGTCAGTAAGATGTTGTAGAGAGTAATAAAATAAACAGAAAGTACATTTAAGACATGGCCATTAATCTAACCGCCAAAGATATGTCTGAACATAGTTAAAGCAATCTAGCATTTTGAACATTTGAGGTCAAAGGAGATATAAGTCAATGAGTGGACAGATGGGAACAATATTGATAAAGATTTTCACTTGAGGACGTATGATGTACTGAGATGAGATGAATCCCTGGTAGACTTCAAGCTGTGTTATTTATCGAGTCCTCCTGGAATGGTGGAATGTCAAAAGGTTGGAGAGACATGAACAGGATCTAGTCACCCTGGCTTTGAGAACTGATGGGAATAAATAAGGCAAACTGTACAGGCTCAAACGATATACAAACATATATTTAAGATATTCAGAAAGACTTGACATTGCAATTTATTGGATGAAGATTTAGAAGCCTGGGGGCTTGGGCAAAAAAGATACTGGTTGAAACTGAGTTGCTGATCCATTTATTTATTTTCAGATAATGCAAATTTTAAAACATCCTAGATCTTGTACAGATGTGGTTTTTATCTGGTGTTTAAAATCATTTGGATAATTTTGTTGTTTGTTTGATTCTCAGCAATATATATACTCATTGACGTGACTTAGGAAACTAACTGATTTCTTGTTGACTAGAGTTGTACTTTCTGGCATAGGACAGTGCTATTTATTTTTCTCTGTAGAGTTGGGTATCAAGTTTCTGTGAGATCCTGTGCTATTGTGGTGTCTGAAAGACATGGTTAGATTCCCAGAAACCTAGCATAGTCTTCCATCAGAGCCTAGCACCTCCTGGCATGTCAGCCTGCTACTATGCCTTTCACATGGGGATCACTTTCTTAAAGAAAAGGGGTTTCACATAAAAGTGTATTTTGCTTTGTAGTTAGTCTTTTTGATATGCCCTGTGATTAAAACTTGAAATCTGAATCTTTGGTCAAATAATTTTCAGCTTTGCAATTCAATTATAATAACTTGTCTCCAGTACTGTGGAGTTTTTTGTTTAAATAATTGCCTCAGTATAACTTTCTGAATGTTGCAGTGGTGTTTACATGGTCAATCTGCGAGAAGTCACAGGTGGGATATTCAATAATGTTGAGTAACTGAGCCACTAACCCTATTGGGTTCAGTTTCCTAAGATGATTTACTTCCCACAGTGGGCAATTAGTTGCTGTGATGCTCCTACTCTTTCTGGCACTACTCTGCTCTGATCCCCATTTGTCAGTTATTAATAAATTATGAACTGCTCACTAATTATCTTTGATTCAGAGCCTTTGAAGAAAAGGTATGCAATCATGAGAAAATAGAAGGAATAACAACTCTTAGATAATAAATCAATACATATGCTTGGATGTATTACATTCTTATATAATCACATTGCTAATTCATAGACTGCTGAGATTTGCTTTTGATGAGCTCTTTTCTAAAATCAGTGATTGCATGATTACAAATATTTATTTATAATTCTTTTAAAATAAAATATTATTAGATTAAGATATGTGCATGTAGTACTTTTTCTTATCAAAACTTATCAAGTTCTGAAAAAAAATACTCCTAGTTATGTTAAAGATGCCAAATATATCAACATATCCATGATGTCTCTACTTTAAAGAGAATCAGAAGAGAAATACATATATGTTGACATACATTATTATTTATAAAAGCTAACACTGTTTGAAATTACCAAGTACACCATCACAATGGCATTAAGCATGTCCAGATGTCAAAAAAAAAAAAAAAAAAAAAAAAAAACATGAGCTAGTAAAGATTTCTTAACTCCTATGCAATATGTCTTTGAAATCATTGCATTTATTTTGCACTGGTGCCAAAATTTTATTTTTTAAGAAGAAGGCACATTTACAGTTTAGGTATTCTATTATTAGGCTTACGTCAGATTTACTAACTTTTTCTCTTTCTCTAAACTATCAACATTAATAGGAAAAAAAAGCTACTCAAAGCTTGTGAAATAAAGATCAATGCATAGTTTATCTATAATTAAATAACTTATAAAATATTAATTCAATTAGGTGATTTGGGAGATCGACAGAAGCCTTTGCCTTCTAAATGTTTACTGGTGGCATAAAAGAGAAGATAGTCACCAATGTACTATTTAACTTGTGGTTAAAAGTGTTAAATTCCATGAGAAATACTGATATATTTTTCTGAGAATTCACATGCTTTGGCTAAGAGAAATGAAGACGGTTTATAATAGAAAAAAATGGTTGGTGTGAGTTATGACATGTGTGTAAGGTTTAATGTTGAAAGTTGAAAGAAAAGAACAGAGTGAGGCCCTCTTTTCTCATTCTCAGATTATGTGCATCGTAGGAGACTGCCCCTATCTTAAAGGTCAAGCGTGAGCTTCTTCTGCTCTGAGCCACGCAGTGTAATTTCTCCATCCTCTACTTAGTTAAGGTCCCAGGGTTGTTGATTGATTGATTCTGTAGAGCTGCGTATAGGTTTCTGTCACAGCTTGTGCCATGTAAGCTCTGAGAGTGAAAGGTAAGAGCTCTACAGTAGGAGATGGACTCAATAGTGTGACTATTACCCCTTTGGTGATCTATCAAATGTTCTTCTGCTATATCATGAACCCTTCTTCTCAGTCTCTCTCTCTCTCTTTTTTTTTTTTTACAGAGACAGAGAGAGAGTCAGAGAGAGGTATAGATAGGGACAGACAGACAAAACAGACAGGAAATGGAGAGAGGTGAGAAGCATCAATCATTAGTTTTTTGTTGTTGTTGCAACACCTAGTTGTTCATTGATTGCTTTCTCACATGTGCCTTGACCGTGGGCCTTCAGCAGACCGAGCCACCCCTTGCTGGAGCCAGCGACCATGGGTCCAAGCTGGAGAGCTTTTGCTGAAGCTGGCGAGCTCGGGGTATGAACCTGGGTCTTCTGCATCCCAGTTCGACGCTCTATCCACTGTGCCACCGCCTGGTCAGGCTACAGTCTCTTTTTGATGGAAATTTTATTCTCACTTTACTTTTCAATATTAGAGTGCCCCAGGTTCTACCCAGATAACCTCATTTTGATTAATGGCTTTAAATACCATATTTATGCCAAAGCATTCTTGAATCATGTCCTTCAATTGCATAGTAGACATTATTTTACCACCTGTATCTATAAAGTGCCTGTTCTTTAGATATTTTTAAAACCTCTGGAGCTTTTCATCTATCTGATCTATAATTCTCTTTTGGATTAAGCCACTTTAAAATTGGCATCTGCCATATGCATTCAAATGAGTCCATGTCAAAAACATATATTGGTAATGCTAGAATAGTAGTTTGAAGTATATTTTCAAGACCCTTGAACTATAGCTTTATTATTCCATTGGACAATTATTGAGAATTTATCTTATAATTGGTGTTCAAGATGACCACATATCTATCAGGGGAAACATATATAAAATATGACCTGAAACTACATCAATTGGAAAAAAAGTTTTGAGGGAAAGTAAAAGTAAAATTAACTAGTTTTTATATAATCATTAATGGTCATGGAGTTGGTGATATTTGATATGTGTGATTCTAAAATTTATTAGGTAAAATTTTTATGTGAAGAACAGAGGGAGAATTCACTAAAATCCAATGTATTTCCTACCTTAGTGTCAAAATATCATCAATATTAATTTCTAAGAAGCATTTTATTCATAAAACTGATTCATTTGAAATGTTTTAAAAAATAGTAATACCATTATTATTATCACAAGAAGTCAGCAACTTTGTACACAAGAGTTCAGTTTCACCAAAATCATGTAGCTGAATAATTATAAGCCATTAATTGGGAAGTTTCTGATAAAGAGAAAGGCCCTAAAGCCAGAGTTGGTTTCAATCTCCAGCCCACATTAACAAACTGTACACGATAATTTTATAGTCTAGACATTTTCCCAGAAGAGAATAAAATCACACAGATAAATATACCTGCTATCCTAGGTCTTATATTCTAGTACAATCAACAGACAAAAAAAAGAAAAATCAACAGAAGAAAAAAAAATACATGGTATATAATGGTAATTAGTGTTACGGTATATAGTGGTAATCAGTGTTATGAAGAGACAGATCTGGGTGAGACATGTCTGGTGTGCAGCAGAAGAAGTCATGGGTCATCCTTTTAGTAAGTTCAGTTGAGAGGCTGAGATTCAGCAAGACTTGAAAAAAAGAGGAAGCCACATGGTTTTTTGAGGCAAAGGAGTTTTAGGCAGCAAGTAGAGCCAGTGCAAAAGCTTAAGACTGGACTATTTTTATAGCATTTAAGAAACAGCAAGAAAATAATTTTATCCAGCATAAATTGGAGGCAAGAATTAGATATAATATTGTGAGCTATTACATACAAAGCCAGTGCCTTGTAGTAGGTAGTATGTAATTCATGGTAGAGAATATTATTAATATCAATACTATTATTGTGTTATTTCTATTAGGTAAAGAGGCTTCTCTATAGTTTTAGAATATTTTACATTCTTTATAAAGTTTTCATTTAAGAAGCTATTGTGTTTTGATATCAAATATAGCAGAACTTGTGCACTTGTGTGAACTAAATAATTGCATTAAAAAAGCCTGTATGATTTTTTTATTTTGCTCCAAATGAGCCTAAAGAAAAATTTCTAAGTCCAGTGAATTTTCCCTTCAAGCCATTGTTTTTCTTAACAC
This sequence comes from Rhynchonycteris naso, assembly GCA_037038555.1. Classification (NCBI taxonomy): domain Eukaryota; kingdom Metazoa; phylum Chordata; class Mammalia; order Chiroptera; family Emballonuridae; genus Rhynchonycteris; species Rhynchonycteris naso. Next base: position 270,960,570 of record CM072996.1, on the reverse strand, counting down.
AAGAATTATGGCAGGCACATAATAAGTCCTCACATATTTCTTGAATTAACAAATTGGATTATCATTCTCGTTCAAGGTAAACAGCTACAACAAAGGGAGTGATTTTAATTTAAACTCTTCTTTATATCCATAGTTGTTATAATTCTGCTTATAAAATTCTGTCCATTTATCAGACTACTAAATTAAAGTGGAAACAGTTTGAGAAAAAGACATTGCCTTCTTATTTCACATAACTGGAACCTACCTTGGTGGTTGATAATCTGTAATTGATGACTGTGAAGATTTTATAACTTATAACTTGTTCTACTATAACAGTCTTTTAAAAATTACAAAAGGCTAAATTTAAATATTATTTTTAAGTAATAAAAGATCTAAAGCAGCAGTTTATATAAATAAATTTTTTTCTTTAAACTTCTGATATGGCCTTCGTACCTTAAGTTTGATAGGTTAAATTGCAAGTATAGAATCCATTGAACTGTAAACAATTTTTTGCCTCAAAAACTATGAGACTTTTTAATAGACTGATTTCAAATGATTAATGTAAGACAAAGGAAAATAGAATTTAGGATTTAGTAATTTTATGTTGAACCACAAGATTTTAACATGACCAGAAAAAAAGAAAAGGAAAATCTTTTGCCAGAAAATAGTTAATCTGTTTTTATAGTCATTGAACCACCTCTAAGATAAAATTTATCATCTCAGGAACATCATAGTAGTAAAGTCACATATGAATAGCCTTAAAAACACATCCAAGGCTAAACAGCTTTAGAGAAACCTTCTACCTTTTCAGGAACTACATACAGGTTTTTGCTTTTTGTTTTCTAATTATAAAATTGGAAAACAGGTTAACCTTTCTTGTGTTGATATTCACAAACATGGTAAATATTTGTGCCATACATGTGGGTAAAGTGTATACCTTTAATCATTGAGTGTACATATAGAATTAATTGAAATAGAAAAACAAAGCTTTGATATATTTTTTAACATTTCATTATATTTGTGAACATGTCATAAATGAGGGATCAGAAACAAGGTATTAAAAATATGTTCTTTAATCTCAGGATGTCTATGATGAGCCAAGTTCAAAAAATAAAGTTTCTGTTGGCTAAAAAATTTTTCCTTTGTATTTTATATAACTTTATATTCTGTAAATTAAAGCAAAGCATTCAGTTTTCAGAATGAAGACCTATGTCTGAAATGGGGACACAAAGAAAATATGTCAACTAATATCAATGATTATCTTCAAAGGAAAGAAAAAAGAGGGGAAGGACACAATAATATACTTTTTCAAAAATAAACTGGAAAAATGTGAAATTGTCAATCTCTGCTAAAAGATTAATTGATTAGATAATTTATATGTAAAAATTGTATATAAGAGAAGAGAAGTCACAAAATTAGCATATAATAAGAAAGTTATCAATGTGCAATGTCATTAGCAACAAAAGAGGAAGATTAAAAAACAATTACAACATGTTGTGCTATCAGGAAATTTCATTTATATCTACCCCAGAGTAATTAGCTCTTAGTTTGCTGAGGACATGTCAATTGTTCTGTTGTTCCATGAAAATGCAATTTAAAATTAATAAGAAAGTAAATGAGAGAGTCTGAACCCTGTGGAAAATGCTCTAAGGCAGTGATTTTCAACCTTTTTTTTTCTCATGGCACACATAAATTAATTACTAAAATTCTGTAGCACATCCATATAGATATTTTGGGGAAGCCAATCTGACAAAAAAAGAAAGATATAATTTATAATTTTAATTCATTCACACTGGATGGCTATTGTTGTGTTGTCATTTTTTTATTTGATAATCCATAGAAAAAGAGGTCAGTGCCCCTGACTATTCAGGAATTACATGATTTAAAAATCCTTGTGGCACACTGGTTGGAAATGCCTGCTCTATAGAATATTTAGCATCTTTAAACAGGACGATTACACAAATTCTAAAACTGATAGAATCTTAAGATGTTACAGGCCCTGGCCAGTTGCCTCAGTGGTAGAGCATTAGCCCCCATGTGCAAATTCCGAATTCAATTCCCAGCCAGGGCACACAGGAAAAGCACCCATCTGATTCTCCATCCTTCCCCCTTTCCTCTATCTCTCTCTCCCTCTCTTCCGCTCCCACAGCCAAAGCTCCATTGGAGCAAAGTTGGCCAGGGCACTGAAGATGGCTCCATGGCTTCTTCCACAGGCGCTATAATGGCTCCTTTTGTAACAGAACAACACCCCATATGGGCAGAGCATCGCCCCTTAGTGGGAATGCCAGCTGAATCCAGGTCGGTCAGGCACATGTGGGAGTATATCTCTATGCCTCCCTGCTTCTCACTTCAGAAAAATATAAAAGAAATTTTTTAAAAAGATGTTATAAAACTTAGCCATTTTTTAAACAAGTGTTTTTCCTATCCAGGAATGACACTTTCATATGTTATTTAAAACTATATCTAGATGGGAAGACTCCTAAGTTTCTGCTGCACAATCAATTTTATCCTAAAATGATTAGAGTCTCTGTGTTTGGTTGATTTATTTTCTTTCATGGTATTCTAAAATAAAAGACTTTATTTTTTTTTCTTTGAAATAGACTTGAAATATTTCAAAGTTTTCCCTTTGGTCTAAATAAAAATTCAAGTTGTCATTGAAATGGATCTTCAAGATATATATTCTCTTGAGCCCAAATGATGATATAAATTGTAAACAGATATTGTATACCAAGTGAAATTCATATTTTTACAATATATCAAAATAGATTTATCTGTATCACCATTAAATAGTCAAATTACTTATAATTAAAAGACATTTTAACTAGGAGAAAAATCTGGTTTATAAAATATTCAAGAGATTAAAAGTGATGAAGGAGAGAAAATTCTAAGCGAGAGGAATGTTTATATTTTTATATTTTTGTGTGTGTTTATCAGTAATATTTTGGCACAGAGGGGAGGCAGAAGCATAAATTTAATCACCTTAACCATTTCTAGAACAGACTTTCCTCCAATAATTCACCAGTACTCAAAGAGAATTTCCAAAATTTATGTTAGATTTTGGAAATGTTTCATTATTTAGTTCTTCTTTTATTTGAGAAATTTTTACTGAGTTAATTCAGGATACTACATAATAGGTAAGGTTTTTTAGTTCAGGTAAAAATCACCAAGTTCATTGCCTTGAGTGAAAAAGTTTTTCAAGAATCATATTATTTAACTTTTGAATAAGTATACTGATAGAATACAAAAATAACTTATCTATAAAAAGTAAAATATAATGGCCAAAAATGTTTCTATCATATAACAAATGGTCCTTGAAATTCAAGAATGTATAGTCAACAAAGTGAATTAAATTTTTATTCAAAAAATTTTCTGGTAAAAATAGAAATCTCAAATTTATTTTTGCTAATATTTATTCCTTTAAACAGAAAATTCCTAGTATCAGAACCATAGGCTGAAAATTTAAAATTAACAATGTACAAATTCATAGTGTTGTAATGAAAAAAGTAACATACTTCTATAAGATAATGTATCCTAAATTTACTTTACCAAATCTTAAATTTAGTTATTCTAAAAATTTAGATTTGTGTTTTGGGTGTGGATATGATTGTAGTATAATGAATAATTATTCTACAATTTAATTTCTTACTCAGAAATTCAGAAATATATAAAATTTGTGTGTATGTGTGCATGCTAAACTATATTATACTTTAGTTACCTTTAGTTATCCTTTAGAAAGTTAAGTAGGTAGGTCTAAATTTCTTTCAAAAACATTGCTTAATGCTACAGATGTAACAAAATTATTTTAAAGTGAATTTTATGTATATATTGGGGAAAAAATTTTTGAGAATAGGGACTTATTCACATATTGATAAAAATTTATAGCTGCATGTCATCAATAAATTCACATTTACAACACTTAGGTTAAATAAATATAGTGTTCTAAGTTTACAATAAAATATAGGCCTTCTAATATTTAATTTATCTTTTAGTAAACCCACAAATATACAAATTTATTAAACTATAGACCTTGTTCATTTTTTCATTTATATTCATTTCTCCAAGTATGAGCCCAACAAATAAAATACCTTACGATCCCGATTCTCTAAGTATAAGTAGTACTTCTGAATTTATTGAAAAAAGAAGAAACAATTCATATCTCAGTAAGAAGTAAAGAGGTTATATTGCAAATCAACTCTGCAAATGTATAGTTGTCTACCCCTCTTGGGGTAGAAAAGATCTCACATCACAGTTTTCTTAGCAGTTGTCATTCACTCAACTTATTAATCTTATTTGATTAAAATCTGAACAAAGTTTATGACAAGACTGGGGGAATTAGCTTGTTCTCCAGAAAGTTGAGACACAGGTAGAAAATTCTCACCCATTGACTTTAGAGCAGTGGTTCTTAACCTTTCTTGAGGTACCGAACCAACCAGTTTCATATGTGCATTCACCGAACCCTTCTTTAGTGATAAATAAAGTATGATTTTTTTTCCAAATTCAAGACATAGATATATGTTTTTTTACTGGTGCACAAAATGAGCCATGCATGAACATCACCTTGCTCAAAGAACAAAAACAACAAAGTGCATGAACTCACAACAAATTACGCTATTACTTTATTCAGACCTCCACGGCAGAGGCTTCTCCGAACCCCTGAGACCGACTCATCGAACCCCTAGGGTTTGATAGAACCCAGGTTAAGAACCACTGCTTTAGAGAGAACAGGTCTGTGGGGCACTAGATACCCAGTTTTCCAGCTGCAAAAGGCTGGTTGTCCTTAGCAAGAACACAAACAGCTTCCCAAAGAATTTCTAAAAATGTATTGCTGCTATTTAAACATTAAAAGTAAGCAAAACATTTCTACATATATTCTTAAGAAAACCCTGAACACTCTTAAATGAAAAGAACTGGAAGAAATGGGATTTTAAGATACAAAAAGAAAGGATGTTTAAAGGAAGTAACAATGTTTTATGAAAGTAAATTGTTACTACTGTAATTTATGAATATAGTCATAAACCTTTTCAGAATACAATATGCATTGTATTGAAAAGTGCCTAATTCTATATATTTATGAGTTGGATAGGTATTGCAGAATCAAAATTAAATGAACATACCAGTAACAAAATCAATATGAATATTGATTTTCTGACTTTTTTTTTTTTTTGATCTTACAGTAAATTTCACATATTTGTGCAGGTTTAAGTACTTCCATGAAGACTTTCATTAAGTTTTCTATAATAACCTAACACCAAAGCGTTTTCAAATTGACAGCACTCATTACTGAATATCCCTTCTAACAATAGCCTAGATTAAAAATGAAAATATGTTTGCTATAGGAATAGAATACACTCATGTTTCTATATGTATGTATGTATTTATTTTTAGGAAAATTGATTATGCTCAGTTTAACATAAAAAAAATACCTTCTACAGAAGTTCTGATTGGGACTCTACCTATTTTATTTTTCTTCAAAATGAAAAAATGTAGCTATATAATCAAAATTAATATATCTATTGATAAAACAGTCAATAAAATTCATTGTAAATCCGTATATACTATGATTGATGTAGTCATGTTGAAAATTTCAGATTCTGAAAATAAAAGCAGTCATTAATAAAAGGCTAGTTATTTCTCAAATCACTTGTTTACCAAAGTGTCTGTTTTCATCCATTAACCTGTTAGGACAGAATGCTGACTAACTAGGATTATTAGTCCCATTCTTCTAAATCTACCATGGCACAGACATAGTCTTTCTTAAATGCTAAAATTAAAGCAGGCAACAATAAATACTTTTGAGAAGAAACAAATGTCAGGTAAAAATAAAGACTATCAAACAAAGGCTGGTTATTTTAATGACAGTAAATAATAACAAGTTAATACTATCTTTATGAAGAAAATATATCTGATGAAGAGGTATTGTATGCTTAAAGTTAGCACTTAACAGGGACAAGGTAAGACTCAAGAAGTATATCATACATTGAGGTAGTCTACTAATATGTGTATCACTTGCCTGATTTGTTTTAGGATGTGCTTAACAGGCAAATGGTCAGGTCAAGGTAGGGAAGGGACCAACCGCACAAGTGAAGAATCACAGCTTCTTCCCTTACCTTCCACTGAGGAGGAAACCGATAACCACTGCTAACAAAATGACTCCCACCGTCACAGACACAGCAATTATAGGAATCTGGCTTTGATCGCTGGATGCTGCAACTGCTGATAGAAGACACAGAAAATGGTGCTGGAGGTTAACGTAATCATATGTATTCAAATAGGGCTGCTTAATAGTTGGTAATCACTGCATGGTTTAAGCAATTCACCCACACTTTGCTGAGATTTCCCTCTAATATCTCTTCTCAAAAGTATGTAATTAAAAAGACATCTCTAAGAGAAAATATTTACTCTCAAAAAAAGATTTGAGAGAATCACTAAATCACTGATTATTTCCTTGTCATCATAAAAAAAAATTGAGTGTTAATTGTTTACATAGCAGTCATCTAAGGATCTTAGGTTTGCATAATAAAATGAATTTAGCCCTTGATGTCAAACACCTTAATCTAAAGAGGATGTTCTAAATCTATGACATATGACATGTTTACCGTTTGCATGTGCTGTTTTACAGGAAAAGTATATCTCATTACATCAAGTAAGACATTTTCGCATAGATAAATGTTGAAGTCAAAATGTTGTTACTGTAACCTCAGTGAGGGTAAATATAATGTCACTACTTTGAATATAATTTTAAACACCATAATTTGAAGCAGAATATGATCAGAAAGTATATTTTTAAGGAGGACCACTTTTTGAAAAATATCAAGGTGTACATTTAGAATTTCAAGTGTGCAGTGAGATTACATTTGTTTACATAATTTTTTCTTTAAAATACATGAATTAAATAAAATATTTTATATTTGAAAAATACAATTACAATAATAAAAGAAATATTGTCAGGATTAGATAGTTATACCTAAATAATTAAGAAAATGTTTCTTTCTGCTGAGAACTACATTCAATTAAAAAAGAAACTTATAGAGTAATTCAAGAAATCCTCAATAGAATACCTAGCCTGATCATAGTTTAATGAAAACCATTTTGCTAAATTTAGTTCATCTCCAAGACAACAAATTTTAAGTCATCAAAACTAATAATAACCTTGCTATCCATGTTTTGTTCTTTACAATCCCTTCTCAGCTATTGACACAAATTTCAACCCCAGATAAATGTTGGACATCCAAACGCTTTCCTTTCTATTCTAGTCACCTATCCCTAGATTCTTTCTAACTCAAACTGACTCTGACCATCTTGCACTGATCTATACTTTCAATCCTTTTGAAAGAAGAGGACATGATTAATCAGATGTAAGGATAAAAACAAGGTAATTGCAGGCTAACAAAAGTATTTTTGAGAAAATATTATAAGTGCTTAATCGTGTCAAATGTTACATTATTAATAATTGGCAAGATAAAATTTAACAATGTACTAAAGTATGGGATTTTAGCACCTAAGTATGGGATAATATCTTTTGTTTGTTTGTTTTATTTTATTCATTTTAGAGAGGAGACACAGAGAGAGAGAGAGAGAGAGAGAGAGAGAGAGAGAGAGAGAGAGAAAGGGGGGAGGAGCTGGAAGCATCAACTCCCATATCAACTCCCATGTGTGCCTTGACCAGACCAGTGCAGGGTTTTGAACTGGCGACCTCAGTGTTCCCAGGTCAACGCTTTACCACTGCGCTACCACAGGTCAGGCCAGGGATAATATCTTGTACCAAAATAATTGTTAGTGGCATACCCAAATTTTTTACATGTTTAAATATATTTTGAGTAATTCAAACCACAAATACATTTTAATAATCAACATGTAACTTTGTTAAGTCTCTAATTTACTACAAGCCTTGAGAAAAAAGTGATTGGTCCTTTAAGTTAAATTACTCCCAGTCCTTCAGTGAAAATCTTTCGATGTGTAGGGAATAAATAAAATAAATTTTTAAATAAAGAAAATTATTATTCTAAAATGATTTTATAACCAGTATTTGATCCTTCAGAATTAAATAGATTGAATTTTCCTCTGGAGGGCAGTTTCAATGTATTACGGTGATTTCTCCAGAGCTTAATAAGACTGATAGGCCTAGCCAGATAGCTAGGTCATTAGAACATCGTCTTGATGTACAGGTTGCCAGTTTGATCCTCAGTCATGGCACATATAGAAACAAATCAATGTTTTTGTCTGTCTCTCTCTCTCCCTTCCAAGCTCTATAAAATCCATAAATAAATTTAAAATATTAAAGACTAATATGTAATAAATGTTCAATATATCCTTGTTGAACTCTATCAAGAAAAGAGTCTACATAAAGGTCAAGGAAAGTTGGTATGTAATAGATGTTTTGATAAAAAAAAAATTCATTACACATACTCAAATAAAAATAAAATTCCACACTAATCACTAAGAGGCAGAATAACCTGAAATACTTTCTATTAATTACACTAAACTAAACTTTTATGGTAATAAATATTTGAGTAATAATTCTTTTACTTTAGAAATTATGTAGAAAATTATAAAAAGTAGACAGCCTCATATGAGCTTTTGTAAAACTATATGAAAAATAATCTCATGTGAGTTTTCTCAATTATCATATTGATGAATTTCTGGAATTTACTATTTAATTTTTTAAAAAGTAAGAATAGGTACATTGAAAAATCTGGAAAAAAATAGTGCTGTATATGCCAACATCCTAAAACTAATTAGAACTTTATAATCGTTAAAATGGTATTTTTTTGCATTGTATTTCATAGGTAATTGAAAATTTAATTTAATAATTTTTCTAATCAATACAAAGTAAATATGATAAGATGTTCTCATTTTGTTGTTTTTTTCTAAAGAAGAAAATATGTATTTTATTTTCTTTATTTTAAAATAACTAATTCTTGGAGGAGCAAGATGGCGACGGAGTAGGCTGACGTACCAACTTCCAACTCACAGAACCAAAGTGGATTACAACTCAATTTTAAGAACCATCACCTGGACAAACCAACTTTGAACAAAACTAAGTGGACTCTTCAACCAAGGAACACAGAAGAAGCCACATTGAGACTGGTAGGAATAGCGAAAACGCGAAGAGGGCTGCCCAGCTACCCGGAGCAAACTGCAGCCTGGAGAGACCCGCGGGGCGGGAGGAAAGTTTGGCGGAGAGGGAGGGACCTGGGTCCCAGGAACCAAGCCCCAGCCTGCAGTCCCAGAGCCTAGAAGAGGCGTTTGGACAGTTTTGAGTTGTGAAACAAGTGAGGGAGCTCCCAGGCCTACAGTGTGGAGTATTAGGTCCCTTCCTACTCTGCTGAGGGCTGCTTAAGGTTTTGGGGCGGCAGGACGCTGAAAGGAGGTTCTGTCGGCGTGGGCAGAGGCCAAGCCGGTGGGAGATCGGTCTAGTCCAGAGGGTCAGAGGGGAAGCGCGAGAGCGGTCCGGAAGCTGCGGGCCCGCCTTTAATTCCACTTACGGGGACAAAGCGGGAGGCCAGGAACAGGCAGGCCTTGCGCAAGCCGGCCCTGACCGCGGGGATCGGGCTAGGACCAGGGACGGGCAGGGGCTCGCGGCTGAGCTGACGCTACCAGTCCCCCCCCCCCACCGAAGAAACCGCAGTTGGCCATATACGTGCGTGAGAGGGCTCCAAGCGCGGGAACGGGGTGGACCCCGAGACGGGTGGAGGCTCGCAGCTGAGCCCACGCTATTATCCCCATCCGGCCAGAGAACCCGCGGATACCATTCGCACGTGCACGAGCGGGCTCCGAACGCGGGAGCGGGGTAGAGTCCGGGACGAGCGGAAGTACGCAGCTAAGCGGAAGCCAGCAAACACGCCCGCCCCAATAAACCTTGGTTTCCGACCCTGCGCAAAGGGCCCTGGCCTCGAGGGCGGGGCTAAAGCTCCTGACGGGCAAAAGCTTACAGCTGAGAGCACGTCAAAAGCCCCGCCTAACCCACGGAACTGTAGCGAGCAGGCTCCGACTGCTGGTTCTGGGCAGAAGTCCGGAAATAGGCTGGGTCCGCAGCTGAGGAAAGGTGCTCACCTCTACCCTTGGTGCTAAGACTTGTGGCTTCAGTGACAGCCCCTCCCACGGAGGAGAGGCAGAAATCATAGCAAAAGCCACAGTGGGCCGGCATTGGCAACGCTCATACCCAACAACCCTAGGCACTGGCAGAGGGGGTGGGGGGCCTGCAGATAGACCACACCTAGAGAACACAAAGGCAACACCTACTGGACTACAGTGGCCACAACTTGCTTATACACAGAAAAAATGGGCAGGTAGAGGAATGCAAACCAAATGAATCAAGAGAAGGACCTGAATGAACCAGATATAACCAAATTACCAGAAGCAGAATTTAGAATAATGATAGTTAGGATGTTCAAAGAAATTAGAGCAACAATGGATAGTCATTATGAACACCTAAATAAAGAGATAACAAGTATAAAAAATGAAATTGAAATAATAAAAAAGAATCAGACAGAAATGACAAATACAGTATCAGAACTGAAGACCACAATGGAAGGAATTAAAAGCAGGATGGATGACGCTGAGGATCGAATAAGCGAGTTAGAGGACACAATAAACAAAGGCACAGAAGCAGAGAAGAAAAAGGAAAAGAGACTTAAAAAATGTGAGGAAACTCTAAGGGAGCTTTGTGACAACATGAAGAGAAACAACATTCGCATCATAGGGGTGCCTGAAGAAGAGGAGAGAGGACAGGAAATGGAAACTTTGTTCAATCAAATCATAGCAGAAAACTTTCCTAAATTAAGGCTGGGAAACACTCCACACATTCAAGAAGCACACAGAACTCCATTAAAAAGAAACCCAAAAAGATCTACACCAAGACACATCATAGTTAAAATACCAAAGCTAATGGATAAAGAAAAAATTTTAAAAGCTGCTAGAGAAAAAAAGGCTATCACCTACAAAGGAGCCCCCATAAGGATGACATCGGACTTCTCAACAGAAACACTTGAGGCCAGAAGAGAATGGCAAGATATAATCAAAGTAATGCAGAACAAGAACCTAAAACCAAGACTACTTTATCCAGCAAGGCTAACGTTTAAAATTGAAGGAGAAATAAAGAGCTTCCCAGAAAAAGAAAGCCTCAAGGAATTCATAAAAACCAAACCAATTCTGCAAGAGATACTAAGGGGCCTCTTGTGAACAGTTTAAAGGGAGGAATGAATAGAGCAAAAGAAGAATACAGCTTTAAAGAATAAAATGGCAATAAACAACTACATATCAATAATAACCTTAAATGTAAATGGATTAAATGATCGAATCAAAAGACATAGGGTAGCTGCACGGATAAAGAAACAGGACCCATACATATGCTGTCTACAAGAGACACACCTTAAAACAAAAGATGCTCATATACTGAAGGTAAAAGGATGGAAAAAAATATTTCATGCTAATGGAAATGAAAAAAAAGCAGGGGTAGCAATACTTATATCAGACAAAATGGACTTTAAAACAAAGGCTGTAGTAAGAGATAAAGGAGGACACTACATAATGATAAAGGGAACAATTCAACAGGAAGATATAACTATTGTAAATATCTATGCACCAAATATAGGAGCCCCGACATACATAAAGCAGACTTTGATGGATATAAAGGGCGAGATTAACAGCAATACTATCATAGTAGGGGATTTCAATACCCCTCTAACAACACTGGATATATCCTCAAGAAAGAAAATTAATAAAGAAACAGCAGACTTAAAGGATACACTAGATCAACTTGATTTAATAGATATCTTCAGAACTTCTCACCCTAAAGCAGTAGAATATACATTCTTCTCAAGCGCTCATGGTACGTTTTCTAGGATAGATCACATGTTAGGACACAAAAATGGTATCAATAAATTTAAGAAGATTGAAATCATATCAAGCATTTTCTCTGATCACAATGCCATGAAACTAGAAATTAATCACAAAAGAAAAAATGAAAAATACTCAAACACTTGGAAACTAAATAGCATGTTATTAAATAATGAATGGATTAACAATGAGATCAAAGAAGAAATAAAAAAGTTTCTAGAAACAAATGATAATGAGCATACATCAACTCAAAATTTATGGGACACAGCAAAAGCAGTTCTGAGAGGGAAGTTTATTGCACTACAGGCATATCATAAGAAGCTAGAAAAAGCTCAAATAAGCAACCTGACTCTGCATCTAAAAGAACTAGAAAAACAACAACAAATAAAACCCAAGACAAGTAGAAGGAAGGAAATAATAAAGGTCAGAGCAGAAATAAATGACATAGAGGCTAAGGAAACAATACAGAGAATCAATGAAACAAGAAGCTGGTTCTTTGAAAAGGTAAACAAGATTGATGAACCTTTAACTAGACTCACCAAGAAAAAAAGAGAGAGGACTCAAATAAATAAAATTAGAAAGGACAGTGGAGAAATAACAACTGACACAACTGAAATACAAAGCATTGTAAGAAAATACTATGAAGAACTATATGCCAAAAAATTAGACAATCTTGGTGAAATGGACAAATTTCTTGAATCATATAACCTTCCAAAAATCAATCTGGAAGAATCAGAACACCTATACAGACCAATTACAGCAAATGAGATCGAAACCGTTATCAAAAAACTCCCTAAAAAGAAAAGTCCTGGGCCTGATGGCTTCACAAGTGAATTCTATCAAAAATTCAAAGAAGAACTAACTCCTATTCTCCTCAAGCTATTTCAAAAAATTCAAGAGGAAGGAAGACTTCCAAACTCCTTTTATGAGGCGAGCATAATTCTGATCCCCAAACCGGGCAAAGACAACACAAAGAAAGAAAATTATAGGCCTATATCCCTGATGAATTTAGACGCTAAAATTCTCAACAAAATATTAGCCAACCGGATCCAGCAATATATGAAAAAAATCATACACCACGATCAAGTGGGATTTATTCTGGAGAGGCAAGGCTGGTTCAATATTCGCAAATCAATCAATGTGATTCACCACATAAACAAAAGGAAGGACAAAAATCACATGATAATTTCAATAGATGCAGAAAAGGCATTTGATAAAATCCAGCACCCATTCATGCTCAAAACTCTCAGTAAAGTGGGAATACAGGGATCATTCCTTAACATGATAAAGACCATCTACAATAAACCGACAGCAAACATCATACTAAATGGACAAAGATTAAAAGCAATCCCCTTAAGATCAGGAACCAGGCAGGGTTGCCCACTTTCACCACTCTTATTCAACATAGTTCTGGAAGTCCTAGCTACAGCAATCAGACAAGAAGAAGAAATAAAAGGCATCCAAATTGGAAAAGAAGAAGTAAAACTGTCATTATTTGCAGATGATATGATATTGTATATTGAAAACCCTAAAGTCTCAGTCAAAAAACTACTGGACCTTATAAATGATTTCAGCAAGGTGGCAGGATATAAAATTAATACTCAGAAATCAGAGGCTTTTCTATACACCAACAATGAAATATCAGCAAAAGAAATTAAGGAAACAATCCCCTTCACTATTGCAGCCAAAAAAATAAAGTACTTAGGAGTAAAATTAACCAAGGAGGTTAAGGACTTGTACTCGGAAAATTATAGAACATTGATAAAAGAAATCAAGGAAGATACAAACAGGTGGAAGCATATACCGTGCTCATGGCTAGGAAGAATAAACATCATTAAAATGTCTATATTACCAAAAGAAATTTATAAATTCAATGCAATACCAATTAAAATACCAATGACATACTTCAAAGATATAGAACACATATTCCAAAAATTTATATGGAACCAAAAATGAACACGAATAGCCTCAGCAATCTTAAAAAGAAAAAATAAAGCAGGAGGTATCACGCTTCCAGATATCAAGGTTTACTATAAGGCCATTATACTCAAGACAGCCTGGTACTGGCATAAGAACAGGCACATAGATCAATGGAACAGAACAGAGAAACCAGAAATAAACCCACAGCTTTATGGACAACTGATATTTGACAAAGGAGGAAAGAACATACAATGGAGTAAAGACAGCCTCTTTAACAAATGGTGTTGGGAAAATTGGACATCTACCTGCAAAAAAATGAAACTAGACCATCAACTTACACCATTCACAAAAACAAACTCAAAATGGATAAAAGACTTAAATGTAAGCCGTGAAACCATAAGCATCTTAGAAGAAAACATAGGCAGCAAGCTCTCCGACATCTGTAGCAGCGGTATATTTGCCGATTTATCTCCAGGGGCAACTGAAATAAAAGGCAAGATAAACAAATGGGACTATATCAAACTAAAAAGTTTTTGCACAGCTAAAGACAATAGGAACAGAATAAAAAGACAAACCACACAATGGGAGAACATATTCGACAGCACATCTGATAAGGAGTTAATAACTAAAATTTATAAAGAACTTATAAAACGCAACACTAGGAAGACAAACAACCCAATCAAAAAATGGGCAAAAGAAATGAATAGAAATTTCTCCAAAGAGGACATACAGATGGCCAATAGGCATATGAAAAAATGCTCAACATCACTAATCATTAGAGAAATGCAAATTAAAACCACAATGAGATATCACCTCACACCAGTCAGAATGGCACTTATCAGCAAAACAACACAGAATAAGTGCTGGCGAGGATGTGGAGAAAAGGGAACCCTTCTGCACTGCTGGTGGGAATGCAGACTGGTGCAGCCACTGTGGAAAACAGTTTGGAGATTCCTCAAAAAATTAAAAATCGAACTGCCTTTTGACCCAGCTATCCCACTTTTAGGAATATACCCTAAGAACACCATAGCACTGTTCGAAAAGAAGAAATGCGCCCTCATGTTCTTGGCAGCATTGTTCACAATAGCGAAGATCTGGAACCAGCCCAAGTGTCCATCAGAAGATGAGTGGATTAAAAAGCTATGGTACATATATACTATGGAATACTACTCAGCCATAAGAAACGATGACATCGGATCATTTATAACAAAATGGATGTACCTTGATAACATTATACGGAGTGAAATAAGTAAATCAGAAAAAAAGAAAAACTGAGAACAGCACGATTACATACATAGGTGGGACATGGAAGTGAGGGTATGAGACATGGACAAGAGAGTGTTGGTTATGGGATGGGGGTAGGGAGGGAAGAGTGGGATAGGGAGGAGGGGAGGGACACAGGGAAAACCAGATTGAAGTTGACAGAGGACAATTTGACTTTTGGTGATGGGTATGCAACACAATTGAATGATAAGATAACCTGGAGATGTTTTCATTGTACATATGTACCCTGATTTATTGGTGTCACCCCATTAGAATTAATAATAATAAAATATATATATTAAAAAAATATAACTAATTCTTACATAACTAGCATTTTAAAATGTGTAGAATTAAATATACATATATATTTATAAACAAGGAATTTATAGTTCATACCTTACTTTTAATGTGTGCTGTAAGATGAGTAAGTAGTTTAAATATTTTGTTCACCATTAGAGAAGAAAACGTTTTTTGCTAAACAAAAAAAATTAAAATAAAATAATACAGAAAATATTTTTGATTTTTCAGAAATATTTTTATACCCTCCACTCAGAGATACTGTCAGGGATTTTGATTCTTAAACAATCAGAGAGAATCATTTTCTTGCCAAACTCAATACTAATGAAAGCTCCCTGTGGAGTTTTCAAAGGAAGACTAAATCTGGTAATATTGTTCAATAAACCAAGTAAAAAGTAAATGGCAATAATTCAATAAAGTACGGAAGCAGTGGAAAAGAAGTCTTTAAAAGCAAGGTTTAAGCATTTCTTGAGGATCTTCTGGTGTTTTATCTACCAGTTGAATCAATCCAATGAGGATCAGGGACAGATATGTTAACCTGCACACCTAACATAATAGCATGACAGAGGCTTCCTACCTGGAAGGGTCAGTCCTGGGGGAGAGAAGAGGAGCAGGAGACTGACAGAATGCCCAGGAAGAGTATTGATCCACTGACTCTTTTCTGGTAACCATTACGGAGACATGAGTTAACAGTAATTAAAATGACTTACACACTGGGATGGTTTCAAACTCAAATCTTCGACTGAAGACACCGTAGCCTGCTGCTGTGCGTGCTCGAATTTGGAAGACATACACTGAAGCTGGTTTCAAGCCCTCTGCAGTAATAGTCGTCTCTTTCGATTTGATCATTGTATAGCTGGTCTCTTGGTCCTTGTATTACATATGAACATACAATAAAACAAAGTCAACATATAAATCACTAATGACAGCAAAACAGAATCATAGCTAAGAAAAGAAATCAGAAACTAAGAAAATTTGCACTTAGTACAACCATGGTTTAGGAAAGAAAAACACCTGCAGAGTCTAGGTGTGCTATTTATAGTGTAGTCTAGAACTCAAAGGTGGTGGGTGACATATTCTTCATCCACCCACCCTCCTTGCCTTTGACAAAAATATATATACCAACTTTTAAAATAAAATTGGTAAGACATAAATTACTTTGCAAACTCTATTTTAATATTGCTATTTGTGTACTTTTTTTTCCTCATAAATGTTTTATAGGAGCATATCTAACATGCTACCTGTACATAGAAAAAGGTGACAGTGTGTTATATATACTACCAGTTAAGACTTAAGCTTTATATCTTTAGTGTATCTGATTTCTAAACATATGTAGGGCTGGGGAGAAGGAATGAATACTTCACAAGAGAACTTTTATTTCAATTCACTAAGTCTAAATAAGCAGTATTTTTAAAAATGCATATATGCAAAAAATTATTTTCATTTTTAAAAATTTTGTTTAAACCTTTTCAAAACTTTTATTATTTGTGTTAAGGCTGAGTGAATAGTGAATGAAGACAGTATGAAAAAAAATCACTGGAAAGGTAGTCTGGCAACTAAAACAAAGAGCTGTTCTTATTCTGATTGCTAACGAAAGTCTACTGACATCTTTAACTCCTCACATCTCTGAAGTTACTATGCTGAATATAAAATTTTAGACCTATAAAAGTTTCAAACACAAAGTCCCTGTTTTGAACTTTTTTCTCTCATATATTTTTTGTGTGTGAATTCTTAGCTAAACTTGTTCTTTTCTTAGGGTCTTTCTATATATATTAATTTTTTTATAGATATTAATGAACTAATTAAAGATAAATAATAGTTAGAGAATGTTTTCCCCTTTTTAAGAATTTGTCTTTAACTACAATAACTTGACTAATGATTGTAAACCTTCACTGTCAAAAATTTCAGGATACTTTATCTTTACAAATAGGACCTGCACTGATTTTGTAAAAGATCAAATGAAAATAATATGTAAAAGATTTTTCTCTTAAGAGAAAAATATTTAAAAGAAATATAACATTAATATCTCAAGCAATCAAATAGAAAAATATGGTGACTATTTAATTGTCATAGTGCTATGAAAATGCAAAGCATGTTTTTTCCCCCTTGACGTTTACAATCAATAGCAGCATGCCATTCATATTACTTTAGCAAGAACACTGCAATCACCTGCTAAAATACAGCAAGTCCATTCTTACTTTTACCTTCAGTATCCTTCTCTATAAACTGAGCTTGAGAATTGGTGCCAGGATATCTCACAAAGAACGTTGTAAGAATGAAATAGGCAATGCATGTGAAAGCACTTACTAAACTTGTAAAATATGTTTTGATTGCCATAATTATTATTCTAATTTTTTAAATAATTTGACACATCAAAGTTCACTTTTATCCATGTTCAATACTACCACCAAAATAATCCAAAATATATATTCTTATAAATATGCTTCTTTAATAGCAGTTTTATCATTTCTCATGTAACATGATTAATCATGCAAAATTACCTTAGGGTTAAGTATATCCAAATAGATACAGTCTAATTTCTAATCCAAGTA
Organism: Rhynchonycteris naso; assembly: GCA_037038555.1. NCBI lineage: Eukaryota > Metazoa > Chordata > Mammalia > Chiroptera > Emballonuridae > Rhynchonycteris > Rhynchonycteris naso. The sequence continues at coordinate 270,942,721 of CM072996.1, read as the reverse complement.
GGTTTTCTGATTCATTCTATACAAACAACCAATCTTCATTTTTAAAATGTATTCAATAGTTGAAAAGCCTAATCTTTAATGTTTAGAAAATTTTATTTGAGTTTTGGAAAGGATTTAAAGATATTTAAATCTTATGAAAATTTACATAGTAACGTCAGTAACTTGTTTCATTCACAAACATTTAATGATCTTCTCTCATTTACTCTAATGTACCTTCTATAAGCTAAGGATACTGCAGTATAATTGCAGACAATGTCTTTTTCTTTTTTGTGACAGAGCCAGAGAGAAAAAGAGAGAGGGACAGATAGGGGCAGACAGACAGGAAGGGAGAAAGATGAGAAGCAACAATTCTTGGTTGAGGCACCTTTGTTGTTCATTGATTACTTTCTCATATGTGCCTTGAGGGGGTGGGCTACAGCAGATGGAATGACTCCTTGCTCAAGTCAGTGACCTTGGGCTCAAGCTGGTGAGTGTTGCTCAAACCAGATAAGCCCAGCCAAGCTGGCAACTTCAGGGTTTCAAACCAGGGTCCTCCAGGTCCCAGTATGACGCTCTATCCACTGTGCCACCGCCTTTTCAGGCCAGACAATGTCTTAAAAAAGGTAGATATCTTCTATAAACTATTGCAGTCACTGATGCTACGATTGTGATTGAGTATACAAAGCTTTCTCCATAGTATTGTACTTCCCATTTTGACAGTGACTGAGCAGTAATTTTCAGTAAGAAATGATAAAATATCTGTTTGCTATTATTTATAATTTGTTTAAAAGAAATTTAAGTTTGTGAAAAAAATATAGACAAAACTAAAGTTAATATTCTGATATACTTAACATAGTTCTAATTATTTTCATAAAATATTAACATTTATAATGTAAATTAAAATGACTTTTATTTATTTATATTTATAAAAGAGCACAGGACTATCAGTGTTATAATTTCAGCCATATAATTAAAATTTGTATGTAAATATGAGTATGCAACTCAACCTTAGGTTTTTCTTTGATATGTTAACCTAAATATAAAAATAAAAAAACTTTCAAAGTGAAAAGCAACAAGCATTTATCATGGGTCAAGGAACAGCTAGTTAGTAAAGCACTGATTGAGGCAGAAGCCCAAATTGAGTTCTGTTTAGGAGACTAGGGCAGGTGATATTTATGAGAAAGGAAGGATAAAAACTACATCAACAGAAGGAAGGAATTTCTGTTGATGCAGTTAAGCTAAAATAGTGATGTCAATTCTAATATATATATTTAAAGTTTTTAGTTTGTTAGTCAATAGACTCGTAGTCATACTATTTGCTTTCTTGTTATTTTTACAAATAGTTATTTGGGACAAGTATTGCTTGGTCCAGTCCAAAGTTTATTTTGCACAGTTTTAACATTTCCAAGGTTATAGACATAGATATACAAGGCAGTTCCTTTGGGATAGCAGCTCAGGCTCCATTTTAAAGTGATTCCATATATTATTTTTTTGACATTTTGAATTGGATGAAATTATTTATCAAGAGCACACAGAGAGCAATTGAGATAATATAACCCAGCACAAGCTCTACAACATCATAAATTCTAGGCAAATTTGATTTGGCCCTTTAGCATGATAACAAATTCCTCTATAGAAAGAAAAATTAAAAAGTCTACATGGTTGAACTCCAACCTATTGAAGTCAAAAGTAGTACATTTTGTAAAAAAACATTACAAATTGATACTATTGCCAAAAAAAGAAGAAAAAACATTTCAAGGAAATTGGAAAGCTTCTCTTTAAAATAACACAGGATATACTATCACTGCTCAAAATGATGGCATATTCTGATTTACTTATTAGTGGTTCCTTTTCATAGGTTCAATTGTATATTGTTTCTCTGAGTTAGCTGAATAGTATTTTATTAAAGGGACTTAGCAAAGCATATATCTAAGGAATCAGAACCTATAAATATACATTTTGAATTACCTAAATATTTCCAAAATTTGCCTCTGCTCTACTCCTTTCCATCACTGTCAAATTATAATTTCCTCTACAGCACAAACCGTAAGTATTCATATTTAACACACACTACCACATGACAACAGGCTGCCAATTCCTTGGTTAGGGCAGTGGCTTTTGCTGCCTTCATGCTCCCTGCTGAGCAAATGAGCTACATTTCCCCAGCTGCTTAGCAAACATTGTTCACATGCAGGGAGGGGAGGGCTTCAACAGAAGGAGCCAGCTGGCTAACACCCTGCCAAGGGGCAGCATCTCTTAGCCTCTACCTTTAATTAAGATATGGCAATGGGCCCATTCTCATGCAGGAGCCGACAAGCCCAATGGCCTCCGTTAGAGCAAGGTAATTGTAGGCAGAAATGCCAGCTGGCAAATGCATGAGCCCTGGAAAGCTCTGCCACCTGTGTCTGGCCAAGAGCCATCCAATAAAGTGGTGGAGTCATTCTGAAGGTTCAGAATAAACTCTGGTAACCTGGTCAGGACTCTTATCTTAGGACATGGTAAAAAAACTCCTTATCCTTTTTTTTTCCTTCTTCTGAAAATGTTAAACAAACACAAAACAAAATTTTTCATGGTACACTCAATAATTTAGTCTGGCAATTAATATTCTCATTATAAAAACAAAAATATTGACCAAAATAGTTAATAACTTCCCCAAATAACATATTATATAAAAGGTTTTGCTGATTTTATTTCATGTTTGTAGGCAACTTATAATTTATTGGGGATATGCGTAGAACTCTTTGAGTTACACAGAGAAGAAAATGAATCAATACAGCATTATATAAAAAATTATAAATTTAAAACCAAATCTTAGAGTAATAAGATTTTGTATGAGATTGAACTGTAAGTATAATTCCACAATGTGAATAAAATTCATTAGAATATACATTAATAGAAAAAAAGTAAGTTGTTACTCAACCACTTGAGTAACTCTTTAATAGTAGCTTTAAAAAAATCCTTGCTTCCGTATTTTATGGATTGGGCTAATAATGCAGGTTTACAGTTGTGAATACATAAAGCACAGTTTATTCTTGTATTATTATGTATTAAGTAAAATATTATTTTTCACGTAAACAGCTGTAAACCTACTTCTGTCTATCCTGTATCTCTGACACTCATGCATATGCTGGGAAGTAACAGCAAAAACGATCAAAGTTTACTCATAAGGGGAAAGGATAATTTCCTAAAGACAAAAAAGAAAACCAGAAATTGGTCTAGCTAGTGGCTTCAGGGGAAGAAACACTACTTAGGAAAATAAGTACTTGTCAAATGTTTAGTTTTCTTACTCTTGAACTTTATTTTATCTAATATACAGATATTCAAATTTAATGTTTTTGCGTATAAAGTTATTTTTGAATACCATTATGCATTTCAGCTATTCTAAAAATCAAATTTAATTATCATAAATATTTGGAGGCTTAGAATGTCTACAAAAATTCAATCTATGTTCAGATATATAGATATAAATACATATAGCTCTAGTTACCTAGTTTTGTATTAGTATACAGTAATAAAGCTTATAAAAACTTAAGTAATGTTAACGTTAACAAATAGTATTTGGAGATAGCATGTGTTTAATGTGTAGACCTATAGAATTTGCACTTCAGTTTAGAGAAATGGGAATCAGTGAGGGATATTAATATAAGAACATTTTAGTTAATTTGTTTTTTACAGTAAATATCATAATCCATATCCTAACATTTTTTCAGAAGTATTATTTTAGAGCATTTTTGATGAATAATGTATTTGATAAAGTATTTTTGTTTGATATTTCTTAAACGTATCTTCATTTATTTTCCCTAATGATCCAATAGCTGCATATAATGCTAATATCAAATCATTCATAGAAACACAATTTCAAAAGTAATAATTTTCTGTTTACTCAACTATTTATAAAATCAATATGTGAACATTTTACAGACATACAAGACCTAGAGGATTATAGAGCTAATCCAGTTCTCTCTGCCCTACACATCCTATTGTTGTGTATACTCAGTTGTAACTTTACACAGATAACCGTCAAAACAATAAGTAAAAAAAGCAACTTAAATATATATATTCTATAATGTTATGAATTATTTCAATATTTTAATATATTTACTTACATATACATAACATATACATATATAATGTTAGATTTTTAAACAATTTTTATTAATAATCAGCATTTTTCGTGATATTTTTGTATTAGTATAAGGAGAATCATTCACACCCTCTCTCTTTTCCAGTTTACTAGCTTGGATAATTGTTTAGATATTACAATGTAAGTTTCTGAACTTCCTCCCATCCTCTCTATTCTTTCTTAAGAGGAAAAGAATGATGTCTTCGTGAGTCTGGGAAAAAAAAACTGAATAAGTGAGGCTGAGCCCCTTCCTTCCCTCTTGGGATCTGCTTCTCCGCATTATATCTATAATCAATCTCACTTCCACTCCCACTCCCACTGGACATACACTTTTGGGTTAGAATCTCCTATCCACCAACTAGAGGCTGCTTTGGGCGCTCATCTATCTTTATTCCTTTATTAGAACCCAGAAGGTTCTAAGTGGTGTTTGTCATTCAGATCCAGACTACAAGCATCACAGGCTGAGTGGGAGTTGGAAGATTCATGGTGGCTACATGTGTAAGACAAAATATTCTAGTCCAGCTTTAGAAATCACAAGCACATCTTTAGTTTCCATTTGTATTATTTTTCCATCAATAACTTACTTGGTTGTGTATTCAGGAAAAAAGACCAAAGATAATGATTGCCTTCAGATCTCAAAAATTGTTATGGCAAAACATGTAAGAGTAGACTTAAAAGCCAGCTCAAGGAAGAAGAAAATGAAAAAAATATAGGGAATGTGAGGCACACATTTCCAATTTTGGGCCACCAAATTTTAAAATAAATTTTATGCTACAGTGTTAGATTTTGTTATTGATTTAAAAATAATTTATACATTACAGACACCTTTTATTCTGTTTATACTTGTTTAACAGTATAGGTATTATTCAGGGTTACTGAACACTAACACAAGTTTGTGTTTATTTATTTATTTAGTTATGTGTTTATTATTATTATTTTAAGTGAGAGGAGGGGAGACTGAGAGACATACTCTTGCATGCACCCTTACCAGGATCCACCTGGCAAGCCTCCACCCCAGGCAGAGCTCTGGCCATCTTGGGGCATTGCTGATTGCTTGACAATCTACTATTTTTAGCACCTGAGGCTGAGGCTCCATGGAGCCATTCTCAGTGCCAGGGGCCCACTCGCCGGAACCAATCAAGCCATGGCTACAGGAGGGGAAGAGAGAGGAAAAAAGAAGGGGTTGGGGAAGGGTGGAGAAGCAGATGGTTGCTTTTCCTGTGTGCTCTGACTGGGAATTGAACCCTGGACATCCACATACTGGGCTGATGCTCTACCACTGAGCCAACTGGCCAGGGTCTTTATTGTTTTTGATGTTGTTGTTGTTTGTAGTATACCTCAGTTGCTAATGGAGGTCAACAGCTTGAGTGTTTGTGACACTTTGAAAATGTTCTATGACTTCATCTCATGCTGCTATAAAATCTGTTTAATCTGACATTAGACTATACGGCAGTATCTGGGCAGCATAAATTATTTGGCAGCAGCAGAACATAAATATAGTGCTCCTGCCTGACCTGTGGTGGCGCAATGGATAAAGCGTCGACCTGGGAACACTGAGCTCGCAGGTTCAAAACCCTGCACTGGTCTGGTCAAGGCACATATGGGAGTTGATGCTTCCAGCTCCTCCCTCCTTTCTCTCTTTCTCTCTTTCTCTCTCTCTCTCTCTCTCGTGTCTCCTCTCTAAAATGAATAAAATAAAAAGAAATAAAAATTTAAAAAAATATATAATGCTCCTTATACACTTCTAGCCTCCGTAATCATGACTGCAGAATCTATTATCATTGATTTACACATAAAATTGCAACATGTTTTTCTACAAATTGGATAATTGCAATTGCTAAAATAAAAATAAAAAAAAGAACATTCTTTATTCTGTTAGTCCCACCTTTTCAAAATATTTGATTTCATATTCCAGGATGATTCCATTGGGGCGATCTGGCTCTTGCCAAGACAAGGAGATGCTGTTTTTTGCAATCTTCCCCTTTTTCACATTGGTGACTGGAGAGGGGGCTGCAAAATAGTACATATAAAGAAGAATTACTAACAAGGCCCTGAAGTTACAACTGTGTATAATGGATATTGGCATTCTTGGAATGCAGTATAGTAAAAATTTAAAACAATTAAATTTTCTTATAACCTGGAAACAGTTTTATTTTCTCTATATAATACGAGTTTTTACAGGTTGTAAAGTGTTTTACTTATATAAATCAACTAAATACCTTGAGATTTTTCTATCATAAAACTGTAGTTACATAGCATCATAAGTCTGGATTTCTCTATAAAACTTAGAAACATAAATGAATGATTTTACTTTTTCTTAAATAATAAAGATGTTTTGAAGTCAGGATATATCTTCTGTTTTTAAAATTTATGGACTCTGTATAATATATGCCAGTATGTTCATACATACATAATTATCTTTATTATCACATTTTTACACTTTTAAGATTCTTATTTATTATTTGATATTATGTGGGTCTTATAATCGTTACTAAATTTATACATTAAATGAAATGCATGTCTTTTTTAAATGTTACAAAATATGTACTATATTTTGAAAAAATAGCAAACACAAGAAATATTTTTCTTTGTTTTTTTTTCCTTAACTATTTCATTAGAAGTTGCAATCACTGATGGTGCTTATTGTTATTTGCCAAAGTCTATTAAATGACTACTTTTCAATGGAAATCAAAAATATGTATGCTATTTCAGATATGTCTGGATATATTAATTCCCAAACATATGAATACTTTATTCAACCTCCCCTTTTGTCAGTATGCTGTGACTTGTGCGGACATTGGACTTGACATCATGAAGAGGTATTGATAAATATTTATTTTAATACAGATTACCTTTGTTTTTGTAGCTTTTAGTTTTTATAAAGACAGGAAATTCTATTATGGGCTAATAAATGATGTGTGTCTGATATGATATATATTAGATTTTATATATATTTATAATGTACATATTAGATGTTAAAGATGTCAGCCATAATGAATAGTGCATAACTGGAGTCACAGCCCCATCTACATTCAGAATGTTATAAACAGTATCAAACACCTGGTGAGATTAAGTTATATAGATATACAAAATTTACATTTATGTAAAAATTATATATGTATTTAAAAATATATGTCTATAATTAAATTGAGAGTAAAGCTCAAACCCAGAATTTCAAACAAAGAAGAACATGCATCTTCTCTCACCTCACCTGCCACTACTGTTCTCACCTGCTCTGCCCAAGGTTTCTGTTCTGAGGCTTCTCAGACATATTCCGACCTAAGGACCATTGCGTTTGGCATTCATCACTGCGAGATTCTCCAGAGCTCTCTCCCAATTCTCTGGCTTTCTCACTGAGACCTGACCTGTCTACCTTACCATTCAAGTCACTAACTCTTACCTTTATCCCCTCGTCTCACCATACCATCTGCTCCTTAACTGTTTCATTTTTCTCTTAGCTCTTGCAATTACACCATCTCATATACATATCTTAAATATAGATTTTCTTTTTTCAGTCCTCTCAAGTAGAATGCAATTTTGTGGGGGTGGGAATATGTTTATTTTATTCACATCTGAATTCCTAGATTTAGAACAGTGCCTGGGACAGAGGAGTATCTAATAAATATGCATGGAATGAGTGATTGGTGGCAAAAAATAAATCAAAGTAACACACAAAAGACTTATTTTTGAATTATTTTGTCCACACACTCAACTATGAAACTCAAGGGTGAAGTATGCCTTTTAATAAAACTAAAAAACAAAACAAAACAAAAAAAACTGATCTGTGAATTATTAACTCTCATGTTCTATATACCCATAATAGATTGATAATGACTTTGGTATTTTAATGTGTACTTCTATTCTTTTAATCATAGACCTTTGTAATATTCAGGTTTAGAGTACGCATATTTTCAACCATTTTTTCTTTTCTTAATTGTGTCCAATCCCACAAAGTTTTTCTAGAATATTATTACATATAGTATTCATATAGAGGCAAAATTGTCTAAAAGTAGTTTTAAAATTGCAATTTGTTTACTTCCATAGAACTAGTAATTGATTGGCAGTTCCCACAGTCACATTTTGGCATAGATTCATAGTCCCTAATGATTCCTAGAAAAGGGAATTGCATACCATATTCTGTACTGTGGACAAAGCATCTAGAAGACAAGAAACAAGAAAAATTAAGCTATGTCCTCCCTAGTTTACCACAGTGTTTGTATCAAAGAAGCAAATTTCCTAAAGTAAAAAAGAGTAACAGAGGCTTACTGAAGACAGTGGTTTTTTTTTTTAATGTACTTTGATCATTAGTAAATAGCTTTATGAATTATCTTGAGTCATAAATTTCACTGATTTTCCACTGTCACTATATATTTACTTCATTATATCAGTAAACATGCAGACAAAGACTGTCTTGAAAGTTTTTTACCCACTTTACTACTTGGCTAACATTCTCTTTTTCACTAATGTATTTCTTATAGCAAATCCTTAGTTTTCACCAAATAATTGATGGTGTTGCCACCATTCTATTTATAAATTATATTTAATGAGTATGCTCTATGAAGACAGGCATTAATTTGATGTCATTCACAACTATATTTCCAACACCAGAAAAATATTGTGCATACAGAGAATTAATAGATATTTGTTGAATGCATGTGTGGCTGCGTGCATGAATGAATAAATGGGGAATACATATATCACGATGTATCATTCAAAACTGAGTTTGTGTCATCTTAGTTGCATATATTAAGATTTTATTAGTTGGAAATTGGTGCTTTGTTTTAAAACTTAATCAATTCTTTATTCAACAATGTCAGAGTGAAGCTATCAAATAAATATCAACATGCCCTTAACCAGCCTGAAGTTGAATACTTTATTATTTACATCATCAAAGTTAAAAAAAAAAGTGTGTAGCATTCAAAGACCACTTGATTTAATACTGCCATGGTTTTGCAAACTTGGTTTTTGCAGAGGTTAAATACAGAGTGTTCTTTGAAACTGATTCTGAATCAGGGGAGAAAACCTCTTCTCAGCTCAGAATACTTTAGGAATAATGTCCTCTCTGGCAAGATCATCTATGCATCATTTGGGTAAAAGCTGATCAAATGGGGGACACTGGCAACTCCTGGAAACATAATGATGATGCACAAATTGTGACTGATAGCACTCCTTCACTACTGTAAAGTATTTTACAAGTATTGAGCACATTAATAAGGATAGCCAGGTTTGTCAGCATCAAGGCCATGTTTAATATATCTTACCTCCTCCCCCGCTTTTTTTTAGTGAGAGAAGGAGAAAGAGAAAGAGGGACAGACAGACAGATAGATGAGAAGCATCAATTCTTTTTTGTGGCACCCTAGTTGTTCATTCATTGATTGCTTTCTCATATGTTCTTTGACTGGGGGGAGGGGAGGGCTACCGCAGAGCAAGTGACCCCTTGCTCAAGCCAGCAACCTTGGGCTTCAAGTCAGTGATCTTTGGGTTCAAGCCAGTGACCATGAGGTCATATCTATGATCTCACACTGAAGCCAATGACACTGTGCTCAAGCTTGTGAGCCCACACTCAAGGTGATGTCCTTGGTGTTTTGAACCTAAGTCCTCTGCCTCCCAGGCCTATGCTCTATCTAATGCACCACCACCTGGTTAGGCTATCTTATCCTTCTTCCTCACTGATAACTTTTGCCCATTCTTTACCCACTCGAACTTTTATTAAGTATGGCTGAAACAAAATGAGAATGATGAGTTAGAACATTTCTGCTTGTAAAATTAAACTATAACTTTCCTAGTATAAGAACAGCAAAAAAATATTAAAGAAATTAAGTTGTGAATAAACAAAATAATTTACATAACCTCTGAGTTTCATCTTTTGAATATGTGGAAACACTCTACATTATTTCTGGATAGTAGCTTTTGCACTGGAGCTGATCTTTGAAAACCAATATAAAAAGCAAAATAGCCATTTTTATGTTACTGATTGTTTCCATTGTGGACTAATTATTTTGTCCCTAAATTTTTTAAAAATTTAACTTAAAAATAGTTTTGTAGTTACAGAAAGATTGCAAGGACAGTACAGACAGTTCCTATATATCCACAACTAGAGTTCCCACTTAAGAACATCTTACAATAATAGTGCAATACATCTGTCATGATTGAACCAATATTGACATATTATTATTAACCTCAGTCCCTACATTATTTAGACTTTGATAGTTTTTATTTATTATCCTTTTCTTTTTCCAGGATCCTATTCAACATACCATATTACTTTTAGTCATCAGGACTCCTTAGGCTCCTTTTAGCTATTATAGTTTCCCAAACTTTGCTTGATTTGATGACTTTGACAGTTTTGAGGCATACCTATAGAGGTAAAGTGCCATTTTTATTACACTGTATCAAGGATACATAATATTAATATAACATATCACTTTTATGTTAAACTTGATCATTGGAGATTGCATTGGTCTGTTTTCTTCACTATAAAGTTATTCTTTTCTTCAGTTTTCCATACTGTGCTCTTTGGATGGAAATCACTATACGCAGCCACACTTAAGAAACAGAGCATTATGCTTTACCCCCTTTAGGCTGATAGGAACTTAATTATTTGAAATTGTTCTGCACAAGAAATTTGTCTATTTTCTCTTATTTATTTATTTACTTATTAATATCAGTATGGATACATGGATGTTTTTGGTTTCTAATATAGTAGTTTATTTTGTAACTCCAATTATTAAAATTGGCCATTGACTACTCTTTCAGTTAGTTATTATGTCTCACTGTCATAGTTCCATCATTGTGAATTTGATTGTTTGCTTGTTTTAGATATTGCTTCCTTCCAAACACTCTAAGACCCACTATTCCAGGCTCATTTTTTTTATTTACTGGGCATGTATTTAAGGCAGTCATTTTTCCTAGGAGCACTAATTTATTTCATTGGAGAATGCTGTTAGAAGCCAAGATCTGAATAATAGGTGTGCTCCTTGCTCCTGGGGTTTCATTGATTCTGGGCCCCTTCAGCTGACACAGCTAAGAAATAAATGCACCTATACTAACCTGTGTATCTCTATCTATCTATCTATCTATCTATCTATCTATCTATCTATCTATCTATGGCTTAATATATATATATATATATATATATATATATATATATATATATATATATATATTAAGCTGAAGATAAGTTTATATTGATATCACCAACTCTGATAACCTGTGAAACAGACTTTACTTCTCTGTAACTTCCCTCTCCAACAGTGGGTCCCACCATCCACCATTCATTTACTTCAATTCTGGTATGTATGTCTAGTGATTAAAGTATTGCTAATTTGTATCTTTTTGGCTTATTGATAATGGTATAATAATTTTAAAAATGTTAACATGTCAATGGAAAAAGCAATGATGTACTCAACTCTGTCATCCACTATGTAAAACACAGTTTATCTTACTAACTTTTTAAATATAAAAACCTAATTTAAGGCAGTGTTCCCAGATGGAAAGAGTACCAGGCACAGACAGCTCTGAAATCAAATAAAATTGGCTTCAAATCCTTTGACAGTGAACCTTTTTCTGGCTATGTGTGACTCTGTTTGAATTATTTAACCTCTAGGATGTACTTTTTGAGATTAAAATAGCAACAGTGATACACTCATCATCCTTTTTATAAGGTTGAAATCTGATTCTGTATATACAACATCAAATATAGGGCAGGTGCCAAATAAATACTGTTTTAATATCATTGAAAAATACTAGACAATTTCTAAAGAAGATTTTAATCATGGATTCTCATCAATTCCTTAATCCTTTCAACCTAAATCAATCAAAATTATTTGTCTCTTCTTTAAACTTGACACTGTTATAAATGCTGAATAAGATCAAAAGGCAAAGTACCCATTCAGATAAGATTTTCTTTTATGTTTCTTCCAGTGGAATTTACAAATCTACATTAATAATTTTAGGTAAATTTCCTTGCTTTATAAAATTTGTAATGAACCTTAACTGTTCAACTTTTAAATGTTTACTAAATGATCAATAGTTTACCTAGTATACAAAAATGCCTACTCTATTCCTTTTCTTTCAGACTTTATTTATTCATTTGAGAGAAAGAGAGAGAGAGAGAGAGAGAGAGAGAAAGTGAGAGAAAGAGAGAGAGAAGGGGGGAGGAGCAGAAAGCATCATCTCCCATATATGCTTTGACCAGGCAAGCCCAGGGTTGTGAACCGGTGACTTCAGCATACCAGGTAAACGTGCTTTATATAGTGCACCACCACAGGTCAGGCTCTACTCCATTTTTTAAGAAAAACATGAACCTGCTAAAACTATGAAACTCAATTGTGTTAAAAAGAAAAAGAAAATATCACTCATCTGTCCTGTACCCAATGCTATTTTTGTTAACAAGAACAAATTATTGATAGAATCAAGTATTTGTACTTCTATGTTAAAAACAAATAATATATCTCTATTTACTTGACTTCTTCACCTATATTTTTAGTTAAAGTTTTGAGAAATATAAGACATATTGAAATCCTTTCAGTCTACAAAAGTTCATGAATGTGTGAAACCTTCCTCAGACAGCACTTGTTTTATTGTCTGCAAAAGTCCCTCCACATGAATAATGTATTAGACTATTTACACAAAAGTTTTAAAAATACATGTATCTTATATTTGATTCCATAGATCAAAAATTTGCCTAGTAGACTGTCAATATCGGCCAGCCGGAAGCCACCACTTATCTCTGCCCTGCCCAGTTTTTCACATTAGTTACTTCGTGCTATCTAGGTGAGTCTAGGCCCATCTTTCTAAATAATGCTGATCATTAGGATTTTCTAAGAAATACTAACTCAGGAGGTCATACTGGGGCCAGAGATTCTGTGTTTTTAATAAAAATTCCAGTTGAATCACAGTATCAGGAAATTTTGGGAAATAGTGAAGGCAAACTGGAATTAATTCTTTTTTATTTTTATTATTTTCTTATTTAGGCAATTAATTTTAATGGGCTGACACTGGTCAACTAGAGTACACAGAGCATATGTTTTTCTCCAGTGTACATGGAACAGTCTCAAGAATTGACTGCATGTTGGGCCACAAAACTAACATCAACAAATTCAGAAAGATTGAAATTATACCAACCATATTCTCTGACCATAAAGCTTTGAAACTAGAATTCAACTTCAAAAAGAAGTAAAATAAACCCCACAAAAATATGGAAATTAAATAACATACTTCTAAAAAATGACTGGGTCAAAGAAGAAATAAAAGCGGAGATCAAAAGATATATACAGACAAATAAAGATGACAACATGGCGTATCAGAATCTCTGGGATATGGCAAAAGTAGTAATAAGAGGGAAGTTCATATCATTATAGGCCTATATCAAAAAGCAGGAGAGAGTCCAGGTAAACAACATCACACTGTAAGGAACTAGAAAAAGGAGAACAAAGACAACCAAAAACCAGCAGAAGAAAGAAAATAATAAAAATTAGAGCAGATTCTTTTAACAAAATTTTATTATTATAAACATAGAATAACATATTATTCTATCAAAAATAGATACTGGGTTAGTGTTGATGTTTTTTGAAGTCCTGCTTTTTAAACCTTTGCCTCATTATTATTGTGTGCTATCCTGACCTTTCTTACTCTCTGCCATTCTTCTTTTAGGCATCATTTTTTCTTATAATTGATATTCTCTTGGTCATTCAGTATTTTTTTTTTTTGGTAAACTTGTTTGTTTACAGATAATCTGGTTTAGTCAAACAAGACTATAATATATGTAAAAATTAGAAAAATTTTGTGTCTTTTTTATTATTGCCTGTTTGTCCTTAGAACAGTTTTTGTATGATAGTAGACACATAAAAGAAAATTTAATAAATGAAAGATGAATGACAATTATGTGCTTCATATTACAACAAAAAAAATTTGTATCTTTCTAGAGTGTTATATAAATGAAGTCCCATAGTATGAATTTTTTTTTGACTGAATTAACAAGGGACAGGAAGAAACTGTTAGGAGAAATGAAAATAATTACTATCTTGTTTGTAGTGATGTTTCACAGGTGTGTGCATATTCTAACACCAAACAGTACACTTTATGGGCAGGTTATTGTATATCAATTGTACAGCAGTAAAGATGCTAAAGAGTTTCTGTGTGTTTATGTGCTATCAATGACAACTTCTTATATTTGCTTCTACCCTTACTGAAGACCATATTATCGTTCTACTAATTGGACTTTGTCTTTCAGATCTTCCATGCCTTCATGTGATGTCATCTAAGAAGAGCCACATCTAAATACCAGAAATAAAAATATACTTGCCCAACACTCCCCAAGCTATTTGTCAATATATGGATTAGTTTTCATTTTATAAAAAAAAGTTTGAATTGATTTTTATAGGCTAGTTATAATCCAAATTTAAAGGCTTTACTAAAAATTCTATATGGGTAATTTCTTCTTAGCTATTTATGTGGACTGAAATAAATATTATGAGTTACTGATTTCTCCCCTATGAACAGACTTGATATTTTCGCTTTTATATTATACCATATTTTGATGGTACAATATAAAGGAAAGTTGTAGATATATCTGTGACTTAAAAATAATTAAAAAGTAAATGGTGTTTTAATACATGAGCATAAAGGTAAAATAAAATTGAAAAGAGTTTCACCAAAATTAGGTAGCCTACATGTCTAAGCTATTCACTGTGACAAACTGACACTATATTATCTTCTATTCTTATATATTAATGGGGTAGATATTTTAAAATATATAATATGTAAATATTATATAGTTATATTAGTTTTCCCTATGAGCATGTTTACATCTTATTTGGTGTGGAAGATAAAAAGAACCTTTTAATATAACTTTCAGAAAAATTTCCTTATTTTTAAAATGCACAATCATCTTATTTGTGTTTTTATACACATCTTTTGAAAAATTTCTACTCCAAGATAAAAGGCAAAATAAAATGGATCTCTTATTTTATTTAAATGATAGTATGCTTAGTGAGGGCAAAGATAGTTCCTTAATTGTATGGTTTCTTTCAGAACATCCAAGCTCTTCAGAGTGTTGACTAAAACGGATTGAACTGATGTGGAAAAAAATTGCAAAAGGAATGTTTAAGTATCTTGATATATAACTCTGCTACCCATTGACCTCAATTCATATGAAGTTACATAAATTGAAGTTATTTTAAAATTTCAGTTTGAAGCCCTGGCCAGATATCTTGGTTGGTAGAGCATCTTCCTGATATGCAAAGGTTGCAATTATGATCCCCAGTCAAGGCATATACAGGACTGAAAGATGTTTCTGTCTTGTTCTCTCCCTTCTTCTTCTTCTTCTTCTCTCTCTCTTTTTCCTCCTGCCTCTCGTTACAAAATCAATAAATTAATTTTAAAAAATAAAATAAAAATTTCTGTTTTGAGCCTTATCTTGCATCGGTAGCATCTGCTTGACCATAATTTCTTCATGATTGGTCACTTTATGCCATATCTGTTTTCATAATTGGGTAGAGAAACCATAAATGGATGGAAAGTATTTACTTAGAGCTCTGCTCAAAATATCTAAATGCAATTGATCAAACTGAGTCTTTAGAATATGTGAACTGATATTTAAATGGTGCTGAGAATAACGTGTGCAAAAAGCAGAAACTATTTCAGTTTTAACAAATGTTTTGTTATTATTTAAATATAATCTAGAGACTATTTGTCAGCTATTATCTTTTATATTCATCCATACTATGGTCAGAATTCTGTGAGTAACTCTGGGTATGTGTGTGAGTCTATGTAGTTCAAAGAAATGTAAGTCTAGATAAATCCTTTATATATCAATCTGTGTATCTATGTATATCTGTAGATGGATAGCTAAATATATATAGTGACGAGTGCATCTTTCATAGCTAGTTTAGTAGAAAGTACATTACTCTGCTATAGTTGCTTTAGTTTAGAGCACATAGCTATCATTTGGAAGTAAGAAAATGAGTAACTAGATTTCTAAAAGTAAGTGAGAAATGTAGTTGCTGAATAAAATTATAAATACCTTTGAAACTGTTAAAATGAAGAAATGGGGAAAATACTTAAAAATATATACACAGCCATTAAATGTTATATTGCATATTTTATTTCATATACTATATAGTATGTATTTTTTTATACTTAGTATATATTTATTACCACATTGTCTTTTGATAACACTAGACCAAAAAAGTAGCTACCAGGGATTTTTAATACAACTGATATCCATGGCCTCTTCTAAAGAAAAAAGAAATTTCAAAGGTTTTCTTCTCAAATAAAAATTCAATCTGCTCATTCAGATAAAACCTACAATCATACCATCTTAAGAGCCTGAAACTAGATCTTTTGATATATGATCTCAGTGAAGTTTTGAAAAGACCATTTCATGAAAACTTGGCTTTAAATGGCAGCAGATCTAGAAAGATGGTATCCTTTAAAATAAAATAATGCATATATGAACTGAAATGTCCCATTAGGTATAGTTTGTTTTTGTAAAAGACATGAAAATCCTACTAAACAGCTTTCACTATTTTCAGTAGAAAATAAAGGCAACTTAGTCGCAAAGAAGTAATTTTTTATCTAATTAGACAGAACAGCATTAAACCACATGCTTCAAATATTGTTTTAAAGTCATATTCACAATAATGTTCATTAGAAAAGAAAATGGCAATAATTAAAATAGAGAACTATTCACTAGTATGTATAGTCACCAGCATTCAAAATAATGACAGAAATTACAAAAACAAATATAAATGTAACAACGTGTAAAATGACAACATGCCACTTTCTGGATAATAAAATTTATCCCATACCAAATAAATTATCATAAAATTTGTTTTCCATTTATAAAACATCTTATTGCCTTATAGTAGAATTTTTTTTAGTACACAAAGTAATATTAGTGTCAATAATTATGGAATCTTAACATACGTATTATCCATGTTATGAGAAACAGAATTTAAACAATTTTACTGTATCCTTTTAAAATAAAATGAGAAAATACCTAGCAAATAACATGACACAGTTAGAAAACTACAATTAAAACAGGATTCTTCATTTACATTATATTCTAGGGAATATAGTCCAATATATAATTTTAATGTATTTATCAAAATTAAACCTCAAGTATATGGTATGGCAATTAGTTTTATAAGTGAATAGATAGGAATTAGCCCAACAAACACTGTCATAACTCACTTTTTATAAGAAAAATATAAATTTTCACTTCTAAATAGACATAATATGAGGTCTTATTAATCACAGGATAAGCCAATAACAGTAACAAAGCCATAAAGTAGAAACTTTCATTCAATTCTTAATTGCTTCAAGATTTTCACAGTCTGAATTAATATGATCTAAGATTAGGTTTCTATTATACTATTAAATTTCAATGTCATCACATCTCTTTTTATTAAATACAGAGGTGAGCTAAAGGTGGTTTACAGTTGTAATACAGATAAATAATATGATAATTAATACATAATAATACAATAATAAACTGTTTTGTGTCCTCACAACTATAAATCCACTTTTGCCCACCCCTGTATATTCTCTTTGAGGCCATCTGCCACAATTTCTTTAAAAGCTAAAGTTTTGACAGTAAAAACAAAAAAAAATTATGGGTACTAAGTAATAAGGAAGTTGTGAGTAGTGTTGTGATTATCAACTGATTTAAAAAAACACCAATCGCTAAATAGTGTAATTCCTCAGAGCAAAATGATAACCTATAATAAGAACAAATACAAGATTAATTATTATAGGTAATCAACCTTTTAAAGTCCACAAGATATTTTGTTACAAGTTAGTTATTTCATCAGATATTTAATTCCTCAGGTCTTACCATGAAACTAATTTTAGTGAATCAAATCATATATTCTCCCAATTGTGGGAAACCTTAACTATTCCTCAATTCTTTGCAAAGCCATTTTCTACTTAGAGTGATCACACAGAGAAATTTCTAAGACTAGCATAATATAAAACTATACATTCGTTAGCAGAAGTGCAAATGGTATAAGGTCCATATTTTTTGTTTCAATGGAGAAGTAGTTTGTGTTCAAAATTATATTTTTAAAAAATCAAAATGTAAAATTCTGGTTGCAAAATACACAGAATCATGTTTTTTGTAAAATTTCAGTTATTAGAACTAGGTAAGTATAAATTTTTCTTTGAAAATGTTGGCTAAATGAACAGAAACATTCATGGATGATTAGTTGGTAAAGGAGGTATTGCAATTATCTTACCATGATAATATATTACATTTATGGTAAACAAGTGGGCTGGACACTTTATCATCTAAGCACTTTACATACATGAACTCACTCAGTCGTTCTAGCATGCTTAGGAAGTAGGAACTATTATCATCCTCTTCTGAAGCACAGAGAAGTTGTCCAGTCAGCCAACCAGGAACTGGGAGATCTAAACAGTCTTGCTTTTGTGTTTGTACTCTTAAGCATTATGCCATAGAATAATAAAAGTAACCCTCCTAATAGCGATGTCAACTCTGTACTGATGATGGAGAAACAAAATGAAATAAGCATGCTAAGCGAGTCACTTACATTAGAGTGAGGAGGCAATTAAGAAAGTTGGGCCGGTGCACATCTGTGACTCAGGTCTCAGAACTACTATTATTAAGTTGCTAAACTCAGCTCAAGCTTGAGCCATAAACATCCTGGAACAACTGCTATATGGACATATATGAACTTTCTGTTCTCCTCCTGGTTCTCACCTTCCTCTTTTACATATTGAAACTAAACCTGGGTCACCTAGCCGGCAATCCTTTATTTGCATGCAAGAATTAAATTTTGTGGTTTTTGACTTTTTAAACTCCAGTCTTTTTTTGTTTTCTCCAGAGAGCAGTTTAAATTGCTACTTGATTCTGCATTTCTCTGGTTACAATCCTTTGCTCAAACAAATGCTTTTTATTCTTTATTACCTAACCATTTAAAAAATTATTTTTGGTTGATATCACTACATATTTACACATCAGATTATGTTAAACATTAGCTAGATTATTAAATTTTTCATTTACATAATTTAACCTAATTTTTCTTCATTATCTTTAATGTCTTCCAGAACTGATTACAAACAACAATATGTAAACAATAATCTCTGATACAAAGTAGGCCACTCTTCCTTGTCTTTTATACTGTATACATTCTTGATGTATAACTGTGTCTACTCTGAGTTGTTTCCTAAAGCAATGGTTTGCAGCCATTTTTTTCTACCATAACACACCCAAAGACAGCATTCAAACATGTGAGAGCTCCCTATCTACACACTTCTGGACTAATGAAACCTGAAAATTATCTTCGGGAAATAAAGCCTTAAGATAAATCACAATCCTCACAACCATGAACAGCATACACAGGTAATGTCTGTCCTTCACGGGCTTCACCATAGATAAGATGACTGTGGATTTTGAGCAATTGCCTGCATGCTAGATGCAATTCGGCCTTCTCTACCACTCGGAAATGCATATTTAAACCCTTTGAGGGAAATATTATCATACAGATGGCCATGAATATCCTCTAATTTATATACACTTGGAAGTACATGTTTCACAAACTGTGATACTTTCTGGTTAATTAATAATAACTTGAAAGAAGTTAGAACAGTAAAAATGCAAAGTTCAAACTGTGGAGTAACACAACAGAAATGTGGAGAACTCATGAAAACCTTTTCTTTAATATTCCCACCACATAGTTTTTTCCAAAATGAAAGCAGCTTCTCTCTCTATTATGAGGTTATTTAAGAGGCCCCAAGAGAGTTAGAGAAAGTAGTATCAGAATTCATCCTCTCCCCTTCCTTCCATTCTTCTTTCTTAATATTACTGAAAAACTAAATATGTCAGAGACTACTGAATTGGACTGCTAAAATCAATAACTGCACATGTCATGACAACTGATTATAAAACTGAAAATATTAAAAATAAATAGTTTGAGAAAAAATTGGATACCACAATTATGGAAAGTTAGAGCATTCCTTTGAGAAGCTATTTGCTTGACTCCCAGACTATATAACTCTTGAATACAGTGAGTGGCCTCATTTGTCTTTGTATCCTCTGTAACTAGAGAAAAAAAGAGTAAGCACATGGTGGATGCCCAACACAAAAACGATCCAATTAATCAAAAAGCCAATGAAACAAGAAGCTGCTACAAGATCTTTTTGACAAGTAGTGAAGATATAATATCATTGTTAAAAACTTAACGGAATCTTGGATTTACAAAATCTATGGGTAAAACTGACAATGTTATTTTACTTGTATGTGAGTTTTTATTTAAATTCAAAGGAAATAAACTTGAAAATGGTCTTCATGACATTAAGTTTGATTTTATGTTATGAATAATAAAATATAAGGCTAACTAATTCTTGTGAGTACAAAGAGGAATTGGGGCAGGTGAAAATTACAATGGATTAAGTAAATATAATTTTAATGTACTTTTCAAAGACGTGCTATATAATTGATGGTTATAAAACATGTTTGCAAATGAAGAAAGTTACCAGATATATACAAGTGAAGTAAGTCAGAGCAATTTTTGATCAATGATATATAATACTTGGAACAATGTTTATCTGTACCTATTTATACTGACGGTTTAAATAGTTAATTAATAAAAGCAAAAGTCAGAATATTTTATATATCCCATTTGATAATCACCTTAAGTAGCCCTAGATTGCTGTGCTGAGTTTTTGTTTCAATTGAACTCATATTTTTCTTTATTCACTTGTTATTAGTTCATTAGTTATTACTTTCTATTACTACTATTACAACAGCTTGGTTCCAAATGCTGTTTTCTTTTTCTTTTTTGAAAAATAGCTAAAAAATATTACTAAATGAATTCATACACTTATATATAGTAGTAATAAAAATAAAAAAATAAATAACACAGCAATTAATCAATAATAATGCAAGAATAATGCAACAGACCCTGGCCAGTTGGCTTAGTGGTAGAGTGTCAACCCAGTGTATGAGTGTATGAATGTCCCAGGTTTGACTCTGGTTAGGGCACACAGGAAAAGTGTCCATCTGCTTCTTCACCCTTTTCCCTCTTGCTTTTATCTCTCTCTCTTTTTCTTCCCCTTCTTCAGCCATGGCTCCATTGGAGCAAGTTAGCCCCAGGCACTGAGGGTGGCCCCATAGCCTCTACCTCAGATGCTAAGAAGAGTTTGGTTGCTGAGCAATGGAACAACACCCCAGATGGGCAGAATATTGTCTCCTAATGGGTTTGCTGTGTGGATCCCTGTAGGGGTACATGTGGGAGTTTGTCTCTCTGTCTCTCTCTTCTCACGGAATAAAATAAAAAAGAATAAAATACAGGGACAGAGAGAGAGAGAGTCAGAGAGAGGGATAGATAGGGACAGAAAGACAGGAATGAAAAGAGGTGAGAAGCATCAATCATTAGTTATACGTAGCTGTTGTGACACCATAGTTGTTCATTGATTGCTTTCTCACATGTGCCTTGACAGCAGGCCTTCAACAGATCGAGCAACCCCTTGCTGGAGCCAGCGACCTTGGGTCCAAGCTGGCGAGCTTTTGCTCAAGCCAGATGGGCCCGTGCTCAAGCTGGCAAGCTCGGGGTATCGAACCTGAATCTTCCGCATCCCAGTCCAACGCTCTATCCACTGCGCTACTGCCTGGTCAAGCATATATTGATTATATATATAACTAAAATCTCAGTTCTGGGAATGAGAAGAGCTTCTGATCTAGCTCTGCCACAATCTTAGCATTAAGGACAAATCATAAACCTTTTTGTGTATAAAATTAGTGTGATAGAGCAGATTATCTTTATTATTTATTCACAAACATAAAATAATTCTACAAGTATAAAATAAAGAACTGGGGGAAAATAAGAGAGTCTATCCTTAATTGATAAGAGAAGCTCTGACATATGATAATGTATCTTTAGCATGACTCTAAATAAATGTTTGCATTAATGAAAATTACCTAGCCTGACCATGTGGTGGCACAGTGGATGGAGCTTTGGACTGGGATGTGGATGACCAAGGTCCAAGACCCCGAGGTTGCCAGCTTAAGTGCGGGCTCATCTGGTTTGAGCAAAGGCTCACTGGCTTGGACTGAAGGTCGCTAGCTTGAGCAAGGGGTTACTCAGTCTGCTGTAGCACCATGGTCAAGGTACTTATGAGAGAGCAATCAATGAACAACTAAAGTGCCACAACAAGAAACTGATGATTGATGCTTCTCATCTCTCTCCATTCCTGCCTGTCTATCGCTATCTCTCTCTCTCTCTCTCTCTCTCTCTCTCTCTCTCTCTCTCTCTGATTCTCTGTGTGTGTGTGTAAAAAAAAAAAAAAGAAAGAAAGAAAAATAAAGGAGAATTACCTAGACTATAAAATTTTAGATATGATTGTCCTTCAATGTTGATATCCTAATATTATTATAATGTTAAAAGTAAATTAAACCAGGTCAAGGCACATATGGAAGTTCATGTTTCCTGCTGGTACCCCTCCCTAAAATAAACAAATATGTTCTTGCCCTGTCCCGATAGCTCAGTTGGTTAGAGCATTGTCTTGAAGTGCAGAGGTTGCCGATTTGATCCCTGGTCAAGGCACATACAGAAACAGATTGATGTCCCTGTCTCTCTCTCTTCTCCTTTTCTCTTTCACTAAAGAAAATCAATAAGTAAAAAATATAAATAAAACAAGTAAATTTAAAATGTTTCCTCATTTCATGGTAGACACTATAATAATTTTAATGAACAAAGATTACAGTTAATGGTGAAATAACAATACAAAACCAAGTTATCTTTGATGAGGAAGAATAAGCTGTTTTAGTTGAATCATTTAATTCAGTCTTTAATTACAGGAACTAGGTCATTTTGAGCAGCTTCATCTTTTAAAAGAGATTGTTCTGATGGAATA
Source organism: Rhynchonycteris naso (assembly GCA_037038555.1). Taxonomy (NCBI): domain Eukaryota; kingdom Metazoa; phylum Chordata; class Mammalia; order Chiroptera; family Emballonuridae; genus Rhynchonycteris; species Rhynchonycteris naso. The sequence goes on along the minus strand of CM072996.1, from coordinate 270,919,740 downwards.
GAACTTTTTAAATTTGAACCATCTACATAAATAATTTTAACTGAAACATATATATTCTTTGAACAATACTGAATACTTTGGGAAAATGTTTCTATGTTTTCTAACCAACTGCTATCAAGGTTTACCAGCATGGTACTACTAAAGTCATCAAAAATTGTAACTCATCATTATTAGTGATAGGTGATTCCTTGGGGGCGCTTTCATGGTACACCTATTTTCTTTTGCTTAAATATTAAACTCTCTTTTTTTATTAGAAGATTCAATGAGTGTATCTACTAATGACTAAATTATTCCCAAGTAAAATAATCAAGGTACTGATGGGGTAATCCGGAATCTGATAGAATAAAGATTTGGCACTGTATGTATATTAATAGCTTACTAATTTGAGACTCATTTGATTTTTTTTTAAAGTTCTGGGTGCTGGCAGGTTGACTCAGTGAATACAGTGCTGCCTGTCATGCAGGCGTCCAGGTTTGATTCCCGGTCAGGGCACACATAAGAAGCAAGCAACTGTTTCCCTTCATCTCCCTCTCCCCCTTCTCTCTCTCTTCCCTTCTTGCAGCCAGGTTTGCAGCTCAATTTGTTCAAGCATCCAGCCCAGGTACTGAGGATAGCTCAGGTTGATTGAACTATTGGCTACATACGGGGTTGCCAGGTAAATCCCAGTCAGCATGCATGCAACGGTGTGTCTATCTATCTGCTCTCCTTCTACTTAAAAAACATTTTTTTCCTAGATGTGGAAAAAAATAAATAAAAATTCTTAAATTGAGCAGAATTAAAAATTATATATTCTTTTGTTTCTCTTCTCAGTGTCTCTTAGCACTTTATTTCTTTTCTTTTAACTTTGCAGTTTATTAATTTTAATCGGGTGACATTAATAAATCAGGGTACATATGTTCAAAGAAAACATCTCCAGGTTATCTTATCATTCAATTATGTTGCATACCCATCACCCAAAGTCAAATTGTCCTCTGTCACCTTCTATCTGGTTTGCTTTGTGCCCCTACCCTTCTCCCAACCTCTCCTCCTTCCCCCCACCCCATAACCACCACACACTTGTCCATGTCTCATAGTCTCACTTTTATGTCCCACCTATGTATGAAAGCATGCTGTTCTCAGTTTCTTTCTCTTTTACTTATTTCACACAGTATAATGTTATCAAGGTCCACCCTTTTTTGTAAATGATCCGATGTCATCATTTCTTATGGCTCAGTAGTATTCCATAGTATATATGTACCAAAGCTTTTTAATCTACTCGTCCTCTGACGGACACTTGGGCTGTTTCCAGATGTTCGCCATTGTGAACAATGTTGCCACAAACATGGGGGCACATTTCTTCTTTTCGAACAGTGCTATGGTGTTCTTAGGGTATATTCCTAAAAGTGGGATAGCTGGGTCAAAAGGCAGTTCGATTTTTAATTTTTTGAGGAATCTCCATACTGTTTTCCACAGTGGCTGCACCAGTCTGCATTCCCACCAGCAGTGCAGGAGGGTTCCCTTTTCTCCACATCCTTGACAGCACTTGTTCTGTGTTGTTTTGCAGATGAGCGCCATTCTGACTGGTGTGAGGTGATATTTCATTGTGGTTTTAATTCGCATTTCTCTAATGATTAGTGATGTTGAGCATTTTTTCATATGCCTATTGGCAATCTGTATGCCCTCTTTAGAGAAATTTCTATTCATTTCTTTTGCCCATTTTTTGATTGCGTTGTCTGTCTTCCTGGTGTTGAGATTTATAGTTCTTTATAAATTTTGGTTATTAACCCCTTATCAGACGTGTTGTCGAATATGTTCTCCCATTGTTTGGTTTGTCTTTTTATTCTGTTCTTATTGTCTTTACATGTGCAAAAACTATTTAGATTGATATAGTCGCATTTGTTTATCTTGCCTTTTATTTCATTTGCCCATGGAGATAAATCAGCAAATATATTTCTGCTACAGATGTCAGAGAGCTTACTGCCTAAGTTTTCTTCTAAGATGCTTATGGTTTCACAGCTTACATTTAAGTCTTTTCTACATTTTGAGTTTGTTTTTGTGAATGGTGTAAGTTGATGATCTAATTTCATTTTTTTGCAGGTAGATGTCCAATTTTCACAACATCATTTGTTAAAGAGGCTGTCTTTACTCCATTGTATATTCTTTCCTCCTTTGTCAAATATCAGTTGTCCATATAGGTGTGGGTTTATTTCTGGGTTCTCTGTTCTGTTCCATTGATCTATGTGCCTGTTCTTATGTCAGTACCATGCTTTCTTGAGTACAATGGCCTTGTAGTAAACCTTGATATACGGAAGAGTGATACCTCCAGCTTTATTATTTTTTTTTTAAGATTATGAGGCTATTCGTATTCTCTTTTGATTCCATATAAATTTTTGGAATATGTGTTCTATATCTTTGAAGTATGTCATTGGTATTTTAATTCATATTGCATTAAATTTATAAATTGCTTTGGGTAATATAGACATTTTAATGATGTTTATTCTTCCTAACCATGAGCACGGTATATGCTTCCACTTGTTTGTATCTTCCTTATCTTCTTTTATCAATGTTTTATAATTTTTTGAGTAGAAGTCTTTAACCTTCTTAGTTAAATTTACTCCTAGGTATTTTATTTTTTGGTTGAAATAGTGAAGGGGATTTTTTCTTTAATTTCTTTTGCTGACAGTTCATTGTTGGTATATAAAAATGCCTCTGATTTTGGAGTATTAATTTTATATCCTGCCACCTTGCTGAATTCATTTATCAGGTCCAGTAGTTTTTTGACTGAGACTTTAGGGTTTTCTATATACAATATCATATCATCTACAAATAATGACAGTTTTACTTCTTTTCCAATTAGGATGCCTTTTATTTCTTCTCCTTGTCTGATTGCTGTAGCTAGGATTTCCAGAACTATGTTGAATAAGAATAGCGAAAGTGGGCAACCCTGCTTGGTTCCGGATCTTAAGGGGATTGCTTTTAATTTTTGCCGATTTAGTATGATGTTTGCTGTAGGTTTGTTGGAGATGGCCTTTATCATGTTAAGAAATGTTCCCTGTATTCCCACTTTACTGAGAGTTTTGAGCATGAATGGGTGCTGGATTTTATCGAATACCTTTTCTGCATCTATTGAAATTATCATGTGATTTTTGTCCTTCCTATTGTTTATGTGATGAATCACATTGATTGATTTGCGAATATTAAACCAGCCTTGCCTCTCCAGAATAAATCCCACTTGATTATGGTGTATGATTTTTCTCATATATTGCTGGATCCAGTTGGTTAATATTTTGTTGAGAATTTTAGCGTCTAAATTCATCAGGGATATAGGCCTAAAATTTTCTTTCTTTGTGTTGTCTTTGCCAGGTTTTGGAATCAGAATTTTGCTCCCATCATAAAAGAAGTTTGGAAGTCTTCCTTCCTTGTGAATTTTTTGAAATAGCTTGAGGAGAATAGGAGTTAGTTCTTCATTGAATTTTTGGTAGTATTCACTTGTGAAGCCATCAGGCCCAGGACTTTTCTTTTTTGGGAGTTTTTTGATAACTGTTTCGATCTCATTTGTTGTAATTGGTCTATTTAGGTGTTCTGATTCCTCTAGATTGATTTTTGGAAGATTATATGATTCAAGTAATTTCTCCATTTCACCTAGGTTGTCTAATTTTTTGGCACAGAGTTCTTCATAGTATTTTCTTACAATACTTTGTATTTCTGATGTGTCAGTTGTTATTTTTACATTCTCATTTCTAATTTTATTTATTTGAGTCTTCTCTCTTTTTTTCTTGGTGAATCTAGTTAAAGGTTCATCAATCTTGTTTACCTTTTCAAAGAACCAGCTCTTGGTTTCATTGATCCTCTGTATTGTTTCCTTAGCCTCTATGTCATTTATTTCTGCTCTGATCTCTATTATTTCTTTCCTTCTACTGGTCTTTGGCTTTATTTGCTGTTGTTTTTCTAGTTCTTTTAGATGCAGGGTCAGGTTGCTTATTTGAGCTTTTTCTAGCTTCTTTTGGTATGCCTGTAGTGCAATGAACTTCTCTATCAGTACTGCTTTTGCTGTGTGCCATAAATTTTGAGTTGATGTATGGTCATTATCATTCATTTCTAGAAACTTTTTTTATTTCTTTTTTGATCTCATTGTTAATCCATTCATTATTTAATAACATGTTATTTAGTTTCCAAGTGTTTGAGTATTTTTCAGTTTTTCTTTTGTGGTTAATTTCTAGTTTTATGGCATTGTGATCAGAAAAATGCTTGATATGATTTCAGTCTTCTTTATGTTGAGACCATTTTTGTGTCCTAACATGTGTTCTATCCTAGAAAATGTACCATGAGCACTTGAGAAGAATGTATATTTTACTGCTTTAGGGTGAAAAGTTCTGAAGATATCTATTAAATCGAGGTGATTTAGTGTATTCTTTAAGTCTGATGTTTTTTTATTAAATTTCTTTCTTGAGGATCTATCCAGTGATGTTAGTGGGGTATTGAATTCCCCTACTATCATAGTATTGCTGTTAATCTCGTCCTTTATATCCATCAAAGTCTGTTTTATGTATGTCCGGGCTCCTATATTTGGTGCCTAGATATTTATAATAGTTATATCTTGCTGTTGAATTGTTCCTTTTATCATTATATAGTGTCCTTCTTTATCTCTTACTATAGCCTTTGTTTTAAAGTCCATTTTGACAGATATAAGTATTGGTACCACGGCTTTTTTTTTCATTTCCATTTGCATGAAATTTTTTTTCCCATCCTTTTACCTTCAGTCTATATGCATCTTTTGTTTTAAGGTGTGTCTTTTGTAAACAGTATATGTATGGGTCCTGTTTCTTTATCCACGTAGCTACCCTATGTCTTTTGATTGGATCATATAATCCATTTATATTTAAGATTATTATTGATATGTACTTGTTTATTGCCATTTTATTCTTTAAAGCTGTATTCTTCTTTTACTATATTCTTTAATCCCTTTGAACTGTTTACAACAAGCCCCTTAGTATCTCTTGCGGAATTGGTTTGGTTTTAATGAATTCCTTGAGGTTTATTTTGTCTGGAAAGCTCTTTATTTCTCCTTCAATTTTAAACGTTAGCCTTCCTGGATAGAGTAGTCTTGGTTTTAGGTTCTTGTTCTGCAGTACTTTGAATATATCTTGCCATTCCCTTCTGGCTTCTAGTGTTTCTTTTGAGAAGTCAGATGTCATCCTTATGGGGGCTCTTTTATAGGTGATAGCCTTTTTTTCTCTAGCAGCTTTTAAAATTTTCTCTTTATCCCTTAGCTTGGGTATTTTTACTATGATGTGTCTTGGTGTAGATTTCTTGGTTTTCTCTTTAATGTAGTTCTCTGTGCTTCTTGAACGTGTGAAACGTTTTCCAGCCTTAAGTTAGGGAAGTTTTCTGCTATGATTTGATTGAACAAAGTTTCTATTTCTTGTTCTCTCTCCTCTGCTTCAGGAACCCCTATGATGTGAATATTATTTCTCTTCATGTTGTCACAGAGCTGCGTTAGAGTTTCCTCACATTTTTTGAGTCTCTTTTCTATTTTCTTCTCTGCTTCTGTGCCTTTGTTTATTGTGTCCTCCAACTTGCTGATTTAATCCTCAGTGTCATCAATCCTGCTTTTAATTCCTTCCATTGTGGTCTTAGTTCTGATACTGTATTTGTCATTTCTGTCTGATTCTTTTTTATTATTTCAATTTCGTTTTTTATAGTTGTTATCTCTTTATTTAGGTGTTCATAATGACTATCCATTGTTGCTCTAATTTCTTTGAACATCCTAACTATCATTATTTTAAATTCTGCATCTGGTAATTTGGTTATATCTGGTTCATTCAGGTCTTCCCTGGGGATTTCTCTTGATTCATTTGGTTTGCATTCCTCTGCCTGCCCATTTTGTCTGTGTATAAGCAAGTTGTAGCCACTGGAGTCCAGTAGGTGTTGCCATGTGTTCTCTAGGTGTGGTCTGTCAGCAGGCCTGCCACCCCCTCTGCCACTGCCTAGGGCAGTTGGGTATGGGCTTTGCCAGTGCCGGCCCACTGTGGCTGTTGATGTGATTTTCGCCTCTCCTCTGTGGGAGGGGCTGTGTTCTGGTGCCCGGCTCTAGAAGCCTCAGCTTGCCTGGGCCTTCACCTCACCCACACAGGTTTGGTTGAGAACTGCACTCAAGCCACAACCCTCAGCACCAAGTGTAGAGTTGAGCACCTTTGCTCAGCTGCAGACCTAGCCTGTCCCCGGGCTTCCACTCAGCCCCTGTGGTTAGAGCCTGCTCACCACAGTATCTCGGGTTGGATGAGGCTGCTGACATGAACTCAGCTATGAGCCTCCGCCCATCTGGAGCTTTAGCCCTGCCCCCGAGGCCAGGGCCCAACTGTGCAGGATCGCAAACCATGGTTTATTGGGCTGGGCTGGGCTGCTGGCATGCGCTCAGCTGCGAGCCTCCGCCCTCGTGTTCAGAGCCAACTCAGGCATGCAGGATGGAAACCGCAGTTTCTCGGGCTGGGCATGGCTGCTGGTGTGTGCTCAGCGGTGAGCCTCTGCCTGTCCCTGGTCCTAGCCACGCCCCCACAGTCAGGGCCGGCTTGTGCAGTATCCAAGGTCGCAGAGCAGATCCTGGCCCGTACCTGGCCTCCCTTTTTTCCCCTACAGGTGGGACTGCAGGTAGGCCTGCAGCTGCCGGACAGCCAAGCTTAAGCCAGCTAGGCCTCTGCCCCTGCTGACAGAACCATGTTTCAGCGTCTCGCCACCACAGTCCCTCCAGCCAGCCCTCAGCAGTGTGGGTAGGGGCACTTCAGCTCAGACCCTAACACTCAATACTGTAGTTCTGGATACTCCCTCCATCTAAGTAGCTCTGCTCTAAGTGCCGCGGGGGAGCTTGTTTGGCTGGTGTCCTGTCTCCCTTTGCTGGTATTGCTAGTTCCTGGGGAGATATTCGTTTTTGATTAGGGAGGTGACTTAGCCCTGGGGTTAGGGTGGCCTCAGAGTGTTTCTCCCTGTGCCTTCCAGTCCAGTCCACATTCTTTTCCCGCTGCTCTGGTCCTCTCCTCTGTCCCCATTCCCCGGAGCCACGGGTGACTGGTTGTGAGAGAGGTTTTCTGCGCTGTCCCTTTAAGAAGAATCTTGGGTCTGAGAAAACTCTCTCTTTCTTACAAACAGTATCTTCACTTGTTTCACAGATCAGTACTATCCAAATGCCTCCTCTAGGCTCTGGGACTATAGGCTGGGACTTTGTTCCTGGGACCCAGGTCCCTCCCTCTCTGCCAAACTCTCCTCCTGCCACGTGGGTCTCACTGGGCTGCCGTTCGCTCCAAGGAGCTGGGCAGCCCTCTTCTCGTTTTCACTTTTCCTACCAGTCTCAATGCGGCTTCTTCAGTGTTCCTTGGTTGAGGAGTCCACTTAGTTTAGTTCAAAGTTGGTTTATCCAGATGATGGTTCTTAAAATTAAGTTATAATCCACTTTGGTTCTGGGAGTTGGAAGTTGGTATGTCCGCCTACTCCATTGCCATCTTGCCGTCTCCAAAATGTATATATCTTAAACAGTTAAAGTAGGTTGAGATCATTGGCACATAAGAATTCCCACACTATATCTAACTTTGGCAATTTTGATATAAGATTATCTTTCCATAACTAACTTGCACCTACTGGGATTTAGCAAGTTGACCAAGTTTATAATCAAATTCATAATGCCAAAAGATGCTTTTTCCCCTTAACTTAGTACTTATTTATTTTTTTTTAATTCTCTCAGGAATAAATGATAACAGACTTTTGATCTGCATATTTTCATCACTTGATATGATAAGAAAGAAAAAGATTCTTTGTATAGTATCATTGCCAGAAATTTTTTAATGATGTGTTAATTTCTATCAGTGTGGCTTAATCGAGTAAAAGAGACATCTTATGAATATGTCAACATGATAAAATATAAAATCAATATTTTCTAGTAGGAAATACTAAGCACCATTACTATTATAAGTTATTTTATTTTCTTTTGGCCCTTTTTTATAAAGGCAATTTTTCCAAAACTATTCCAGCATCTCAGCTAACAGTATTGTTACAACGAAAGAAAATACAATTGTCATACTAGACTTATAAAGTTCTCACACACACCTCTGGCTTCCTGCCAATCAGAGTGGATTTCCTATTGTGTTCAGTGGCCATCCATCTTAATAGGTTCTGGGGAAACTTTTCAAGAGGGTCTTAGGATACTTGTCCCAAAATATTAAAGGTAGAGGCATTTTTTTACTTAACCAAAAAAGATACATCAAATTTTAAACAATTCATACAAAGGAAAGTTTTATTATTATTATTATTATTATTATTATTATATATTAAAATAAAATTGATTACATTTTACTAGAAACACCAAGTAAGAACAACTTTTTTAATCCATAATAATTAGTGAATGGCCTAAATAATGTCTCAAATAGAAACAAAATTAAAAATTTCACTAATTAGAAAATCATTCACAGGACTTCAAATCTATTGTTTTAAACTATAAATTAGATTCCATATTGAATGGTGCTGGGAAAATTGGAAAGCCACTGGCAAAAGAATAAAACTTGATGACAGTTTGTACCCCTGCACAAATTAATTCAAAATGGATCAAAGACCTTAATATAAGATTTGAAACAATAAATTACATAGAAGAAAACATAGGTACTAAACTTATGGACCTTGGCCATAGAGAGAACAATGAATTTGACCCCAAAGGCAAGGGAATTAAAGGGAAAAATAAATGAATGAAACTATATCAAACTAAAAAGCTTTTACACAGCAAAAGAAACTGGCAACATAATAAATAGTCAACTAAATGGGAGATGATATTTGCAAACAACAGTTCTGATAAAGGGATAATATCCAAAATATATATAAAACTCACAAAGCTCAGCAACCAATAAGCAAACAATCCAATTAAAAAATAAAAAGAGGCCTGACCAGGCAGTGGGGCAGTAGATAGAGCATTGGATTGAGATGTGGAGGACTCAGGTTCAAAACCCTAAGGTTGCCGGTTTGAGCATGGGCTCACCTGGCTTGAGCAGGGGCTCATCAGCTTGAGCACAGGGTCACTGGCTTGAGTGTGGTATGATAAATATGACCCCATGGTCATTAGCTTGAGCCCAAAGGTCCCTGGCTTGAAGCCCAAGGTCACGGGCTTGAGCTCAAGGTCACTTGGTTGAGCAAGGGGTCACTCGCCCTGTTGTAGCACCCAAGTCAAGGCACATATGAGAAAGCAATCAATGAAAAACTAAGGTGCCACACAAAAAAAATGATACTTCTCATCTCTCTCTGTTCCTGTCTGTCTGTCCCTATCTATCCCTCTCTTCGACTACTCTTTGTCTCTGTCAAAAAAAAAATGGGGAGAAGACCTGAACAGACACTTCTCCCAAGAGGATGTACAAATGGCCAACCGGTATATGAAAAGATGCTCATCTTCACTAGTTATTCGAGAAGTGCAAATCAAAACTACAATGAGATACCACCTCACACCTGTCAGATTGGCTATTATCAACAAGGCAGGTAAAAACAAGTGTTGGAGAGGCCATGGAAAAAGAAAACCCTCATTCAATGATGGTAGTAATACAAATTACTATAACCATTATGGAAGAAAGAATGTTGGTTCCTCAAAAAATTAAGACTAGAACTACCATATAACCCAGCAATCCCTCTACTATGTATCTACCCTACCCCTCAAACTTGGAAACATTAGTATGTAAACACACATGCAATCCCATGTTCACCTCAGCATTATTCACAGGGGCTAAGACATGGAAACAATCAAAGTGTCCTTTGATAGAGGATTGAATAAAAATATGTGCTACATTTATACAATGGAATACTACTCAGCCATAAGAAATGATGATATAGTGACAATTACGACAACATGGATGAACCTTGAGAACATTATACTGAGTGAAATAAGTAAATCAGGAAAAGCTAAGAACTGTAGGGTTTCACACATAGGTAGCATATAAAACTGATACTCATGGACATAGATAAAAGTGTAGTGGTTTTCAGGGAGAGGGGGAGATAGAGGAGAGGGATAGGGAAAGATGCAAAGAAGGACATATATAAGGTGACAAAAAATGACTTGACTTTGGGTGATGGGCATACAACATAATCAACAGTTTAAATGCTATAGAAATGCTTACCTGAAACCTATGTAGTCTTATTGATCAATGTCACCGTGTTAAATTTAATTTTCTAAATAAATTCAAAAAAACACACACAACCAAGAAGTTTTAGAGTGAATTTGGAACCCAGCTTATGTTCTCTCAAAATGTGCTAAAATCAGAAATCTTCCATTGCCTCAGTATAATCATTCATCAAATTGGGATTATATTTCTCTCACCTAACTCACAAGAACACAAAGAATTTATGTCATATTAGCTCTAATATTTTTACATCTCTAATATTAAAAAAACACACACATGAATTTATAGTTAATATTTAAGCATCCATTTCCTTTTTCTCTCCTATTGTTTCTCAGCAAATCTCAAAGGTTTCATACTGCATCGTTTAAAAATCTGTACGAGAAATAAAATCTTCTGGTTTCAGAATTGATATCAGTATTTATCTGTTCACAAAACATAATAGTAAGGTCACTCTTACATTTAATTAGATACCTGCAGAGATGATACCGTGTCCCAGCATTATTTTAATGGCTCAGATGCACAGTGAGTGACAGAAGCAGGTCTTATTTTTCTTGAAGCTAACATTCAAAATGCTGTCAATTCATCTATAAACCCATTTATTTAATAATCATGGTGACACCAGGTCACCCCGACACTTCAAACTATTCTACTGAACGCAAATTATTACAAAAGTCTCTTATCTTTTCAACTTAGTCTTCCCTATTTGAATTACTCATATCAGTTAATCAAACTTCTTCACTTGTTAAATTTATATATATGTATAATTATTTATATATGAATACTAATGCAAATATTATTAATATATATACATGTATGCAGATATATGTGTGAATATTTTTTTTTCGTCTGTTTGGAATGCCCTGTCATATATTTCTTCTAAAATATGAGATAGAGGCTATATATATATATATAAAAAGACAGTGAGTGAACAACCTAATGGAACTGAGGAATGTTATGAAAGGATTTAAATAACAAAATATGTGAGCATGTGGGCTTAAGCTAAGTATACAGTCTTTTTATTTACTATATATTTTCATCACAGAAGTAGGATAGTAGGAAGATATCTTTCGTGAAGTGTGCAGGACATCTGGATGGGAAAAAAGGTTGGTAGATATATGAGACTATGGAAAACTATAAAATCAAGATTTTTCAAAGAAAAAATATAAAAGGAAGAATAGATCCTGCAAGATTGCTTTGTCTTCTTTTAAATAAGCTGTGTTAGTTCTCCAGGTATGTTTACATGCCATAACTGTTCAAACTCGAACCCTACAATAGCATCCTCCTATGATCCTCCATTTATATTATAAGAGATGAACACCTACTTAGTTGAAAACCTCAAGGATATCATGCTTTTTACATTGACATTGATCAAAAATTAAAATAATCACAAATATCCACTTATTTACTTCTAATGTTTCTTTTCAAAAATCTTTCCCCATCTCTATTACAATGTCACTATAGATCAGGGCTTTGCAATCTCACTGGATAATTTCAATACCATCTAAAAAGTGAGGTGCTGCTGTCAGCTGAGAATTTTGAGCCTCAGCCTGGCAGGCAAGAACGTTGACCTTCCCGAGCCTGGACTTTGGGACTTACCTCCCTTTGCTGCCCTTCCAGACACACTTCACACCAGTCATCTAGATTTTCTTATTTAACTCTGGCTTGAAACAGTATTTTAAAGTCTAGAGGCCAAAAGTAAGAAATTCCACAAAGATATTAAGCAGGCTGGTAACTGAAAATTAATTTTTTGAGTTAGGTACAAGATGGCTATTTTCTTTGAAAAATAAAAGCAAGAAATGCTAGCTTAAAATGAATAAACAATAAAAACAGAAAAATAAAATTAAAGGTAAATTATAATTACAAGAGATTGCAATAATGTAAAAAAGACTGAAGACTCAGAACTATAGTGGAGGAAGAAGAGGCAAACAAAAGAGTTGAGTCAGTTTATATTTAAAATTAGCTAACATTCGAAGCCCTTACATGTACAACAACCTTATGAGGTAGTTACTGTTATTATCCCCATTCTACAGATACTGATGTAGGGAGAGGCTACATACAAAGATGGAACTTAAGAAACTTAGAGAATTTGTGTTCAGAATCCACATGATCACAATCAACAGTGCAAATGCAATGGAAAGGTTTATCTGAAACCTATGTACTCTTATTAATCAATGTCATCCCATTAAATATAATTTTCTAAATAATAATAAAATAATTACATGCTTAACAATTAACAATGGCAGATTACAGCTATTGTGTCCTGGAAGACACAAGAAAACTTAGAACACTGGAATATACTCAGATATGTAGAACTAAAATTCTGAAAGGAAACCTAGATATTTACCACTATAGTATTATTTAGATTTATTGCACAAGACAAATTAGTCAATGTGTGTTCTATTTGTGCCTAATTCCTAAGATAAGTGGTGCACAATCTTTGTTCAATATAGAGAAGAAGTATTTTACCATCCCAAGCTCTACTACCCCATGGGACACCAAGCATCAGGATCAATCACTCACTAAAATGCTTGAGAGTTTGAGTTTCTTTTTTCAAGTGCTGGTTGAAGATTTCTTTTTAAATCTGAGCAAAACTGTAAGATACTGACATGGCCCTGGTCAGTTGGATGAGTGATAGAGCATCAGCCTGATGTGTGGAAGTCCCGGTTCAATTCCCAGTCAGGGCAAACAGGAGTAGTGACCATCTGCTTCTCTATCCCTCCTCCCTACTCTCTCTCTCTCCTCTTCCTGAAGCCATGGCTCATTCAAGCTGGTTTACCTCCAGGCACTGGAGATGGCACTATGGCCTCGCCTCATGAGATAAAATAGCTCAGTTGCCAAGAAACAGAGTAACAGCTTCATATGGGCAGAGCATTGACCCATAGGTGGCTTGCTGGGTGGATCCTGGTCCCAGGTGGATTCTGGTCCCGACGCAGGAGGGAAAGAGGCAAAGGAAGAGAAAAGCTGGTAGTGTATCACACTGTGGGTATATTTGGGGAACGGCAGTTTGAAGAGGAAAATTAGGAGGATCAGTGGGTTGCCTTCTCTGAAAATTATCAAGTGTAGTAGAAGAAAGTAGGTTGGGGCTTCTGTCTGTCCTGTCTATCCCAGATCAATGTCATTTTGCTGTGAGTGACTTACTGTTCTGAAACGTATTTCTCCATAATTAAACTATCAGAGATATACTTAGTTATTAATCTCCCCAAAACTTCAAGTTATTACATTATTTATGCTTTAAATAAGCATATTTCAATACTCTAATATAAAATTGAATGCCAAGGGCCTTGGCCTGATGGCTCAGTTTGTTAGAGCATTGTCCTGAAGTACAGAAGTTGACAGTTTGATCCTCAGTCAGGGCCCACACTGGAACAAATAGATGTTCTTATCTTTCTCCTTCTCACTAAAATAAATAAATTTAAAAAAAATAATAAAACTGAATGATATGGAATCATTTTAGAAAAATACAAATGACAAAAAAACATAAAAAAGGGGCTTCACTTCATATAAAGCATTACTCATCAAATTGGAAAAATTATAATAATCTAAATCAGTGGTTCTTAACCTGGGTTCTATCGAACCCTAGGGGTTCGATGAGTCGGTCTCAGGGGTTCGGAGAAGCCTCCGCCACAGAGGCCAGAATAAAGTAATACCGTAATTTGTTGTGAGTTCATGCACTTTGTTGGTTTTGTTCTTTGAGCAAGGTGATGTTCATGCACGGCTCATTTTGTGCACCAGTAAAAAAAACATATACCTATGTCTTGAATTTGGGAAAAAAATCATATTTTATTTATCACTAAAGAAGGGTTTGGTGAATGCACATATGAAACTGATGGGTTCGGTACCTCAAAAAAGGTTAAGAACTAATGATCTAAATTTATCTTATATTACAAGGCTTTGAGAAATCCAAGACTTACAGCCTTTATTTGTAAAACCACAAGCTTTTGAAAAGTAAGCTTATTGTATTTACTCAAATTTAAAATGTGCAAACCTAGAGAAATTCATATATACTACTAGGTAAACATACATATAAAGTAAATCTTACTCTAGTATTATTTGTAAGAGAAAAAATTGAAAAGAGGAGAAAGAAAGTAAGGATGGCAGTGAGGAAGGAAAGAAGAAAACAAGAGAAAAAGAAGAAAAATGTAAATGATATGTGTTGGGCAGATAAAATATAATATGCTCACTTTGTTAAAGATGGCGCTGCCCACACGGAAGCCCGTCACCCAGGTGATATTATTTGCCCTTGTGCTTGGGATAGGTGTGGGGGAAAGGCTGTAATGTAAGCAGGCCAGGTTGTTATGGCCTAAGGCTTGGCTTTAAGCTTTTCCCCACACCCTTGACTGATTGGATAATGTAAGGTGGTGCACTCTCCTGAGGAATCCCATTATACAGAGGTTTCCTTGTTTGTATAATTGAATTAAAGGTTTGGATTATCTATGCTATAAAATGGGAGAGACCAGTAGCTTGAGCTCTCTCTCGGTTCCTGGGTTCCTGAGCTATTAGAAAGGAGAGCAGAGTAAGGCCACATGGAGGCCAGGAGAAATAGCCAAGATGTCAGAGTGCTGAGAAAGAAGCCAGTTTGTTAAGAATTTGTGCAGGAGGAGATGGGAAACAGAGGTGAATAAGTCTGGTGAGCTAGAAACCTTTGATTCTAGGAAACTCGGATAAGTCAGTAGCTTTGTGAGCACTGAATGTGTGGGTTTTGGAGCCCAGTGTGTGTTTTTGCTTGCCCACCGGGTGCAAGCTAGAATTAAAGCTGATGGCTCACCAGTTTTTGGCTCCTGTGTTTCATTACTGACTGTTCGAATCTAATGTGAACCTGCATGGGTCAGGCTGCTGTGATAGTGCCCTCGACTACTGGCTTTACAATATGGAAGAATAAATCATGGTATAAACACTTTATGGAATATACTGCTACTATTAAAAAACAGACAAACAAAAGTTATATATAAATACTGACTTAGAAGGTTTTATAAAAGATATTAAGAAAAAATGTAGTTAGGAACATTTGGAGAACTCAAGCTCCCAGAGAGAACAAGTGTTGCAATTCAGTTATATGATCCAGGATAACCAGAGTAATTATCAAGAAAACCTCCAGGTTAGGCAACTCTGTCAGTTAGTTGACTTCTTGATTATACCTCTGCTGTAGTATTAGTGTAGACCTATGATCTTTGTATTCTAACACATAATATAGAGCTTTCACTGTGTTTCAGTATCATGCCAGGTATTTTCCATGGATTACATCATTTAATATTCCATATAACCACATGAGTTAGACTACTATTTTCCCACATAATATACCTGTAAACAGACTAAGTAAAAATCCCTAAGTAAAATGTCCAGGGTCATTTTGTGTATAAGGAGTTCCACACAGTCAAACTACAGGTTCCCTTTTTACCTCTATGCAGTGTTGCTCTGCAAACCAGTTTGTGTGTGGTGTACCTGTGTATAGGAACTGGGTGTATAAATATGCAATTATTTACACATACTCACACATTCAAGTGATGCTATTATAATATACTCCACATAAATATATTACATTTTAAAAATCCTGAATTCTAGAAACAATAAAGAAGAATCAAATTAAATATACCTATCACATCCATATTTTTTTCTTATAGCTAGCAACAAATACTTGTGTAACCACCTCATGTTGCCTAGAAAATCATTATTTAGCAATTCCCTTACAGCAAAAAGAACTAAGATGTGAAGGATGGTGAGTGACTTGTCTGTAGTCTCACAGTCACTGCCTAACACTTGCATGACAGCTCTCAAGCCTCAGATCTCTACTGAGTTCACCAGATCATGAACATTTATACAGTGAACTTCAAAAGTTAGAAGCCCTTTAAAGTCCCTATTGAACAAACTATATTTTCCAACAGTTCTTGTCAAAGAACAATACTAGAAACCTCAAACACCTGAGTGACTTGCTTTTCAGAAGAGCAAATCTGAAATGTTCAGGAATAGTGGGTGAAACAGTCCAGCCGCAGAGTCATGGATGGGCCTTCCCCGAGTTATTTTTCACTGCCTAAACTAAGACATTGTACTTCAGAGTTGTGTCTGCTTTTCACTATTTTATTTTATTTTATTTTATTTTACAGGGACAGAGAGAGAAAGTCAGAGAGAGGGATAGATAGGGACAGACAGACAGGAACGGAGAGAGGTGAGAAGCATCAATCATTAGTTTTTCGTTGCCATTGTGACACCATAGTTGTTCATTGATTGATTTCTCACATGTGCCTTGAACGTGGGCCTTCAGCAGACCAAGCAACCCCTTGCTGGAGCCTGTGACCTTGGGTCCAAGGTGGCAAGCTTTTGCTCAAGCCAGATGAACCCGCACTCAAGCTGGCGAGCTCGGGGTCTCGAACCTGGGTCTTCCGCATCCCAGTCTGACACTCTATCCACTGTACCACCACCTGGCCAGGCTCACTATTTTATTTTATAAAGGTATTCATATATAAATCTGTCTTATTTGAGTTACATAAAGCTTTTTTAAAATGTAAACAAGTTTTTTTTATTATTATAAATTTTAATGGGGTGACACCAATAAATCAGGGTACATTATGTACAATGAAAACATCTCCAGATTATTTTATCATTCAATTGTGTTGCATACCCGTCACCCAAAATCAACAAGTTTTATTGATGCAAAGCTTTCACAACTGCACAAGTTGAGGTCTGATCAGAAAAATGGAAACCATAATAGATGTTTCACCTCAAAGGAACTATTGAAGAAATACAATGAAAGAACTACCAAAACCAGCTATCATTTCTATGTCGAAGAAAGGGAAAACTGGGGGATATAAGAACCAAGGAGCCTGGCTGCTGCTGGTGCCTCTGTGGTTTGGTAGAGAGTCTCTGAGGGGTGTTATGAGGCTGGTTCTGGGAATGCCCACAGAGGGGGAGGCTGCAACCACCTGCTGCTATGGAGACAAGCATGCGCGTTAAACCGCACTAACTTGTTCAGTTACATTGCTGCATAGTTAGCCTTCAATTTATTTAAACTAAATACAACAAAAGGTATAAAAATGAGTGTCGTAGCTGGTCCAAGTAAGAAGCCTAAAATCTACCACTTTCATACAGAATGGGAGGGGATTTTTTTCACTATGTCATATTCTAAGTGCGTTTGCCTCATCTGTCTGTGTGCCATTGCTATTCCAAAGAAGGGAAATGTGGAGCGGCTTTTTCGGACTGTTCATAAAAACTATGACATTGACTTTCCTCCAAAAAGATATCTGAGAAAGAGAAAGGTGAAAGAAGAATACACAATATTAAATAGTAATAATAGTAACTTAAATAATGATAATACAGAAGAAATAAATTTATATTTTGCATTTTTATTGTAGGTAGATCATTCTGACTTGGTCATCTCATAAGTAGCTCGCAAGCTGAAAAAGTGTGGGCACCCCTGCTCTATTGTGTCTAGTTGGTGGAATCTGAGAGGAAGGCACCTGGCAAAAGAAAAGAGTTTCTCTGGACCTCAGTCCTAACCTGGGAAACTGACTACAGTGGCGGGGGAGGGGGGAATGCCATAAGAAAAATCTAATGGCCAGGTCCCCTAAAAAAGAATTTATATTTCTAGGGCCCTGGCCGGTGGGCTCAGTGATAGAGTGTCGGCCCAACATGTGGATGTCCTGGGTTCGATTCCTGGCCAGGGCACACAGAAGAAGCAACCATCTGCTTCCTCACTGCTCCTCCTCTCCCTTCTATCTCTCTTTTCCTTTTTCACAGCCAAGGCTCCATGGGAGCAAGTTGCCCTGGACGCTGAGGATGGCTCCATGGTCTGACCTCAGGCACTAAAATGGCACTGGTTGCAACAGAGCAGCAGTCCCAGATGGGTGGAGCATTGCCCCCTAGTGGGCTTGCCTGGTGGATGTCAGTTGGGTGTAGGTGGGAATCTGTCCCTCTGCTTCCACTCCTCTCACTTAAGAAAAATACAAAAAGAAAAGAAAGAAAATTTGTATTTCTAAGCCTTTAGTTTTTGTGAAGCTGAGGTATATTATGTGTATGTTTTCCACATCTCTGTTGTTTAATGTAACAGAAACTCTCTCTTAGTAACTGGTTGTTGACTTATACTTGAAAGCCCCTTCAACATAGATTGCCGGCATATTAAATAATAATTTACTAGTATTGCCACTAAGTAGTGAGGGAGTATATCATATTGGAAAGAATTTTAGCTTTCGAATAGCATGATCAAGCAGAAATCTCAGTTCTGCCATTTTCGAGCTGAGTAATTTAAGAAAAACCCATTAGTAAACCCATTCCGAACCTCTTTTCATTTCTATAAAGCCAAGATAATACCTGCCTTTAAGTTGTTATAAAGATTAAGGATATCATATTTATATAGCCAGGGCTGATTATATAGTAGTGTCCAATATAGTTATACTTCTACTTAAATAATCTTATTTAATCTTTATAAAAACTCAGTAGAAAAAATAGAAACTCAGAGCTCTGTTGAATGTTTACGATGCATAGCACACTGGTTGAAGACTTATAGAGATGGTTACTCTTTAGAGTTATAAGATATACACATTGTTTTCTTTTTCCAAATGAGAAGAATTAAGTTTAGGCAAGTAAAGTGATAGCTCAAGTTCGCACAGTGAAAAGTCAAAGCCATTGCAGTTTTGTTGTTGTTGTTATGTCTTTGTTTTCTGGTTGTTTTTTTTCTTTCTTTCTTTTTATAATCAACAATATAGAAATACTATTAATATATAGACCAGTTTAATTGCAATGGGCTTGGTTAATAGAGTTAGTATACAACCAGTAGATTTACTTTTTCAATTTGGATCAGAAATGTTTCATTTTGTTTTGTTTCTTTCTTGCCACCATAACCAGTATTTGCCTTCTCTTTTGGTACTTCTGTTATATTGCCTATTCGCCACCTCATCACTATTTATTGAAACAGAAAATAGCAGCAGCAATTACTGATACATTTTGCTTGGTTGTTGTGGGAATATTTGTATTTTATTCTTAAAAGCTTAAAATTCCTCTATTAATAATACAATTTTTGACCACCATTAACTATAAAAAAAATAGAACTTTATTCTCAATTTTTGTTTGGATTAACTATTTATCCCATTTTATTTTGTTGAACTAAAACAAACAGATAAACAAAAAGCCAACAAATAGTGATGGGTTTTAAAAAAGTTATATACAACTTTCAATATTATTAGGTTGGCTCATTTATTCCTCCTACTTCTAATAAATAAAATACTTCCTTTGGATTCTCTTCTACTTTGAAAATATTTCTTACTTTCCTCATCTATCTCTGAGGAACATATTTTATGGTATATTAATAAACCAAGGCCTGTGGTAACTTTAATCTTTTAAAAAATCCTTTAAAATTTATTGTTATAATTTATAATTTAATTTGTGGCATATGTACACTTTAAATTCTCATAGCTCAGAAAATTTTAGATTTTCTTCTTTAAATGTAACATGTGGCTAAAGAGTTAATAACTGAATGAACAAATACATTAACATTTAGCAAATGTTATTTAATTGACTTAATATCAATGTGGAAGGTTGTTGATTACCACATATAGAGGTCAATAAAATAAATAACGAATAGTAAGAGGTTTTCAAATATAGCTGTTTTATGATAAAATATTATTGATTATATGCTTTTCTGGGTAGTGAAGATGCCAACAAGATTGTGAACAATCTCTAGGAAATGTATCATTAAGAAAGGTAACTACATCCAAAAATGCTGTTTTACACTCCAAAGTTTTAGTGTGTCTATAGAGTCAGCCATAAAAATGAAACATTAATACATGACAGGCAGAGGCTCATCGTTTTTTATTACAAGCAGTTTCCACTTTAGTGCATTAAATAGACTGTCTGTGAATGGCAGCCTTATCTTGCAAGCTTGAATGAAGTTAGTGGTGACATCTAAAACTTTAACATTATTTTTTCTTAGAGTTGGTGGGTCATTCATACATTGACTGACCTCCTTGACATTCTTTTTCACTGTATCCATCATTCAAATATGCCAACTGTGTGTGTGTGTTCATATATATATATATATATATATATATATATATATATATATATATATGATACATAGTATAATTCTAAAAGGTTGGACTACTGAAGGGAAATTAAAAAAAAACTAAAAGACTGAGAAATTGAAAGAAACTAGGAGACTGCTGAATCTTACTAGATATCACTTTTGCTTACACAGCTTAAAACAAAAATGTTCACTCATAACCCGTTGTATACAAACAGATAAAGTTGAAACTGTTGAAGTCTTTGCTACAGATGACCACATTAATTTAGAGAAAGTGCAAGACCAGATAAGAAGTGAACTAAAAAGTTATTTAAAATTTATAGTATTCCTTGAATAAATGTATCCTTGTTAGTCAAGAAAACAGAAAAAAAAAAAAGCTGGAGGACGTAGAGTTGAATAAGTTACAACAAACTGTAAAAAATGACTGTAATAAGGAAGAGACATGGGTGACATTATAAGGAAAATCAGCATTTACCTGCCAAATAGTAATACCAAAAGAAGAGAAAAGAAAGAGCCAGTTAAAGAATAGGATTTGGAGAGATAATAGTGACCAATTTACAAAACAGGTAAATAGCATCTATCTTCATTTTAACAAATGTTAATGTGTTCCAAAAATTATAAAAATATCATAATCTTAACATAAATTTATTGTCCTATGAGAATTTTGAAAACCACAGTGATAAGGAAAAATATGAGACTCCAGAGAAAAAAAGAAAACAATCTACAAACTATAATTTATACTTGAAAACAGGCTACTTTATAAGACAATCAAAAGTATATGAATAGAAATGAGAAAAAAAGTATTATCCACCTATGACAAAAACAGAGATTTACCACACTTCTAACCACCAACAAAGAAGGAGAATACAACATCATAAACACATTATAAAATTACTATAAATAAACAAAGAAATACAATAGAGGGTCTAGGAAAAGAGCTATATACATGTATATGTAAAGGTGTTATATATTACAAAGCTGTTATTACCATCCATAAGGAAATAATAAACAAAAGTAACAGTGAGAAAGCAAATCATTTGTATTAACATGACCTCCAAAACATAATATCTAGTAGTGTTAGAGATGAATTACTTAATTGTTTTTATGTGGCTATCCAAAGATAAATTTTAAGATGAAAATATGAAAATACATTTATATCACACTCCAGGCAAGAATCTATAAAACTGACAAAGAAATTACAAATCATATATGCAAGATTGATAATTTTGAACATGTTAAAATTAAGAATGTATAACAAAATTTAAAAACTGACCACAGATTATTAAATATATCTGCATTGTTTAAAATCAATAAAATAACTACATAGTAAATTTAAATATAAAATATTTTCTAAGAAGTAGTTTAAAAGACTATGCAATTTATTGAATAAATCAAAATAGCTATAATTATATAAAAATTTTAGTAATTTTTTTAATCAGAAAAATGCAAATGAAAATAAAATAGGATACACCCAAAATTTAGAACCTGATTAAACTAAATACTAAATGGGTTTTGGGAAAGTTTTTACATTGATTTACATTTTTGAAAGTATATACATTTGCACACTTTGAAATTTGAAAACAGGTGAACATCTAAAATAGAAGTTATTTAATTCTATATATCAGGCTTAACCAAGACTCTACCAGTGGTAGTCAACCTGTTCCCTACCACCCACTAGTGGGCATTCCAGCTTTCATGGTGGGCAGTAGCGGAGCAACCAAAGTATAAATAAAAAGATAGATTTAACTATAGTAAGTTGTTTTATAAAGATTTATTCTGCCAAACAGCAAAAATCTGACATAAAGTACTTGGTAAGTAGTTATTATTATTATTATTATTATTATTATTATTTTACAGAGACAGAGAGAGGGATAGATAGGGACAGAAAGACAAGAACGAAGAGAGATGAGAAGCATCAATCATCAGTTTTTCGTTACGACACCTTAGTTGTTCATTGATTGCTTTCTCATATGTGCCTTGACCGCGGGTCTTCCGCAGACTGAGTAACCTCTTGCTCGAGCCAGCGACCTTGGGTCTAAGCTGGAGAGCTTTTGCTCAAACCAGATAAGCCTGCGCTCAAGCTGGCAACCTTGGATCTTGAACTTGGGTCCTTCCACATCCCAGTTCGATGCTCTATCCACTGTGCCACTGCCCGGTCAGGTGATAAGTAATTATTATTATATGCTTTAACTTGCTGTAACTCTGCTTTATAAATTTTATAAAGTAAAATTACTTCCCTATATATAAATTACCATGACTGTGGAACCAGTGGGCCATTATTAAATTTTACTACTAACAGAGATACAAAAGTGGGTGGTAAGTATAAAAAGGTAGACTACCCCTGCAAAGATTGTTTATAGTAGAAAAAAAAGTTGATAAAAATCAAACTATTCTTCAATGAAAGGATAGATATACTATGATAGAATCATATAGCAAATATATTGAATAAAGTTGATATGTAGGTACTGTTATGGGTTAAATTATATTCTCAAAAGAGATGTGAAAGTCTCAAAACCCAGTACCTCAAATCGTGACCTTATTTGGAAATAGTCACTACAATTTGGCCATAACTTAATATAATTGTGTAATTTTCAGGCAGATAAGTTATTTTAGGCTCACTCTGTTAAAAATTGCTGCTGCACATATGGGGTGACTGATTACTTTCATGCTTGGGAAGGAGCCTGGTTATGCTAATGTACGTTGGAGAAGGGCTTGCCCATGGAAAAGTTTTAAAAGGAGGAGCCCATGTTGTAACAGGGTAGAGAGACCACATTCTTGCAGAGAAGGAAAGAGACAACATTGTTTCAGAAGAGGGAGACCATGTGTAGGAGAGGAGGCAGCCAAAATGGCAGAATGATGAATGAGAAGTCAGTTTGCGCAGAGAAGGATGTGGGAAACAGAGGTGAATAAGTCTGGTGGGGCCTTTGATTTGGGGAAAACCATTATGATTTTCCTGGTTGTGGAACTGGAGGACATGTGATTGGGTTTCGGTGCCCTGTGTGTTTGTTTTTCACTCGTTGGCTTGTACGAGTCTAGAATAAAGAGAAATGGCCCACCAGTTTTTGGCTTCACTGTTTCTTTATGATCTGTCTAAATTAAATGTGAACCTAAACCTGCAGGGTCCAGGCAGCTGTGATGGTGGCCATGGCTACTGGCCTTTAAGTCCTTAATAAGAATAGTATTAGACACATTGATAATCACAAAGGAAGAGTGCCTTGTGAATACTGAAGTTATACCACCTCAACCCAAGGAGCTACTGAAAGCTAGGAGAGTAGTAAAAACCAAATCCTTTCTTAGTGCCTTTAGAGAGAGCATGGCCCTGTAAATAACTTCCTTTAAGAATTCTAAACTTTGGATCAAGGAGACAATACATTTCTGGTATTTAAGCCATGCACTTTGTGCTGCATTGTAAGGTCAGTCCTAGCAACTAATGCAAGTATCAACATAAATCTTAAAAGCATTAAAAAAAACAAGAAGACGTTAGGATATACAACATAGAGAGTGAACCCTAAAGTAAAGTGTGAACTTTTTTATATATTATGATACGCCATGTACATTTGTCAATTTTTTAAAAGCACCACTCAGATAAGAGATGGTGATAATAGGGAAGACGGTGTGAAAGCCAGAAGGTATATGGTAAATCTCTGTGAATTCCCCTCAATTTAGCTGTGAACTTAAAACTGCTGTTAAAAATAAAGTCTTTTAAAAACCCAATATGTATAAAAATAATTATATATGAAATATTAATGTAATCTATGTATTTCTTTATTCAATGGCATTTGTAGTAAAACTCCAAAAACACACATGAGAATAATACAAACACCTGAGAATTCTGGTTTCTTCTAGGAAGAGTACCAGGGAGAAGAAATGGAAGTTGGAATCTAGCTATAGAAATTCTAGAACCGTTTTTGAAATGAAAAAAGAATTTCAGCTAATGAGAGAAAATATTTCTACATATTTCAGCCTATCTGTAAGTACATTATATGATTATATGAATACTTTTGTTTCACCATTACAAATTACTACAATCAAAAGTGAAAGACAGAAGACTATATTACATTAAATTTTAAAGTCCCATGGACCCAGATCAATATGCCAATATTCCACAAGCAAGGACATTGTGACCATAACATGGACCAAAACCTAGTTGTCACTTGTTTTACTTGAATATTCAAATTAGAATAGAAAGTGTGTGATCATGTAAAATATTAAAAATAATATAATTTTCCTAATTATAAATCATATAAAATAATTAAATTTAGAGATGATTAAAATTGTGATACTGTGTTCAAAATAAAAGTGAAAGGGACATTAAGAAATTTGTCTACTTTTCTCATCAGAATCAAGTCACCTACATTTTGATTTCTCCATTAAATTTCCCAAACAAGTAATTTGATCACTTTTTAATCTCTGAACATAGTATAATACATCTTAAGAACTTCAAAATAACTGTGGCAAAATATTCAGAAACATGATTCCTAGATTGCTTTTTTCTTCTTTGTCCATAGTGCTTTGCCTCTTCAAGTAAAACTTTATACTGTCTCTAAAGGGTATTTCCATTTGACTAGTGCCTGGAGCATGAACAATGAAACCTTATTCCTCACTGCAAACCTTTTAAGGACATTTCAAAGACATACAAAGTGCCCTAGAGGCTGCTCCAAAGTGAAGTGCCCATCCTTGCATGATAAAGCCTGGCTAACAGAACAGGTGGTTTCAATTACTTTTATAGAAGTAGCTTCTTTCTGTGAGATACTTTGCATCACATACATCAAATATCCAACAGGCAATAGTAGCTATTCATTTTTTCAAAAGAGAATCATTGAAAAAAGAGAAAATCATATTTGTATTTATCATATGTTCTCAAGTATTTTCTTTTTTTCTATAAAAAACTATTTTGAACTAATTCTTCAAATTTATTCTATTAAATTTTAATCATATTTTACAATACTAAATATCTATCAAATTAAACACTTTCATTTTCACTAGGTATTAAATATAGCAGGCTCTAGGTGTAGTAATTTAAAGTTTTAAAAAGTATATTTAAGAAATACTATTATGACATTCAATGGAGAGAATACTTTTATAACAACTGAATTTATAGTTAATAAATAATTAATATTATAAAATGAAAATCAAATAAAATATATCCCTGAGCATGGCAAAATTTTTATCAAGAGTACTATTAAAATTATTGTGACTTATCATAACTGTAGTTAAAAGTTTTTAACACTAGATCGTTTTCCTCTATATAACAGTATTAACATAACAAGAATTCTAAAAAAAAATCAATGTAGGGCTGACATTGTAGTCAGGTTGTTGGTCAAATAAATTTGTAAAAGATAACATTTATATTTGCTTGATTATAGTTTGCATTGGAGGCTGGGCAGCGCCAGGTATGTGATCTGTGAAATTGCAAATTACCTTCCTGCTTGGGAAGGGCTATTGTTTTGCTAATGTTTGCTGCAGGAGAGGTTTTTGTGCCAGAAGGTTTTGAAGAGAAAGAAGCCAATGTTTTGCAGAGAGGATGCAGAATGCCCAAGAAGAAAACATGTTGGCAGAGAAGGAAGAATGTGTGTAGATGGGGAACCAGAGCTGAGGGGCTCCCCGAGCTCTCCTGAGACTGGTGGGCCTTTGATTCTAGGAGGAACCAGAGAAGATTCTCTTAGTCATGGAACCAAAGAATGCGTCAGGGCTTTGGGAGCCCTGAGTGAAAGGGAAGTGTTTTCCCTGTGTGTTTGCTTGTCAGCAGGTGTGAGACTTTAATTAAGGGATGGCCCACCATTTTTGGCTCCACTGTTTCTTTACCATCTGTCCGAATTCAATGGGAACCTGCATGTGCATGGCCACAATAGCCGCAACTGCTGGCCATACACTTGTACATGTATATAAGCTGTGTCTGCTATCTATGAGCATTGTGTGGACAGTTAAGAGGAAGGATGAACATCACCAGGCATGGGAAGGGTTTGTGAAAACCTGTAGGAGGACACAGGCATAGGATATTCAGAAAACTGTCTGCTACAAGGAGGATCCTTTTTGCCCTCAAATTTATGGGGGAAAAAGTGATTAAAGAGTTAATGAGGGCCGATAAGAAATATTTCATGTTCCTAAGTACTGAAGCAATATGATATTGAACAGTTAGAAAAATTTTGAAGGACAAAGAGCAAACTCTGCCACATATTAAAAGGGTTAGCCTTCTGCAATGTTCAAGGGCCCCTCAGCAAATATGGAAAAGTAGTTTATCAAATGGGAACTCTCGTTTTGAAGCTCAGATCAATGTCAGATGACCACCACACAAATGTTAATGCAGAAAAAAAATGGCTAGAATTTGTTCTATATAAAGGCCGAAGATGGTAAAAATCAACACCTCTTTATGTCTGTCAACTGCATTTAGAAAGGCTTCTTTCCCTTCTCTTCAAGGGAAGATCAGATTTCAGAGCCATTCACAAGCACATTACGTTTTTTACTTAACTGGATACTAAAGGCTGCCAAAAGGAATGTTGGGAGGAGAGAGAAACTTGTTAAAAGGAAAACCGTGAATCAGTATGAATAACTACTATGCAAATCTCCTTGAAAATAGAGGCAATCAGAGTGAATGCCTGAACAGTCTCTGCCAGGCCAGAGCTGAAAGAAAGGAGATCTCTCAGAAGACGGCAAAGAAAATTTCTATACCAGAGACAGATCTTGACTACCCTTGCCTTCTTTGGCAGATTTCACAGCATTAATTTCAGTCGTTCTATTTCTGAATCATTCTTTATGTCATTCTTTAATTTTCTTTTTCTTCATGGGGATGGGAAAAAAAAAGGAATAGCAGTATAAATACCCTGGATTCTAAACATGCTATGAAAGCTGTTCTGCATTCTCTAATTTGTAAAAGGCTAAGAAAAAAAAAAGGAAAAACATGCACTTCGTTTAGAATCATCATGAAATGTTAATGCTGATTAGTGTGTCACAAGAAGATGCATTTTTAACTAATCATGTATGCTGCTTAATTTATTGTGGGAGAGCTTGAAGGGAGCCAAGTAATTAATGGGTCTTGGAAATGTTTAATTAAAATTTTAATCAACATAAAAGGTGCAAAATACAATTATTTTAGTCCAACGTCATTTTACCAAAGTATATCAGCTATGGGTGGGAAAAACATGCAAAATAAATACACACAAACCTATATACAACACTATTAGTTGATTTATAATATGTCACTTATCCACTTTGTCAAACTTGATTAGTAATAAATGAAAATTTTCTTTCCATTTCATACCATGTAAGCACATTAATATACATGAAGTCATTACTTTTTTTCCTTTCAAAATGATTAAACCATTCAGTACCTGGATATCCATAACCCCAAGAGTTTATTTGCTATCTCATTTCAGCAATAAATATTATACACATTATAAACATAATTGTTTTATTAGAATATAATATAATTAAGTGTAACCAATGAAGAATAGATAGAAATAATAAACTTATACCTGACCTCCAGAACATACTAAATATTTTTATTTTATTTTATTTTTTAATTTTTCCATTGACTGAGAAAGAGAAAGAAAAAGGGAGAAAGAAAAGCATTAACTCGTTCCACTCAGTTGCTTCATTTAGTTGAGTACTCATTGATTGTTTCTCATATGTGCTCTGCTAAGAAATCAACCTGTGACCTTGCTACGCTAGATGATGCTTTTTCCACTGAGCCATCTGGCCAGGCCAATATTATTATTCTTACAGGTAGGAAAAACTTGACTAGTAAGAAGCTGCAAATACCTTCTTTTGAAACTGAAATTAATATACTACATTTATTTCTTCATTAAGAATTGAAAGGAAGGAGAACATTGGGCTTTACATAAAGAAATTGCATAATGAAGTGTAGATCAGCCTACCTGGGTTGCATAAGGATCTTCTTAAAAGGTCTATGATTGAGGCAAATTACCTAAACATAGTGTCCTCTTTTGTTAAATGAGAAAAACACTATACCTACAAACTAGGGTCATTATGAGGATTCGATGGTTTGATTATGAAAACCGTGTAGTAAACTTTCTTTAAGTTATATTAAATAAATAATAATCTTCCCCCTTTTTGTTACTCTTTTAAAATAGACTAAATATATGAGTGAAAGTATTGTCTATAAATAAATATGTTCAATCATTTATTTTATAAACTATGCATTAAGATTCAGTTATGCCCCTTTTACTCCATTTAGGATATGAGATTAATATCACCATTAGGTGAGTTAACATATTTATTAATATGATGTTGAATATGGACTTATTCTTTCAAATATCCAAAAAGTCCTTTTCTTTCCTTCTTCTTAAGCACTTATGCTAAACAGTAAAAATGCATGTGAATGTTAACTTCTGTTTTCTCAAGAGACTAGGAATGAATCACATTTTTCTTGAGATTTCACGGTCCAACAGTTCTGTTATCAATCAGATACTTAGTCAGACTAGAGGCATCCTTTCTGTAGCACTTCATTTTCCTTCCAGGCAAGCCACCTCAGCCTATAGCTGCTCATTTGAATTTTCCATGTCCTTCCCATATCTGGGAACAGAAAGCATAAATGAAGCACCCAAAAGTGTTAACCAATAACACAAACAGGGTATTTATTATATGTGTATATAAAAGAGGTGACAACAAAGCAGAGTAGTACTTGACTTTCCTATTTGTTTCCCAATGGACCACACATAATAAACTAAAATATAAAGAGATCAATTTATTTTTTACTCAGTGCCTTGAGCAAGAAGATGTTAGGATGCTAGTCAGACAACAAAAAAGAAGATCAGAAAGCAAAAGGGAGTTTGCATGCTCAAAGAATACACCAGAGTCATCATGACACTCTTTTTGAATGGACTGACATTTTGACTCCCTTCAGCCATTAGAAAGGAATAAATATGATGACATACTATTTCTCTTAATAAATATGACTTCAGCAAAGAGATAGCCTGAACCAACATGCTACAAATTGAAAGCCCGTATGGAGTAAAATTTAGTTACTCCAACCAAGGCCATCTTAAATAAGCCAATCTGCTGATCGTCATATGTAAGAGAGCCCAATCACAATTTACAGTCACTGTGGTAATCAAAATATTGGCTCTTCAAAGATATCCACTCTAGACTCTGAATATGTTATGTATGTAGCAAAGAGGAATTAAATTTACAGATGGAATTACAGTCATTAATAGGTAGATGAAAAAGATCATCCTGGGTTATCTGAGTGGATCCTGTGTAATCACAAGAGTATATGAAAGGCAAAAGAGAAGATTAGGGTAAGGCAATGAAAAAAGAACTCTAGTCACCATTGCTGGTTTTGAAGTTGAAGGCAGAGTGACACAAGCCAAGGAATACAGGAATCATCCTTTAGAATCTAGAAAGACAAGGAAATCACTTGTTTCCTAGAACCTCCATAAGGAACAACACCCTATGGACACCTTGAATATAGCCCAGTAAGACACTTGTTAGTCTTTAAATGTATGTTAATATCTTACATGTCATAAAGAACTAATACAATTACCTACCCAACCTGCATCAATGAGTAACCAAGCTGAAGCAAGAAGAAACATCTAGCATATAGTGTAGATTCATGAGCAAAAATTAATGGTCATAGTTTTAGGTCACAGAGTTGTGTTGTTGGCTACACAGAACACAGCCAAACCTTCTTGTACACTGAAACGTCATGATGTCTTTTTTTCTTTTAGTAAAAAGAGAAAAGGCTCCAAGGCAGAGCTTAAAAATGCATAAATTGATAGAAAGAACAAAATAATTTACAAAGAAACTGCAAAAATAGCCAGAAAAAAATTTTTTTAAAGGTTTGGGTGTTCTAAGAACAAGGGAATTTTATACTCAAAGTACTAAAAGACAATCTTTTAGAAAATACTTATGACTTAAACAGCGAACACTGTACGTGGTTAAAAAAGAAAGTTAATTCCCAAATCCATTCCATCTACCCTTTAGAGTGCCACAGCTTTAGAGTTTTGAAGAGGTTGATTCCTACATTGGGGTTCTTTGGGAGAACCATAGGAGAGAATCCATATATAAGGTGACCAGATTTTAAAATTGGTAAAGTGAGACACCATTGATGGGGGGGGGGCGTCCAGGACACAGGCCTATGGGTAGTTAGGGGACTTGACAGCCGCTGCCCAAGCAGGTATGTCCCACCTGAAGTTCTTTGTTTCCAGGCCCAGCACGGGGCAGGCAGCTCTTGTGGCAGTGCGGGCGCTTCCAGCTCGAGGTGGGGTCTCCCTACCGAAATCCGTATATTCCCTTCCCGTTCTCCTGCCATTCCCTAGCCTTTTATGCATTCTTTCCAAAAATCGGGACTTTTTAAAAACGTCACGAGACGCGCGACAAATTGTTAAAAATCGGGACTGTCCTGACAAAAGCGGGATGTCTGTTCACCTTATCTATATAGAATTCAATGGGAATAAATCAGCCGGTCTATTCCAACCCCTAACCACAGTGATAAATTCATTGGCATGTGCTTTATCAAGCTAGCCTTATGAGTGAAATCTAGGACTTTAAGTTGATTAATGGAGGAACCGTTTTCTTTCTTGTTGGTGATGTGATATGCATACATGAGGTCTGGAGTTGCTATGGACATTGTGCTCTCAGGGAAGAATTCTGTCTAGAGGTAAAGCATACACAGAAGAGTGTCAAGTTGTGCCAATTTCAGAGGAATGAAGACAGACCTATTATCAAATTGTTCCTGAAACCAGTGCCTTTTAATGATAAAATGTATTTCCTGTGTTGTTTGACTGTATGTCACTTGCAGCTTCTTGGCTGCTGTAGAGCCAGACACTAACATTTCAATCTCTAATCTATTAACTGTCTAAAATAGCAGTATAACTTACGTACTGCTGAGTTGATGTGAGAAGTAAATAAGATAGTGAGTGACTCTTTGTCATTTGTATTTTAGAAAATATTGTGTAAGAAACAATGACTCTTATAAAAGAATTAGAAAACCAAAGCTATGGTTAGATTAAATGAAATCTGAGCTACATTTATTTGTTCAGAGCTCCAGAGCTGCATGCAGGGGAGAAATGCAATTGGGCTATTTAATAGCTGTCTGGGAAAGAGAGGACAAGATTTAAAAATAAAAGGCAAAGTCTGTCTTTATTTCCAATTTCACCCAAAATATTTTAGATACTTTGTTAGAAAATTTAATTAACACATCTATTAAAATGTAAAAACTTGGCAAATAGTGATTTTGTTTTTGCTACCATCACCATTATAATTTGTCAGTATCTTTAAAACATGTTTAGAAATATATATAATGAAGAGTTTTAAGGTAAAATCTGATTAAATGTGAAAAAACTATTAATATTTCTAAGAGAAAAATAGATAACAAAATCAAGGAAGAATAAATTGTTGTTAGAGTCTAATTACACCATTAATGTGTTTTTCTGAAGTACTTCAATGAGTTGCTCATGGTTAGTCCTTATGAAAGTTTACACAATTTTGATTCTTAGAACCTCAATTTATATAGTAGTAACTGAAGAAGATCATTTGGGGTTTCTAAACACAAACAAGTAGTACATTTACTTTTTCTGCTGCCTTGTAATAACCGACCTTATAAATATTATTTTTTTACCATTAAATTCAGCACCATGATATATAGTATTGAAAATGTTTTTAAGTGATAAAGTAATAAATGGGTTAGACATAATGGTAGTGCTTTAACAAATAGAGAAAAAAGTCAAACTACATGACATTAAGATCCCTTGTCAATTATGTAAATTTGTGATTTCACATTTGTAAGGGCAAACCACTAATCTTTCCAGTCCTGATCCCTAGAGAAATAGACATATCCCTGGCTGAATAGCTTGGTTCGTTGAAGTACCATCCAAAAGAACAGAGGTTTCTGGTTTGATCACTAATCAGGACACAGATTGATGTTCCTGTCTTTCTCTTGCTCTCTCACCCTTCCTCTGTCTAAAAATCTATAAACATTAAAAAAAAATTAAAAAAATATTCATGTACTCCAGTAATAAATGAATGTCTAGATTTCCTCTGAGCATACCAATAGCATCATTTTGGGAAATGTTAAAATTATTCATTCACCCTTTTAATTCTTTTATTTTTACATATAAGTTTTCATTATCTAAAATGTTCCAAAACAAAAATAACCACTGAACTAACACCACCATTATTATCATAACCAATTTTAAGGTCTGTGGATAATAGGGATTGTCATGTGAGGAACTCAGACCCCGGAATTTGGCTAGGGACGCCCACACAACCAAGCGCGCCAAAACTAAACTTCCCAGAGGACCTTGGGGAAAAATTGACTGTCCAACAGCCAGTGAGATTTCACCACATCAAATTCGCTCAACAATCCTAAAGGACCCCTAGGATCCCTTTAAATACCTGGCACGCAAATTCACATGACTTCCATAGCCTCTGTCCCTGGGGCTAGGGAACATCGTCAGGCGGGATGCGCGGTACTTAATAAAGCCTCTTATTATTCCACACTTTGTGGCATTCAGCCCCCCTACCTTCTTTCTCGGTGGGGAAAAATACCATACACCAATCATAACTTAGAAGTTTTTTTCTAAAATAGAAGAATCTCCTTTTATAACAATAGCATTTCAAAGATTAAATATTAAGCAATAACCAGTGAAGCCTTATTAATACGATTACACTGTTAATGACAGAAATTATGTCCTGAAATATTATGTCTTCAAATGTCATTTATGTTTTTTTAAGGGAAAATAAAGATTACTTAAAAAATAAAGACCCTCTAAATTCAGATACTTTAAACAGGTAGATACTTTTAATTGAACTTATTGGGGTGACACTGGCTAACAAAATTATTGTTTTCAGATGCACAATTCTACAATACACCCCTGTACACCATATTGTGTATTTAATAGTCATGCCCACCCACCCCCACACCCATGTCAAGTTTTCATCTAAGCATATATAACTAGAAAGAAGAAACTACACTGATGGAATAACATAGTATTTATATTTGATTTCTACAGTAGGTCTGAAGGAAATCATTGCCTGAGTTGTAACTTAAGCATTAGTTTTCAATATAGTACATATCCTCAGGCTTTTGAGGTTTGAAGATTCAATAAACTAGCCTCTCTTTTCTTATTAATGGCAGAAAATTTATTAAAAAGTGAGCTAAAAGGTATACAAAGTATATTTTGTTTAACAGAAAATATTTCACCTCTATTCAAAAAAATTTCTCAAACTTGTTTTGATATTGGTGTCTGTACCAAGCTACAAAATAGGTAATTTGCTCTGACTATATTCCAATAATGTATCAAGTGGATTGTTAATTAAGACTAAATTAGCTATAACAAAGTAAGACTGCTCCTAATAATCAAATAATCTTAAGACATTTTTTTTTACTTTACTTTAGGTTAATGTATCATTTGACAATAGGTTCTTATAAGTAAAGGTTGATTAATGTTAGTATTGATGTTCATCAAATATATAGATATAAGGACAGTTACAAAATGGTTTATCATCTATTCCTAATAAATACAACTGTTTTTCATGACTAAGTAGATTTGAGCAAATGTCTTTTCAGACATGTACATGTGATAAAGAAGTCAAGACAGAGTTTTTAAAAAAATAATGTGAAGGCAACATATCAATATGAATCCTCATTCAAGGATAATGAATTTGATGCTATTATTCCTAAGTTTAATACTCAAATTGTCATTAACATATTTCTAATCCTTTTACTTTATTAAACTTTATCCTTCAGTTCTTCAGTGGAAATATAATATCCTCTAAGGATGGAACATGACTTCAACTACTTTGTATCTTTCAGAATGCTCAGTAGAGTATGAAGAATGCAGGAGGTGCTGAATAAATATTTGGTATTTTAATGTATGACAGTAAATTTAAGGAAAATCACTTGAACAAGTCATTTCAATACACCATGGGGAAAAAAAGTTTCCACTTTCTAGGTAAACTTGCTTCATAACCTACTAGAGGACTCATGCATATTTAAACATGATTTTGCATTGTGGTTTCACTAGTATACTACATCTAAAGAACACACTATGATTTGTGTTGTTCCAGTCCATGGGGGCTGATTTCTGAAGTTTGTTCTCAAGGACTAGTAGTAATAAAGGTCAACAGCACTTCAGAGTGAGGTTTTAAACAAATTTATATTCTATGCATATCAATGTACAATGTGCATCTTTACACAAGTAAATTCATAACACACATGCTAATGAGATGAATGATTAAATAGTTCAAATATTGAGCTGCTCTGATTCTGAGCTAAGCCACAAGAATGTTGGATGGTTCACATAGGAAATGGACCTGTTGAATAAGGAATCAGTTTGCTACCAGAACTGACACAAAAAGAGCAGTTTAAAACTAGCTTTCAGATGAAGCGTGGGAAGAATATTCAGATTAGAGAGAATGCAAATAGCATTAACAAAATCATCACTGGAATAAAAACAGAGTGTCAGCAGGTATTTTATAAAGAGTTTTTGGGAAAAGTACTATCAAGTGAATATGATTAACAGTTGTCACCACTTCCTTAAAAGAGGGATAGGAAATAA
This sequence comes from Rhynchonycteris naso, assembly GCA_037038555.1. Classification (NCBI taxonomy): domain Eukaryota; kingdom Metazoa; phylum Chordata; class Mammalia; order Chiroptera; family Emballonuridae; genus Rhynchonycteris; species Rhynchonycteris naso. The sequence continues at coordinate 270,885,097 of CM072996.1, read as the reverse complement.
ACATTAGAACCTACTGCAAGTGTAATTTTTCTCAAAATGTAGGCCAAACACACCCTACAGAAGAATCATTCTGTGTGTTTATGTTAAAATATGCAAATTCTTGGGTATATACTATCATCAATTCAGGGTGGGGAGTCCATGAGAAGCTAATTATTAAGCACACTAAAGACAGAAAATACAATGCATTGCATTAAATAGCACAGTAATCATTATATAAAATTTTTCTAAAATAAGTTCAGTCATTCTCAGTAAATACATTTGAAAAGATTAGAATGGGCCCTGGCCAGCTGACTCAGCAGTAGAGAATTGGCGGGCATGTGGAAGTTCTGGGTCCAATTCCTGGTCATGGAACACAGGAGAGGCGACCATTTGCTTCTCCACTCCTTCTGCTCCTCTCTATTTTTTTCTTTCTCTACCCCTCATGCAGCAATGACTAGAATGGTTTGAACAAGTTGCCCCCCAGCACTGAAGATGGCTCTATGGCCTCACATCAGGCACTAAAATAGCTCTGTTGCAGAGCAACGAAGCAGCAGCCCCAGATGGGCAGATCTTTGCCCAGTTGGGGACGTGCCAGCTGGATCCCAGTCAGGGTGCATGCAACATGCAAGAGCCTGTCTGTCTGCATTCCCACCTCTCACTTAATTACAATAAAAAAAGAAAAGAAAAAAAATTAGAATGTCTAAAAAATGTGAGATGAAGTGAGTAGGCAAGCTAACTAAAAAACTGACCTTTAATAATAACACCATACTTAATGTGTGGTCAGTTGGCAATGTTGGAAGGTCACGTGAGGAACCAGGACCGGGAACTTTGGCTGGAACCGCCCACACCCATGCGCGCCAAAATAAATTTCCCAGGAACACTTTGGAAAAGAACGACTGTCCATCAGTCAATAAAATTTTGCCACGTAATATTAACCCGAATATCCCTCAGATGCTATAAATCCCCCCCTCCCAGGTGGGAAAATCCATGCAACTTCTATGGCCCATTTTGTGGAACAGAGAACCTCACCTGGGATGCACTGTACTAAATAAAGCTTTTGCTATTCTACATTTGGTGGCTATCCCCTTCATTCTTATTTGGTAGAAAAAATACCTTATGTTTGGTGCTGAAACATGGGAGGAGTTTGAAGTCCACAAGAGACTGCTCCTCTCCCCTTCTCTTCCGAGGAAAAACCAGGATCTCCAACTTTCCACCCACTTCGGCATATGGTGTGGTAAGTCCCCAGCCTCCAGCCTCCACTTAGTTATTTCCGCCGAGACTCCTTGTCTATAATCGCAGCTGTGTCAGGAAACTTTTATCCTTTCTAAGTATGTGTGTGTGCCTGTGGAGACATCCTGGACACACCTACTCTACCTAATTGTCTGGTGACCAGAGCTTGAGTTGTGGGATACCAATTCTCATCTCTGATCACTCCATGGGCTGAGGGTGGCCATAGACGCACAGGAATCTAACCCGACTCAAAAACACTCCTGGAGTGCCTTATCTGGAATCTATCCCTCTCTGAAGAAGAAGGAACTGATGTTCTTTACCATGGCTGGGCCACTATACCCACTGGATAATTGAACCAGGTGTCCTTCTGAAGGGACTTTAGATTTTAAAACCCTCACCAATTTAACTATTGCCAAAAAAACCTGGGAAATGGTTGGAGGTCCCTTACATTCAGGGCTTGCAGTATTAACGCTCCTATCCTAATCTCTGTGCCTTTTTTGGCCAAAGAAACCTTAGCTAAACCCTTCGCTCCTGATCTTTCCTTCTTCGCCTACCCCCTTGAGGAACTTTCTCCCCCTTCTGCCTGACCCCTGGGGGTGGCCCTCCCTCAAGACCCCTCTCTGGTCCCTCTGCAGACCTCTTCCACTTGGGTCTCTTCTCTCAGGAAGACCCCTCCCCTGCCTGCCAGGAGCTCTTCCCTTCTCCACTGTGTTTTTAAACCCCTCCTCCATAAGGCCCTTCTCTGTTGGCCATTGGCCCTCACCTGGGTTTGCATGGCTCCTGACTCCACAGCCCAACCCCGAACTTCCTCATGGATGACTGACACAACCCGGACTCAGAGACCCCCATCATCCTCACAGAGCCCAGGGTAATGCTGCAAAAAGCAGGTAAGTCCATCTCGTTTCTTGTGGACATGGGGGCTACCTTCTCTGTTTTTCCATTACACTCTGTACCTCTAGTTCCCTCACAGGTTTTGGTTATAGGAATTAATGGGACCCCTTTTTTTCCTTTTTGCCTGCCACTCCTGACATGCAGTTCGGACAGAATCCCCTTTCACGCTCCTTAGTTATGCCCTCTGGAAGGAAAGGGGCTTCCTCACTACCAAGGGCTCCCCCATAATCAATGCTACCCCCATTTCTAAACTTTTGCAGGCATTACAGCTTCCCACTGAGGTGGCTGTGGTTCATTGTAAGGGCCACCAAACCTCTCAAGACCCAGTGGTCTTGGGAAATGCTTGGGCTGACGTGGCGGCTCAAAACCTCACCATGGAGACCTCTCCCACTCCTCTTATGTTTCTCTCCACCTCCTTGAAACCTTCCTACACTCCTGAGGAAGAACAGACCCTCCTCAGAAAGGGTGGAGATGTGTGCAACCAGGGATGGATATTTCTCAGAGATAGAATTGCCTTACCAAAAGGACAGGCTGAAACTCTTTCTGATATCCACTGTTTCTTACACATAGGGCAAAAAGCTCTCTATTGGTTCTTGCAACCACTCTTTTTCTTCCCAGGCCTCCAGCAGACTATCGAAAAGGTACATGCAGCATGTACTATTTGTTTCAAAGCCTCTACACAAGGGGAACTCCGCCCCCACTTCCCTACTCATCAACTGAGGGGGCACGTGCCAGGCCAGGATTGGCAAATTGATTTCACTCATATGCTGTCTCACAAAAAACCCTGTTATCATTTAACTTTTTAAAATACTTTTTCAGGATGGATAGAAGCCTTTCTCACCTCTTGAGAAACGGCAGACACTGCTGCCTCTATTCTTGTTAAAAACATCAATGTCCTCAACTGTCTGCAAGAGAAACTGCACAAGGATCTCTCCTCCTACAACCCGCGTAACTCCTGGTGGCAGCCACCCATCCTCACCTAAGTTGCCCCCATCCTAAATCCTCTTCTAGTTATCAGCATATTACTCATATTTGCTCCTCTTTTTTAGATTCTTACAGGACTGCATCCGTGAGGTTTCTTGAGTCACAATCAACCAGATGTTCCTACACCCATATACATGACTCCTCTCAGAGCCACCACCTTCCTAATCTCTCCTTTCCACGATGCCCCTAACCAGCAGGAAGTAGCCAGATAAATAGCGGCACCCCTATCTAACATAAAAGATCAGAATGTGAGGTCAGTTGGCAATGGCGGATGGTCACGTGAGGAACCAGGCCCGGAAACTTTGGCTGAAACCACCCACACCCATGGCCGCCAAAAGAAATTTCCCAAGAACACTTTGGAAAAGAACGACTATCTATCAGCCAATGAAATTTTGCCACATCATATTAACCCAACCACCCTACAGATGCTATAAATTACCCCTCAAGGCGGGAAAATCTGCACAATTTGTCTGGCCCATTTTGCAGACTAGAGAACCTTGTCCAGGATGCACTGTACTAAATAAAGCTTTTGCTATTCCACATTTGGTGGCTATGCCCTTCTTTCTTCTTCAGCAGGAAAAATACCTTACACTTCAGAGTTCTGAAAAACCTATGAATTACAATTAGGGGTCTGTGTCTTAGTCACTAATTTGAAAAGAAGAAGACAGACCCAACATGAATAAATAATAATTTGGCAGGGAATTATTTAAAGGATTAAAAATAAATTAAGTCACATTACACATTTACATTATTAGTAGTAGTGTATTTGTAACACTGATTGTAACACTGATTTAAGTAATAGAAAAATCATCAAACTCATTCATTTATAAATTTTTTTAACAAACACAGGTGTTAGGCACTGTTGTGACCCTCAGGGGGAAAATCCAGAAAAACAGACAAGAGTGGCCATATATAGTGTCTTGTTCTCCAGGTTCTGTTAGAGAGGCATGCCCAAACTTGAGAACAAAGAAAGCTTTCTCAAGGAAGCAGCAATTTAAGCAGACCTGAAGACTGAGTTATCTAGGACAATTATATGAAAAATAGGTTTTAGATAGAAGAAATAGCATGTGCAGTATTTACTAATGTTTCAGAGCCTAATGGCTCCAAGGTAATAATTCCCGGGTTTAGATTCCTATTCTCTGGCTTACTAGACTTGTGATCTTGGGCAAATCACTTCACATCTTTAAACTTCAGTTTCTTCATCATCATTATCATCATCATCATCATCATCATCATCATCATCATAATAATATCATGACATGAGGATATAGCCAGGATCAAACAAGAAACTGTAAATAATGTTTTTCGTAAAGCAATGTGCACACAGTAAGTGCTAAAACATGCTAGCTCTTGTTTCTGTCATTGTTACCACAATAGGTAAAAAGGAAAATAAAAGACCCAGATGTGCCTGTTTAGAAATCAGTATTTTCTAGAATAATTCTAAGTCAGGGAACTCAACAAAAATTTGATGGCTTCCAAAAATATTCCATCCCATTTGCTAATCATTATTAAATAAAGCAGCCATGACTTTTGGACAAATCCATCAGATTAGAGTCTTATTTGAACTATGTTTTCCAAACAGTATATAGGCATGGGAATAAGCCCAGAACTAGTGCCTCAAGTAAGCCAAGTTTCAGTGCAGACTGACAGCTTCAGCTGGAAAAAAAATAAAAAGCTTCTTTTGGCAGTCATATAATCAGAACACTAATCTGGTGACAGAAGCATCAGTGTGAGGCCAGTGTAAAGATAGTCACGAGACACAGTTAAGTAAAATATTTGTATCTGCATATTTTTCCTCAAAAACTTCAATAATCGACCAAATTGATATCTGAACACACATGACAATGATGTATTTAGAAAAATTTGTATATTTTTGTATTTATTTTGATGAAAATGAAAATTGACTATTTTCTATACGAAAAGTATTTTCCCCATTTCTGCTCTTACTTAAATGCTGCTATTCTCTTGTATCTTTGTTATTGGTCCAGATATTTTATCAAAATTAGAAGACACTTAGTACTGCTATACAATGTGGTGTTTTAATAAATTATTGAGAAAAACATTACAAGAAAATGAAGTTTTTTGGGTTAGCTCTCCAAGTTTGAAGCAGTTGTTTTTGTTACCTACTATTGTTTGTTTTGAACATTTCTCCTTTTATCAATTTACTCCACCAATGAATGAATCTGTCTATATAATACTCATGGAGTCTAAAATCTATTAATCTCATAGTTTCTCCCATGGATTCACACTACTGGGAATATTATTAAATAGTTTCTTAAATACTACTATATCAGCATTTATTAACATCTTATTAAATTTTAGTCATAGAATAATTGTTTTGTTAATATTAACTCATTTAATCATCAGAACCATCTTATGTCATAAATATTATTAGGTTCTGGGAAAACTGAGGTTTGAAGATGTTTAAGTAAGTTACCCATATCACACAGCAAATAAGTGAAAGAGATAGTATGGAAACCAGAAAGTCTGATTCCACAGTCTATACCTTTAATCACTAGTTTAGTTCTCTGTTATGGGGTTAAGTTGACATGTAAAGCATAGGTGGATGTGTGACAGTTTTAAGCAAATTGTGAGATGGCTAAAAGCAACATGGGTGAATCTATAAAATATTTTGATTATGGTTACAAAAACTAGTACACAAGATATTTAAATGTAAACAAATTTAAAACATAGGCATAAAATAGCATTACATAAATATTTTATAAGAATATTCACTTTGGCCTGACCAGGTGGTGGCACAGTTGATAGAGTGTTGGACTGGGATGCAGAAGACCCAGGTTCGAGACCCCAAGGTCGCCAGCTTGACTGTGGGCCCATCTGGCCTGAGCAAAAGCTCATCAGCTTGGACCCAAGGTCTCTGGCTCCGGCAAGGAGTGGCTCAATCTGCTGAAGGCCCGCAGTCAAGGCACGTGTGAGAAAGCAATCAATGAACAACTAAGGTGTCGCAGCAAAAAACTAATGATTGATGCTTCTCATCTCTCTCCGTTCCTGTCTGTCTGTCCCTATCTATCCCTCTCTCTGTTCCTGTAAAGAAAAGAATATTCATTTTGGATAAATAAGAAATTAAGATATAAAATGGTTGCTCATTATTATAGGCAAAATGCAAATAAATTTGGGATGGAGGTGGCACATGAAAATATATAGAGTAGATAGGACTTTGCAAGATTCAAAAATGGCAATAATGTGCCATAAACTGACGCATATTATTAATAAGACCTTCAACTTTAAACACAAAAGAAAAAAGAAAACAGTAGAGTGAAGGAAGAAAGAAGAAATAGTGGAAGGAGGGAGGAAATAAAATGGAAAAAAATAATCTCAATTATTTTAAAAACAAGGCTTTCCCAAAATATTAGAGATAAGTTTAAAAATGATATGTAATGATTTTTATTCAAATTTGAACAAATTCATTATCATATATCATCATTTGAATATCACTTTATGTATTTATAAAATTCATCTGATAAAACTTTTCTGGCCAATATATATCAGAATTCAAAAAATTCCAGGTTTCTTTTTTGCTAGAATAAAGGCATTTATTTGGCTTGGGATTCAACAAACTGACTTGCCCAGTCAAGATGTGATTTTAAATAGGCAACTTAGAAATTTTGCCTCTTATGAAGGTCTCCATTTTTGCTTTTTTCTGGTGAAGATGGCAGCAAAACATGAGGTTTTTAAAAAAAAAAAAAAAAAAAACATGAGAATTTTATAGGAGTTTCAAGTTTAAGATTCTCTGGAGTAGCAACACCATTAGTGGCAGTAGTACTTGCCATTTATTGTTTGACAGCTGCTATGACAATGTTTCAGTTCATCAGGCCTGATCAGTGGTTAATTATTGGGGATTTTTCTTGGAAACGTAGCTTCTAATTTTTTTTGTATGTGTGACAGAGACAGAGAGAGACAAAGAGAGAGAATAATAGGGACAGACAGTCAGAAAAGGAAAGAGATGAAGATGAGAAGCATTAATTTTTTGTTGTGGTACTTTAGCTGTTAATTGATTGCTCTCTCAAATGTAACTTGACCGGAGCAACTACAGAAGACCAAGTGACCCCTTGCTCAAGCCAGTGACCTTAGGCTCAAGTTGGTGAGCCTTGCTCAAACCAGATGTGCCTGCACTCAAGCTGGCAGCCTTGGGGTTTTGACCCTGGGTCCTTTGAGTTCCAGTTCCATGCTCTATCCACTGCACCACCACCTGGTCAGGCGGATTCTAATCATTGATTCTATTCTTCTCAGTGATTGTATGAGCAACTTAATATACTCTATTAAAAGTCTTTTCCATTTAAACTAGCAAGAGTGGATTCTGTTTACAACTAAGATAATAGGCACTAGGAAGAACAATAACAACAAAAATGTTTTCAAAGAGCAGGGCTGCAGGCAACTGTCTTTAAAAAGAATGGGAATATAGGACCAGTGATTTGACTAGTTCTGTTTTACTGTAGCAAGGTCCTATTCAATTTCAAAAGATTATTATCTAACAGTGCTTGGCAGAGTGTGGCATATATCTCACCACCTATGGTCACATCAAATAAAATGATTCTTAAAGATAATATTTTTGGTCACTAAATTTCACTTGTTTCAAACTATAAACACATGAAAAACGTAAGTAATATAAGAAGGATTAGCTGTGTTTAATTGCACTGCAGAATTTAAAGAAAAGATAAGCAGCTCAAAATTTGATTCTCAGCTCAAGTCATATTGAGATCATCAGAGTCTTCATTTCATAAATAGTTCACATGCTCTTACAGTGCAAAAAATAATAAAGCCACCAGGCATCAAAACCCAAACTTTATTCCAGAGAATAAGGAATTACAGAAACAACTGAATTTACTGCCTTGCCTTCTGAGAAGATGAGGTCATTGATTGGGAAAAAGGGAAATCTTAAGCATTGCTATGTGGATATGTATGAGAATTTAGATGACTCAAAATATTCTCAACTTCTAAAATGTATTGACTCTCTCTTATCAGATTCAGCTATTCCATAACTAATGAGGAAGTTATTTCTTTGTGTTTTTAATACTAAGTACTGTACACATCTTATAAAAAATTATTAACTGATAGAAGGAAGCAATTTCCTTCCTGTCCAAAGTTATTGCTTCATCTAAACTCAAGATCCCAGCATATTATTGGGAAATCTTGGAATATCTCATTATTACAGAGGACAAGAAGCTTCTTAAACATGAGACTCATAAAATTCTATAACTTAATTTTACAGAATTGTTGAAAATATGTGTAAAAATAAATTTTACATGTTCCTTACATAGGAGTAAAGAATAAGTTAATTCAAGCTGGTGTAAATTTATGATTAGAGATTCTAGATTCAATGAGCTTTTCCAGGTAGCTGGCATGGATGTTAAATGCTTCTTCTATTATTTGACCAAAATCAGGACTCTAAGGTTGCCTTAGATAAATGAAGTTCAGATAGTGTGGATACCTTTTCTATTGCATGAGAAGGCTTTAAATGACCTACTGAAATAGAAATGTTACATTAGATTTATTTTTAAAGATCTATGAAACTATCCACCAATAATATCTTCAAAAAGGCCCTGAAGGAAGAGATTTCCACCATGATAGTGAGAAATTAATGATGACAGCGCCTCAATTGCAAACTAAATTTCTATAATTTTTTTTCTTTTCTCTGTACTTGAGAACACAGAAGTTGAAGCTACAGTGAAATGATTTCTTTAAGGTTTAGGTATGGCAGAGTCCAAGTAATAGAACTTCGCCCTAGAATAATGGGGGCAAGAATTTCAAAATAGAGAACAGAATTTGAATAATAAAAAGTATAATACTCTGTTATTTAGAGACCAAAATAATGGGACGGTTCATTGATCTGTATCACAAATGACATCAAGCTGAATTAGTTTACTTACTTCGTAGCTTCCTAAATGAAACAAAAGTGGGCTTATTCTTGAAGAAGGACTGTGCAATAGCATCATATGTTAATACTATACATCTCCCTTTTAACTTTTCTAAAAAGATATCTCTGGACATTTTTAAATGCAGCAAGTGTGTAGAAGTCAGATTCCCAGATCTTTCAGACATTATGGAATACTGCCTCTGAGCTAATACTAATTCTTGTAGATCCAGAATAATACTAAGAAAGATTGTTCTGACTGGGGGCTGTGAGGGTCATGTGATGAATGAGATTTTGTCCTGAGCCCATATTAAAATGGACACAGAGAAATCTCCATTCTACCTACTGATTATTTCACCAGATAATTGTCATGTGCTTGTAAGATTTACCCTGCGACTGGAAGATATTCTTTTGTCACTGAGGCCTATGAAGTAAAAACTGTAAAACTGAAATAATAGAAAACTAAAGCATCTTTCTAACAACAAAAAAGTAAACACAAATCTGTACTGTATCCTTGGGGAAATGCAGTCATTAGAACAAACACAATAAATATGGAAAAATAAACAGTAGGGGTTATAGATGCATGCAGATTTAAATGACCTGTTTGGTATGTGTAGAAGACAAAAGAAGCTTTGCAAACAATCGCACATTTTATCAGGTAGTAATTACAAACACAGTCTGGCCAACATGGTTTCTCCACTAAAGAAAATCAACTAAGACCTTTATAAGAGTTATAATAATGGTCTAACAAGTGCAAATGAACATTTTTTTTTAACATCTGTATAAACAAAGAGCGCCAGAAAACTTTTGTTGCCGCCTTGTCAGCAAAAAAGCTGTACTTTTCCCATCTTGTTTCATCATTCTCCTCAATTTCTAGCACTACAGCCCAATTTAGTCCTCAGAACCTCTGATCATCTCAACATCCTATGAGACATCATGCTGGTCAACCACATGCATGGCATCGCATTGAAAGGACCTGATGTAATGAGAATTAGCATGTCTTCCAGACAGCTTTGCAAGAAGAAGTAAAACCAATTAAAATAGATAGTCTGGGGCAGCTGGGATATTCCCTCCAAAGTGTTTGATGCCTTTTGTAACTCATATCATGTCAATCTAGCTCTCTGAGGAAAGAACTCAAGAATCTAAGTCTAATTCAAAACAATTAAAATGTGGTCAATTCCAGCTCAGTGTTAGGATTCTGTACCTATGAATATTAAAATATTAGCAATTTTGGGTTTTTTTTTTGTTTAGAATATGCTAATTTTTTCAAGGATAATATATGCATTTGTGTATATTAAAGTGGCTTTAAACTTTAGCTTGATATAGTATACTTAGTGCAAAATTATTTTAAAGTAATAACCTTAAAATTTTGTTTAGAGAAGAATATAATAAATGCACACTATTCTGTGAGCAGATAAAACTTTAAGGTATTTGACTGACTAGGCAGTGGCACAGTGGATAGAGTGGAGGGTTGGGATGCAGAGGACCCAGGTTCGAGACCCTGAGGTTGCCAGCTTGAGCGCAGGCCCATCTGGCTTGAGCAAAAGCTCATCAGCTTGAACCCAAGATCACTGGCTTGAGCAAGGGGTTGCTCAGTCTGCTGAAGGCCCCTGGTCAAGGCACATATGAGAAAGCAATCAATGAACAACTAAGGTGTCGCAACAAAAAACTGATGATTGATGCTTCTCATCTCTCTTCTTTCTTGTCTGTCTGTCCCTATCTATCCCTCTCTCTGACTCTCTTTCAGTCTCTGTAAAAAAAACAAAAAACACTTTAAAGTATTTGCATTCAATAGAATTTTTAATTTTCATGTTATATATTGATATATTATTATTTATCTATCCATCTATCTACCTAACCATCTATACATCTATTTAAAAGAGATATATTTTATATACCTTAAAATAATTAAGCAGAACAAGTGTTGTCATGTAAATCATCTAAATACTTCTTTTAAAAAGAAAGATTATCACATATAAGTCAATATTTTAAAAGAATATATTGTGAAAAACATAAACTTACTAAAAAACTGAAGGAATGCAATAAATTTTATTATTTTTCTAAGTTTAAGATTTAATAATGCATGTTTTGCATCTCTATCATTTTATCTATTTTAATTTAACTATTTGTTGATTTCTCTAGATAATTAATACATTCATATGTAATTTTCCTATCATTTTCTGTATCCCTACAGACAGTATTCTTTCACCTTTATGTAAATTACTTTTACTTTCTTTCTTTCATGTAAATGTGTTTATTTTTCTTGACCATAAAAATTCTCACAAAATTTTACAATTTTTCCTGTCAACCTCAGTACTATTTGCTACATTTCAAAGGAGCATAAATTCCAACCCTTTCTAGTATTTAGTTTTTCTTAAACTTTGCTTTTGACATGATTATTAAGTTGCATGTAAAAAGTAACATTTATATTTGTACAACTTCTTGCAAAAGCAATGTGTTAGATTTCATATTGGTAGGAAAATATTTCTAATGCTATATAAACATACATTAATTAATCATTTAGTCACTATCCTCAACAAGAAATAATTATTTCTTTTTATAGACTGATCAGCCAGAGTTACCTAATCAATTTTAATTCATAGCTTATTGAAAAATTTTTATGTTTAAAAAATGGCTATTTTACTTACGGTATATGTGGAATCTAAAGACCAAGTAAACAAATAAACTAGAAAGAGACTCACATACAGAGAAGAGATTGAGAGTTGTCAAAGAGAAGGAGGTTTGTGAGGCTGTTTTAAAAAGGTGAAGGGATTGAGAAGTGCAAAGTGGTAGTTACAGAATAGTCACAGGGATGTAGTTTACAGCATAGAAAATATAGTTAATAATATGATAACTATGTATGAGAACAGGTGAATACTTGAAGCAGTGGGGGGAACCACTCTATAAGTACATGATTTTCTAACCATTTTGCTTTATATCTAAAATTAACACAGAATTATACTAAATATAAACTGTAATTGAAAATTAATATAAGTAAAATAAACAATGAAATATTTCAAAGCATAAAAATACTATTTTTCTTGTATTTTCTGAATAATATTTCAAATCTAAACAGTTCATATATTCATTGATGTCAAAAAATTAATTAACAATCAAAGTAGAACAAGTTAAAGGTTTGAAACAAATCAATTAAGAAATGGATATAACAATTTCTTTTCCTTAGAGGAGATTAACACTAAAGTAAAAATACACTGAAAAAAAATTATATAAAATTTATATACGGTACTGTTAACTTATTTTCTAATGAATGTTTTAAAATATCAGGCATTAAAAACTAATTATCACAGTTTCCTTTGTATAATGTTGGTATTTGAAAAATGTTTATCAAAGGTAACATAAAGCCTAAGACATTTTAGAAGCTACTCGAAATCAATAATTTTTGTGAAAATTCAGAATTAGTTAATCTAGAATGTCAGATACTGAGAAGAATCTCCTTAATGAAAAAAAACAAAAAACTTGGTATGATTGTAAAAGATTTTACAGTATGTGTACTCTGAGAACTTGGAAAAAAGCAAAACTCAACAATATGTTTTCTCTGAATACAAATGATTGTTTTACATAATAACCATGTCTTAACAGCTGGATGAACATTATTCTTTCTTGGTATTTAAGGTATTTATAATTTTAAAAAAATTAGTAGTTTGAACAAGCCAGCAAGTCAAAAAACAACTAGAACAGGCCTGACCAGTCGGTGGCGCAGTGGATAGAGCGTCAGACTGGGATGCGGAAGACCCAGGTTCGAGACCCTGAGCTCGCCAGCTTGAGCGCGGGCCCATCTGGCTTGAGCAAAAGCTCGCCAGCTTAGACCCAAGGTCACAGGCTCCAGCAAGGAGTTGCTCTGTCTGCTGAAGGCCCACGATCAAGGCACATGTGAGAAAGCAATCAATGAACAACTAAAGTGTCATAATGGTAATGAAAAACTAATGATTGATGCTTCTCACCTCTCTCCATTCTTGTCTGTCTGTCCCTATCTATCCCTCTGTCTGACTCTCTCTCTGTCCCTGTGTAAAAAAAAAAAAAAAGAAAAGAAAAACTAGAAGAAATATTTATTAAGCACATCATATAAAAAATAGTCATTGCCAGGCCCTGGTGGTTAAAAGAGGTTCAGCTGGTTAAAAGAGTCTTCCTGAAAGGACAAGGTTGCGAGTTTGATCACTGATCAGTGCATACACGGGAAACAACTGATCAGTACATGACCAAGTTGAACAGCAAATGAATGCTTTACTTCCCTTCCCTTCTCTCTCCCCTCTTCTCACTATCTCTCTATAAATCAATCAATCAATAAGAATGTAGTCATTTCCTACATCTAGTTCATCAGGGAAATACTTTCTATATTTCAAAGAATTTAAGGTTATGCAAGCTAGAGAATGGTCTCCCAAAGGACTACAACTCTTAGTGATTGTTCAAATATGCTTTCAATATGTTAATCAAAGAGTCATAGTAGAGCCACATAAGCTTGAAAGATGTTGCCCAAGAATCCTGAAAAACACATTTAAAGTCAGTATTTTTCTGATGTGGGAAGACAATTCACATTTACTGAGCACTAGTAACATTTAGTTACTGTGATGAAAAATGGACAAATATTAGTAATTCTGACAGCTGAGTCTATACTGAAGGGAAATTTAATTTTCACTACTCCTGTCTAGTTCTTTAGCCCTTTTTAAAATTTCTACCTTAAGTTAAAGAGTAAATAAAGCAAAATATAAATTCAATGAGAAATGTAGTCTATATGTGTGCAATGTTTTCTTAATGTTTTCTGTGAACACCTATTCAACATTGATAAAACATTTAAAATGTTCAAATTAATTATTAGTAAATTGCTTAAATATCTTCATATCATCTGTATACTCTTGAATGTTTCCCACAGTTTTATCAATCAAAAGTAACCATGAGCTCAACTGAATCTCTTTTCTTCCTCTTCAGTGACAGTCACTTGATTTATCTGGTATATCCAACAATTCACATTTATTTTGACCAAGACTTGATTTACCATCAATAGTCTCTTGTGAATTCAGTTATTCCAAAAACTACAATTTTATACTAATACATGACTAAGTTTGATTCTATGTAAACACATCCTATTTCATTGAGTACTACTGGCAAGGATGTCCACACAAATGTCCACCTGAGGTACTAATGAAGTGACAAGCTCAAGCCTTTCAACTGAGAGTTGTGGCCAAAAAATAGAGGACAATTGTAATTTGTTGGCTTTTAATGACTCCTTCCAATTCCAGGTACCTGTTGTTAGCAAAAACAGTTTATAAATTACTTACAGGCTTTGAATGATTATTGCCACATACCAGCTTGAATTACTAATTCAGCCATGGTTGATCTTTGGTTTCAAAGTAAATATTTAAGGAGAAACTGTACAGAAACTAGTATCTCTTGCATAACTGTATTCCTACTCCCTCATGATTTCTACCAAATAATTCCAAGATATTCATATGGAAGATTGATGTGTTTTCATGTAGTTGTACATAGTTCATAGTTATTCTATTTCTTTCTTTTTGTGGCAGAGACAGAGAGTCAGAGAGAGGGACAGATAGGGACAGACAGACAGGAAGGGAGAGAGATGAGAAACATCAGTTCTTCATTGTGGTTCCTTAGTTGTTCATTGACTGATTTCTCATATGAGCCTTGACTGGGGGTCTACAGCAGACTGAGTGACCCCTTGCTCGAGCCAGCGACCTCGGGCTCAAGCTGGTGAGCTTAACTCAAACCAGATGAGCCCGCGCTCAAGCTGGTGACCTTGGGGTCTCGAACCGGGGTCCTCCACATCCCAGTCCAATGCTTTATCCACTGCGCCATCACCTGGTCAGGCCATAGTTATTCTATTTTGATAAATAAATTCATCAAAGAATAATTCATTTCATGTACTCATAAAAATAGAAATAATAATAAAAGACATTTTCAATTTGCAAAGAAAGTTAAACTGTGATGTCAAACAAACAAATGAACGAACAAGCAAATAAAACCAGTCTGATTATATATTAAAATAATAAGTTAAAATCTTGAAGTAAACAAAACAACAAAAAATATAAACTGAACTATAATAATTGCACTGCATGAAATTAAGACAAAAAATTTCAGTGTAAGTGGACTTGAGCCAGAAATGCATTTTTAATGAAAATTTAAATTAAAACATATTTTTTTATCTTGGCTCTGGCTGCATTTGCTTAGAAAGCCTTAGTCTTTGTTTAAAACTAAGAAATGTCTTTTGAGATGTATTTTACTACAAACCTTAACCCTCTCATTCATTAGAAGTTAACTCACAGATCTCAGGCAACTTAACCTTCAGCTGTGGAGATAACTGACAGAGCTCAGCCTAACATACATTATTTGGTCGGGCATCACACTTACCTGCTTGATTTGTGGTTACATTTACAGACACATACTGCCGGGCTCCTGGGCTCAAGTCGGACACTCCATTCACTGCCTCAATCTCAAAGGTATAGTTTGTGTGAGCAAGCAGATCCACCATCATGACAGAGGTGTTTTTCAGGCCGATTTGCCGGGGGAGGTACCTGACATGACCTCCACACTCATCACACACACCTGCATGGAAGTTGCACTTCTTGCATGCAATATAATATGACACATCTTTCCTTCCACCAGTGTCAGCAGGAGGAATCCATTCCAGAAAGACACTAGTTTCATTAACATTTGAGATGGCATTCCGAGGAGCTGAAGGGGGTCCTGGTTTGCAAAGTAAAGTGAGAAAAACATATTTTTAAGATGTTAAAATCAGGTAGCTTTACTATACTTCTTCTGGTCTGAAGAAGAAGGAAACAGATTTAAATTAATCATTTTAAGTAGGGAGAATCAAAGAGTCATCATTTGCAATAATCTTTGAAAAATCTTGATATAGTTTTATAGGGACAATAGAGGAATGTATACCCTATAGAAATGACTTGTCTTGGAATTGCTATAACACCAATTCAGTAAAAACAAATATTTTGCTTAGAATATACATAAATAATTATGGAATAAAATCATATATGCATAATAATGTTAAATAAAATGGGCAAGTCCTTTATCAAATACAAGAAAATATCCTTCTTGAGGATTAAATTAATTACTTCCTCATTAATAATTATCCCTAAAATCTAGGAAATAAACATAAAGGATTACTAAGCAATGAGCTGAGGTAAAAACTGGACTTTTTTTAATGTGGCTTTTGATGACAAATTTTTGTAGCATGTAAAAAATAGTCTTAGCTGACCTCAAAATAAATTATCTATCTACCTATAATTCAACAACAGCATTTGAAACTCCTCCGTATACGTTAGAAAAACACTAGAATTTAAGTAGTTGGTTGACATTAAAATCTCTAATAAAATTTTATATTTTTAAATTTTAAATTGTTTTAAGATAGTGCTTTCTGCAAATTATGAATTTTATTTAATTGTAAATTTAAATATATTCTTAAAATAATTCAAAAACATGACATTTGGAAGAATAAAATTATTCCGATCTTGAGGGATCAGAACAAATTTATAAAAAATAATAAATAGTATCTCTTTATATATTACTTTACGTATTTCTGAAACTAATAATTAACACACTAAAGAGAACTAAAATTGATTACATATAATTACAATAAATTTACTCCTCTGGTGGGGGATGTTAATAATGAAGGAGGTTATGCACGTTTGCGGTCAGGGACTATAGTGCCAATATTTGAATCTTTCTGAATTTTTCTGTGAAATTAAAATTGGTCTAAATTATAAAGTCTTTTAAAAGATAGACTGTATGATGTCTAATACTATCATTGATTTTTAAATAATTAGAGTTAAACCTTCAGTCAGATCTTGTTATGTGAGTAGATGTTCTCTCAAAGAAAAAATAAATTTATATTTGTTTCAGACTTCATCAGTAAAGTTTTCCTGACAGATAATAAAATAGACTATAGTGGTAGTTGAATAGTTCATAAGTATAAATTAAGTAAATATAAGATGACATAATTTAAGTATATTAATATGCATTGTCTCTTCTAAATTTAGGAATTAATATTAATTCCTACTTAAAATTTTTAAGCCATGACTGGTGAGGACTATATTTAAAATTGATAGAAAAGCTACAGAATATCAATTAAATTATAAGGATTACATACCAAAATCATTTTTACAAAACACGCCCCACCCTAGCTATCGTTACTGTTGAATGTGGTGAATTTTTCTATATGTACAACCTCGCATACTTCAAAATGAACAGTCACTTTAAAAGTTGAAACATTACTTAAGGTGGAAATAAAAGTATTATTTTTTACTATAACTTTTACCTTATTTAATAGTAAATATTTATGGAGAAGTTGTATTTGAGATAAAAATGTTATACAGGTTTTTAGGTTTTCTTTAAAAAAAAAACACAGAAACCTAAAATATACCTGAACTATGTCTAGTGTACAAAGTTGCCAAATTTCTGATTTTTTCCTGCCAACTGAAATATACTGGCATGTAACACTTTGCCTCTAAAACCTGTAAAAATGTAGTGAAGTTTGATTTCTTTTTCTTCTGATTCTGCTACTAGAAGAGACCCTCCTCAATAATTGGGTGGGGGCAAATGTAAAACTCAAATTTAAAGTCAAAATAAAACCAAATTTAAGCGAATCCCTAACATAGAAGTAAAAAGTAGAAGCTCAGACAGATTTGCATCTAAAAATAGTGTAATGAAATTCCACTGCCTGCTCGTAGACGTGATATATGAACTAAAGTAGAACCATGAGAAGTATCCTTGACTTAAGATTTATTAGAATCTTTACATTTGTTTGATTTTATTTACTATATGTTTATAACATTCTGTTTTCAATATTGTATATATACCAAAATATTAAAAAGAGTTGGAACTATAAATTTAATATCAAAGAACTAAAGAGAAAACCAAATTCAAGGTTTCCATCAGAACATCAATCAAGCCATCTATGTAAGGGGATCGTACGCAATGTTTGTGGTGGTATGAATGCAACTAAAAAAGAAAAATACACACTCAGATGATAAATTAGAAAGATCTTCTACACAAATTCCAATAGTCTTTTTGAGAATTGTATACAAATTAGTGCTCTTTGAGACAGTGTTAGATATTCACACATCTAAAGACAGAGAAAATATGAAGCCTCAAGTCCTAAAAGAGTGCTACAAAGCCTTAGCCACCAGAGTACATGCTGTCTCCATTCCCAGACCTAACATATTTACACCAAGGGAGGCTCACATTTATGGTAAGAAAGAGAAAGATCATGGGTGGACCACTTAAAGAAAATAATAATTAGAAAATTAATGGTTTGAACCTAGGTCAGGGCACATATGGGAACCGACCAATGGATGCACAACTAAGAACAACAACTACAACAAATGAATGTTTCTCTCTCTCACTCTTTCTACCCTCTCTCTAAAATACATAATAATAATAATGATATTTAAAGGTATTTCAAGATGGTTTTCTCTCCCTGATTTACCATTCTATTGTCTACCTAACATTTCCCTCACTATTTAGGCATTCTTTTGCTTTGAATAATTGAAACAATCTCCCTGCAACAAAAAATGTATCACATTCATATGTGGTCTCCCAAAAGTGTATAAAATTATGTCATTTAATCATCTGAAGAGGAATTGTTTCTAATTAGTAATTGCATAACCTATAAAATTATCAGTATTCTTATAAAAGAATGATCTTTAGCGATATAAAGCTAATCATATCAATAATTTGAGAAATTATGAAAATACATTTCACTGACACTATGAAATTCAGACATTGAAATTCAGAAAATATTTCAGTTTGTGATTATTTATTAAAGAAATTGTATGTTTTTATGTATTTAATATCAATGAATAATAAAGTTCAGAAAACTGTCATTTCTTAGAGCAACTGTAGCTTAATGATTCTAGAATAGTGAAACAAAATAAGTCATAAAAAGTGATAGTTATGCAGAAAGCAGATCCACTTTTATTTGTCTTTCATTTTAATTTGCTATAGAGACTATGAATGTGGAGAATCTATGCAAGTACTGTCACGAAGCAAATATATAAATTTGTTTCCTTCCCAGAAATGTATGGAACAGTAGAAAAACAAAATCACCAAAAATATTAATGGATGTGAATGCATCCCCTGCACATGTTGGTGTTAGGTATATAATAATCATCACTCTAATTATTATGATTATTTGATCATGTAATTAATAATAGTTAAGAACACTCATTCATAAGAAACACAGCAACTGCTCAAACACCCTAGCTAAAAATTTGGTTTTACATTTGACATTTAAATTGGATTTGCCAACCCTTACTACTTCACGTTCTTGTAATGTTTCCTTCTCATTGGTCTTTGTAGCTTAGTGGCTCAAGTCAGAATAAAAAGTGAAAGTGCCAACAATTTCATGTTTATGTGATCAGAATGCTGGTTTGGAAAAAGAAGAAAATTGCCATGAACAAAGAATGGATTGATCATTCATGTTTGGCTACCATGAACACAAATAGAACTCATAAAATAAAAAGAAACACTCGATGTCTGCATCTTAGATGTTGAACTTGAAATTAGGAGAAAGAGAGGCTTCTGACAGTGAGTGATGAGTCTCAAATTTTCAAAGCTTACTCAAGAAGACCAAAATGTAGTGAACAACTATACTGGAAGATTAAACATTATGCCTGTTTTAGGGAAACGGTAAAAGAATGGAACAGGATCCACCATGCTCTTTCTTTAAACTGGTGAAAGTTAGCATCACCAAATATTCATGGGTTTCCTTACTTGTGCATGCCATTGTGGGTGGGTCAGACTCCCTCCTGAAATAATCCTTTTCACAGACACAAGAGGTTGAAGCTTCCTCATGGGTATAACTGTGAGGTGGACATTTGCTGCAGCTCTGGCTGTGAGGTGAAGCTTTGAAGAACCCAGGTCTGCACACTGTCAAAAGAAATAAGAGACTAAGCTTTTCCCTGTAACAGATGCAGTGTTTGTTTTGTGAATAATGTCATTATTAGACTAGTATACACAGATTACATATAACACAGTCTTTGCATGATTTCAATTTTTCCCATAAGCTTCTGAATCATAAATAGCAGACTGTTCATTCAGATATCCAAATATTTATTTTAAGTATTAAAATTAAACATGTTCAAAAGATAAATATTTAATGACTTGTATGCTACAGGAGCTTATAAGAAATTATAAATGATAGAAAATACTTATTTGTATTTAAAACTAAAGTAGTGCTTTGAATATAAATTTCATTTTCTCTATGAATATATCTAATGTTGAAGAAATGTAAATTTTTCACTCTGTTCATAAAATGGTATGATATACATAGGTGCTCAAAATTTTATTCTTAAATTAATTAATTAGTTAATTAGTAGGTTCTAAAGACTTTAAAATCCTATTAGATTGAGGAGAACACATGAATGAACTGGTGCATTACTCACATTATGTTAATTTTAGGAAGAATTAGATTTTAGGCATTTGTTTTAACTTTTAGAACTTTTTTTATCCAACCTGCTTCTATTATAATATTGGTAATACTTATGCAAATTATAATGATCTGTAAAAGGTAGAAAGTCTATGTCTTTTCATTTTACATTCACTTTACTTATCAGAGCGTTTTACCACAATAGGTGTTCATACATTTCTATATAATGCCTGAGTGAATGAATGAATAGCATGGCATAAATATTGTAATTGAACTATTTAGAATCACATAAAAAAAAGTTCTCTGACATCCTTGTTAACATTTCTAAGTTGGTAATCAGGTGAATAAGAGTTAATAAAGTAAATCTTTTCATTCTGTTCATTTCCTAAATTTTTATGTCTTTCTTTCTCTTCAGTGGCTAATAAAGTCAAACTTCAATATTCCAATTGTCCAATGTGAGTCAACTGAAGACCAACAGAAATCAAGCTGATTGTTTGATTACTTTTTAAGGCTTAGTTATATAAACCTAATAACTATCAATATTTTTATATTTTTAAATTTCAGCATATATATATGCATTTATTAATGAATGATTAACCATTTGCTAAAGCTCAAAGGTAAACTTGTATTTCAATTAAAAGAATTTGATTCACATAATGAGTGAATTAGGGGTATTTCATGTGCCATAAATAATCTGGGATTTTAGTAATCCATGCTAAGTGTCTGCTATCACTATGAATAATTAGACTCTAACAAAAATAAGAAAGTACTTTTTTCAGTAGATCTAATCATAGCGATAGTAAAGCCTTAATGGTTTTATACATTCAGAGAGAATGTGAAGGTATT
Source organism: Rhynchonycteris naso (assembly GCA_037038555.1). Lineage (NCBI taxonomy): Eukaryota > Metazoa > Chordata > Mammalia > Chiroptera > Emballonuridae > Rhynchonycteris > Rhynchonycteris naso. The sequence goes on along the minus strand of CM072996.1, from coordinate 270,863,882 downwards.
TGAAAGATATGAGCTTTTTGATAGTATTAAGGGCATTCTTGTAGTAAAGTGATTAGGACAAGATTTAAAATATTATTCTTCTTATAAGATTGTTGAAGCAGCCAGTACCATATTTAACTTACTTATCTAATTTTCTACTTTTATCATTTTATTCCCACTTTAAACACAATTGGCTTTCAAAGACATGAAATATCAATCCACTCACTCTACAAATTTGAAATTCATTCATCATTCACAAAACAAAAGTTACTTTATTTCTTTTCAATGAGTGTCTTTTTAACTTAAGAACTTTATATGATATCATGTGTAAAACTGTTATTCAACCTTCCAGCTGTAGAAATAGGATATAATATAAATGTAAGTAAAAAGTTGGTAAATGTATTTTTCTGTTCAATAGTCTTAACAAAATTGTTTAAGCAGATGTGGTAGACCAGAAATATGCTTGGTATTGGGTTACAGAGATAAATAAAATAGAAATGGCCCTGCATTTATGAGTCTTAAAGGTATTCCATAAATAATTATAAATTTGATTCAGCTAGGAAAGAGAACAATGAGAGTAAACATTATAATCTGATTTAGACTGTCAAAAACTTTTTAAGAAAGCTGAATCTTTTCTGAGTCGTAAAAGATTAGCAATAAAGCCCAGTTTGAATGTGAGTATTTTAGTACCTTAGAGGGTAAAATTCTTCCAATAGACCAAAAGAGCTAGAGATAAATAGAGAGACGGAGGAAGCTAAATAATTAATCAGGCAGATAGTAGATAAAAAGTGACAGAAATAGAGTCAGACAGAAAAGAAGACAACAGGTCAAAAACACCTCATAGTTGTCATTATTTGGGACTTTATTTTATGAATAAAGAAAATTCATTACAAAGTTATAAGCCTGGAAATAATAAGATCAAAGTTCTATTAAAGAGATCATTTCACAGAGGCCTGAGTAATGACTGGAGAGGAGTATGGATGGAGACAACTGGCCCTTTTGTTACTATTACGTTGATCCAGAAAGGGACTCGATTGCATGACAAGAGTGGTTCCAGTGCTTATAGATACATGTAAGTGAATTCAAGAGATAAGTATAGGCCTGACCTGTGGTAGCGCAGTGGATAAAGCATCGACCTGGGAACCCTGCACTGGTCTGGTCAAAGCACATATGGGAGTTGATGCTTCCAGCTCCTCCCCCCTTTCTCTCTTTCTCTCTCTCTCTCTCTCTCTCTCTCTCTCTCTCACTCTGTGTCTCCTCTCTAAAATGAATAAAATAAAAAGCTTAAAATAAAAGAGATAAGTATAAAGTGAAATATAAAGATTTTGTGGTACATTTAATGAGTTAGATAAATGAGTAAGAAATCCTAAGAATGATGCTAAGGTCTTTGGCTTAAATACACAGGAAACACTGGTGACATTTCTCAGATAGAAAACAGTAGATATAAAGTGTGTTTGGGGGATAATAATGATTATGTTTAAAGCATTATTTAACTTGAGGTTAGAGGAAGAAATCCAAATAGAGGTATAGAGAGGAGAACTGTGGGGTTTCATGTTGTCCAACAAAAATATCAAAAAACTATAATTTTTCATTGCTTTCAATTCATGGTCTCAAATCCGTATGGAGCATACAATGCCTAGCAGTAGGCAATTTTAGCATTACTTCCTTAGTTAGCTTCAGTTCCTAGCATCAACATAATTATTTTAAAACTTCACCTCTTTCTTCTAAACCCTTATAAGCTCTGTTATTTTGTGACTCCTAGCTGGTATATTTGTCTATGCTGAGAAAACAGAAGTCATCAAAGAGTAACTTCATTATTTTTCTACTACCAAATCTTGTAAGCTATTTAGACTTAAACCTACCCTCTTCTTGTCAAATTGGAAATGTGCTTCTATCTTTATTTGAATCAGGAACCCCATATCTACTCTCTGAGAGTAATAGTAGATAGTGTCTACTATCTTTTTTTTCATTCTCAGGCTCTCCCTCACTCTCTTTCTCCTTTCTTTCTTTCCTCCTTCCCTCTCTCTCTTTCTCCTTTCCTTCTTTCCTCCTTCCCTCTCTACATATATACACCTAGTCATTCATTCACATGAGCCCAGTACATACAATTTTCCAGAACTTTGGAATAAAAAAAAAAGTGAAACAAAAGAAAGAACAACATACAATTATCAAACTTACTTGATCTTAATTCTCCCTGTAGCCACCAAATAATTTTGTTCTCCTTTAGAACAAAATTCCTTAAATTGTTTTCCAGACATGCATCTTTAGCTCCTCATTTAAAATCACACACTGACACATTCCACTCTGCTGAAACTACTCAATTAAAACTGTCTTTGTTAAGATGGCAGTCATCTTGTCACCATATTTCTTAGCAGCATTTGATCAAGCCCTATTTGGGGAAACTCCAGTTAATTTTACTATAGAATGCTGGCATAACGTACATATTTCCATTCAAAATGTACAAAACCCTTCAAATGAGGTTTCATACAACACTCACTCTTTCCATCCATACGAACTTAATATAATTTCCTGCACTTGAGGAACTTCTCTATCTGCCTCTGAATATTGCAGAATATTGCAGGGAAAGCATTCCATGTCAAAAGACAGGAAGTGTCACTCCAGAAAATAAAAAAAAAAGCTTTTTTCTCATCAAATCGAATTTAGATTTAATATGAATATATTTGGAAGACACAGTAGGTATTATATTTATTCATTACTTTTTTTTTTTTTCAAGTGCACTCTTTCTGTCAAGCACTGTGGCAAGGAATGTTTGCACTGTGATGAGAAAACAATTGTATTCCACAGCCTGAAATTACAAGATGTCTGGAGAGACAGAAAATAAACAATAATCAAAAGGAGCAAAATTGACTTTTAATCATGACAAATTTTAAGAAATAACTATTTTAAAAATAGTAAAATTTCTCTAAATTTCAACTTTACTTGTTTCATTCAAAATAAATGAGCCTGACCTGTGGTGGCACAGTGGATAAAGCATCGACCTGGGAACACTGAGGTCGCCAGTTCAAAACCCTGCACTGGTCTGGTCAAGGCACATATGGGAGTTGATGCTTCCAGTTCCTCTCCCCTTTCTTTCTCTATCTCTCTCTCTCACTGTGTGTCTCCTCTCTAAAATGAATAAATTTAAAAAAAGAATTAAAATACAAAATAAATGAAACCTCTGGAGCAATGTTGCTTCATGTGATACTTGTACATTATTACCTCAATATTATTTGGAAAATAGTATGCAAGTCCATTTAAGTTGGGCAAAGAATAGGAGGAAAAATACACTATACTGACATGTTTCGTGCCTATTTTGACTATTTTCACAATGCTCTGGAGGGAAGGAGACTATATTTAGTAATTGCTATTTTATCTATACTTCCTGATTCATTTTAAGTGCTGCCTTTTTCATGATGCTTGTGCTGATCACCATGATTAAACATTATTTCATTATGCATCCTTTTAAGTCTGAACCATTTATTTAGTGTCTGTCTTTGCAGATAGCCAAATTTTTGTCATAATTTTATCTTTATAAATTCTCATCTGCTCTCAACTCATATAAGCATTCTGGAATATGGAATTGTTTATGTGATTTTCATTGTATTAATATGTAGCATAGTCCCTTGAAGTGAGTACATGCTCATAAGCATTTATTGGTGAAAATAGTGCATTTGTGTACACAGAGTCAAAATGACTTAGCAGGAACTTAATAAAAGCTAGTTGGTCTGAACTATTTAAATACTGAACCCAGGTAGGTAAAAAATAATATTTATTTCCCCATGTATAAGACACACCCTTTTTGGGAAAATCATGGAGTTTAAAAATTGGGTGCATCTTATACAGTGGTTTTAGTCTTTTATTTTACTTGCATTTCCTGATTTTTTGTGCTTGTTGTCTTTTTTTAAATTTTGGGCTCCAAAAAATAGGGTGCATCTTATACATGGGAGCATCTTATACGTGGCGAAATACAGTATAGCTATACTTGCTTCTTTAGAAGTTTTGCAGAAGTTAATAAAACTCTAGGTCTCATATTTACTACTTCAAAAACAAGGTTGTTAATGACATCTATTAAAACATAGTTTTTAAAGCTAGCCAAAAAAAAGCATGCCATCAATATGTAATTGAAAAAGGTCTTCATTTGTTAAATTGTGGAAAGGTGTTTTGTAATCTGATTAGGACTTCTTATGAAATCCTCAAAATTACTTAAAATGTTTTAAACTGACAATTTAGGGTGTTTTTATATAGTTTTTAAAATTGTCCATTAAATTATTGTTAGTATTTCCAAAATATTTTATCCTTAAAGATCCATCAAACTTGGAATACCTAAGCGAATTAATTTATAATTCAATGCTGTCACTCCAGAAGCATAGTCACCAAGAATATTTAAAAAACAAGGTAATGTAGAAAACACAGTTTTAGTAATTCAGAATTTTATAATTCTTTCCATTAGAATTAAAATCCATAGATCAGTTTTAATATATATACCTAGAAGAAAATAAAATAAAACTACTGGCTGTTGTTTATAGCGTTCAAAAACATTATTGAATTTATCCAATTATGCTTTATTAATAATGACAGAAAGTTACTAGAAACAAGATTTTTAATATAGTTATAACATATATGAATTATTAGAGAATGTAATCTAAGTCAAATCTGCATTTCAAAATGCTTTTCAAAATGAGGTATCCGCATATAGTTTAGTCCATTTTAAAAGATGTGTTAATTAAGAAGAGCAACAAGACACAACATGCTATAAAGAAATTTCAACTCAAAAAATATCCAGTAATATTTATACCAAAATTTAACTATGATAGCATATTTATTATTTCATTAAAAAATATCTGTTCAGTATAAAAAACAGTATTGGGTTAAAAGAAACCGATACAATTAAAATAGATTTTAAACTATAAACTTTAAAATTTGTCAAAACCTCTTCAATGACTGCAAACAGAAAAAGGAAAAAGATCCTATTTAAGAATTTAAAATGGCTGGCTAATTAGAATATAAGTTTAAATTATTGAAAGCAATAAGACTAACTCTAATATTAGAATATAGTATCACAGAAGAATACTACTGATAAATATATTAGATCTCTCTGTACAGATATATTTTTAACTTAGGTTCACTAAATATTGACATATTTACAAATGAAGAGTAAGATTTATGACGTTATATATCCTTCACATATTCATTCATTCAAATATGTAAAAACCAGCCTATGTGTATAAACTGTACTGTACACCAGACATACAATATAATTAAGACATGTCCATTGACATTATATTATTTAATAACTTATTCATGTATGGTGGTTGCTTATATAGTGTCTGGCACATATATAGGCATTAGTTGTTTAATGCTGTTAAATATTAATAAGCCATATTAAGAAATAATCAGTTCTAATACTGATCTGCCTTCCCATAGTTTAAGATAATAAATTATAACCTCCATCGATATTCAGAAAGCAGAATATTCTTAATTAGTAAAAATGTATTATTATCAATATTACTTCCTGTTTTATTACTAAGATTAAAACTGATATACCTCATAACTAAAAACAAAGTTAAAAAGTATACTTAAAATTTAAAATATACTGAAGATATTCTTAAAAACTTCATACTAATGAAATAAGTCAGACAGACAAAGTTAAGAACCATATAATTTCATTCACATGTGTGATATAAAACTGAAAGCAACAAATAAACAAATAATTAAAAGGAAAAGAACTCATAATTACAGACCACAGTATGGTGGTTACCAGAAGGAAGGGTTGGGGGAGGTCAGTTAAGGGTAAAGGGGATAAAAAATGTAAAGATTTGATTTTAAGTGGTGGGCACACATACAATATACAGATGATGTTATCACAGAATTGTACACTGGAAACCTATGTAATCTCACTAAACAATGCCACCAAGTTAAATTTAATTAAAAAATATAGAGATGAAAAAATATATAGATATAACCAATTTACAGAAAAATCTAAGATGAAATGTTTGCAATCTTCAACTAAAGCATATTGACTCAATTATTGTTTATGTCAGCAATACTCCTTGACAAATGATGTGGCTTTCTAACATACAATGGTTAATTTAAACTGATTTCAGTTTTACAAATCAAATTGCAAGTTTGGCAGCATAGTCATGAAAATTCATTCTGCAGTTATGTTACAGTACTGCTCAGAAAAATTAGGGATCGGGAATGTGCAGACACTACAGCACTGTCAGCCTTTTTTATAGTGCATTTTCACCAATGAAATAAAAGTTGGTTTAACACCTCATTTGCATAATCAGACAGCATCCTTGGACTTGTTTGTTTTTCTGATGTTCTTGTTTAATAAAAAAAGAAAAATCAAATGCTTCTTCTTTTATCACTTCATATTCATTTTGAAATCTCCCCTGACTTTTGTGAGCAGTATATATCTCTTCAACTTGGCTACATGGACATGGCTTGAGAGAATAGCAACTAAACCATCAGGTTCATTTTTGGCTTAAAATAAACCAAAACAATGACTTTAATCTGTAGATGATTCTAAAGCACAGTATTACTATTTTATGTCTATCTAATTCAATCTTCATTAAAATAAAAATCACATAATTTCGGTAATTCTTCAAAAGCTTCTATAAACTATATTTATTCAAAATATCTAAATATCTAAAACAATAGAATCCATGATATCTCTCAGAGCAGAGGTGTTTTTCCGTCTTAAATACTGATTGATTTGATTCCTCCACAGTAATAATTGCCACAATCAATTTTAAAATTTAACCTTAACTAAGTTTATTAAATATTTTTAATAACCCTATAATTTCAATAGATACTTGATGCTCAGCATTGTTGCCCTCCCAGACAAATATGTTCAATGTACTACAATAGAAGTGTATATGTGTGAGATATATGTATGAGACTGTATGAGTGTGTGAGAAAATAATTTTAATGTTGATTACATATTTTCCAGTTCATCAAAATTTTAATTAGATAAAAAATTAAAAGTTAGCAAGGTGTACTTCTGCTGTTAAAATTAACAAAATTAAAAAAAATGCATTAGACCCTGGCCAGTTGGCTCAATGGTAGAATGTCAGCCCAGTGTGTGGATGTCCCAGATTAATTTTCTGTCAGGGCACACAGGAGAAGCGCCTATCTGCTTCTCCACCCATCCCCCTCTCGCTTCTCCTTCTCTCTCTCTTTCTCTCCCTTCCTTCAGCATGGTTTGATTGGAACAAGTTGGTCTTGGGCACTGCAGATGGCTCCATGGCTTCCACCTCAAGCACTAAAGAAGAGCTTGGCTGTTGAGCAAAGAAAAAACACCCCAGATAGGCAGAAAATTGCCCTCTAGTGGGCTTGTCCAATGGATCATGGTTAGGGCACACCCGGGAGTTTGTCTTTGCCTCTCCTCCTCTCACTGAATGAATGAATGAATGAATGAATAAATAATCTTAAGATGAGAGAAAAGTAAAAAAATATTGAGAATGAGTTTACTATAAAAAACTTGTATAAAAAGAGAAATCTGTGGATAAATGCTAGTGTACTAAAACCATAATGAAACTTTAGTATTTGTTTTTTGATAATAAAACATGTATTACCATCTCTAAATTAAAATGTACCCAAGTATCCCACTTAAAGGTTTTCCTCATCATAGGTAAGAGTAATTTTTCTGTACATTTGATTAAATATGATGACATTTAGGCCTTCTCACCTTGTTTCATATTGAATGTGATAAAAAATTAAATTCTCATGAAATATAAAATACTCTTGTATATGCTTTTCATGTTCCTCTTTAATATTCAGTGGTTCAAATATGAACTTTTCTAAACATCATTTATGATAATATGAATGTTTATTGCATTGTTAGGTGAGAGGTACAGTTTAAATATTAAGCTGGAGGATTTATCCTGTAATTGAAAGAAAAACTTATGGACCGTGTATTTGATATGAAGTACCCATTATTTATAGAACCAGGTAGTGAAACACAGTTTGTTTAACTCATGGTCGTACGGTCATATAATAAGTCCAGCTATGGATCATAAAGTAGATATGTTCCAGTTAATGTAATACACTTTCTATGAAGGAACAAAATCATCCAATGCAACATTTGTTAGAAAAGCGTACACAAAGTCTGGCTCAGGGTGTTGGCCTTGACAGCTATGATAAAAATACTGCTTTCTGTCATAAACCTTTCTCCTTGTGACATCTTAGTTCTCTAACCTAAAAGTGTACATCTTAGTTCACTAACTTAGAAGACAATACTGCTTGTGTAACAAAATTATATTTCCCTTCATATTTAAGAGAAAGTACAGAATAAATATGTACTGTGCTGGAATAAAACATAAACCATGAATAAAACACGAATTAGTTATTATGTTTTCTCCTTAAAAATCAAGCAACAACTACAATAAAATGAAGTTATTCTTCAGTCCAGTCAGAGAATTACTGTTAGATTGATTATAATTTGTGATTACAACATTAACAAGTGTTCAAAAACTACAATTTGCCTTAAAAAAATTAAAAATTGACTTATTTGAGAGAAAGTGTATTTGGAATATAAAATGGCATATCTGTAGTTATGAACAGAGCCATACAATGAAAGAAGTATCAGAAAAAATACAGGAAATACAATTGTTCTAAATGTGTTTTTTCCAAATTGTACACTGAAAATTAAAATGAATTAAGACATTTTGAAAATGATCAATCCATATCTATAAAATGTTCTTTTAAATTGAAAGTCTGTGAATTAGCAAAAGCAGCTGGATAATGCAGTTCATTTGGCAAAAGCAGTCATCTATTTGTCCCTAATTTTCAGTGAGCAAATGTCCTACTGGGTCTCAAATTAGATAATTTCAAATGTCAACATTTAGAGGCATAATTTTTTATTCACCATAGGGGAAATTGGTAACCAAAATAATTTGGTAAAGATTGCCTTTTACTAATATACCTTATTCCTAAAACCTTCACCTATGCAATCTCTCAAATATATTTCATGGCAGCACATATTATAGTATTTTTTTTTTTGGATATGGTAAGCTTACATATATTTTCTTTCTGGTTTAATACGATCAATGCTATAGAATTATTCAATCATACCCAGAATTTAGTTTTATATCCTAGCTATCTGGCTGCAATCTCAATATCTTTTTCTTTTCCTTTTTTTAAAAATTAAGTGAGAGAAAAGAAGTCAGAGAAAAAGACTCTTACATGCACCCCAACCAGGAAAGCCCACTAAGAAGTGATGCTCTGCCCATTTAGGTTCACTTATCTGTTGTTTGACCACTGACCCATTTTTAGCACCTCAGGTGAGGCCATGAAGCCATCCTTAGCACCAATTCGCTCAAAGTTTTTTGAGCTATGACTGTGTGAGGGAAAGAAAGAGAGAGAGAGAGAGAGCAAGAGAGAGAGAGAAGGAGAGAGAGAAAGAAAGGAGGAGAAAGGGTGGTGAATCAGAGAAGCAGATGGTCACTTTTCCTGTGTATCCGAACCAGAATCAAACCTGGGACTTCCAAGTGCCACGCAGACTGGCTACTGCTGAGCCAACTGATGAGGGCCTCAACCTCAATTTCAAACCCAGAATGAGCCTTGACTCTATTTCAGAAGTTAGAGCAGAAAGATAAAATGAGGCAAAAAACAATAACTCTAAATGGCTGATCTCAAAGGATGATTAGCAAGCAGATTATTTTGTAATATGGATTTTTAGATAAACCCAAGTCAGATTATATTTTAAAGGATATATCTTTTTCATTGTCCCTTTATCATTACCATTCTGCCACCATCCAAACATGATTTTTTTTATAACCACATGACATAGAGATACTAACAGTATCCACACCAATAAAACAAGCTGACATATTTTCAGCACATCCACTAATGTCAGTAAGTGAACAAAATTCTACGCTGATTCAGATAATTTAATTTGCACAATAATAATACTAAAGTCCGCAGTACTATCCTTCCATTCTTTTAGGTATAAAGCTAAGCAATAAGCCTAAATTCTTACAACCAGTCAGTAAATGGAGAATCTGGGAGCACAGTGCAGTGACTCCCGTAGCACAGCTAAGCTTCCTTACCAGTGCTCTGCTGTCTCCTTTACGGGTCTTCATGTGCTACTTTCCTTGTTTCTAGAAAATAGCCACTCTTCCTAACTAAGCATTCTCAAGGACCAAGCACTGTGGAGGACATTTCAAGTGTAATTCTGTGAAATTTCAGGTAACTAGACTGCTATCAGCAGGATTTGAATTCACTACTTTTTTTCCTTATTGTGCTCTCCATAGTGCCTATTCCTCAATTTTAGTCCACGTAGGCCACACACTGGATCCTCTTTGGTTAGAGAAGCATGGACTTTGAGTTCAAACAATATCATCTTGTATTTATATGACTCTTTAGAGATGATATTTTACAACCCTGAGACATAATTACCTTATCTGTAAAACAGTACCTTCTTTATGTAAGGTGCTATAGTACCTTTTTCTTTTTTTACCTAATTGTAGGGTTTGATTAAAATGCATAAACATATATATATACAATATGTAATACACACACCCATATAACCTATACCAGGGGTCAGGAACCTTTTTGGCTGAGAGAGCCATGAATGCCACATATTTTAAAATGTAATTCCGTGAGAGCCATACAATATGTTTAACGCTAAATACAAAAAATGTGTGCATTTTATATAAGACCAACACTTTTAAAGTACAATAAGTCTCTGAATTCTTTTTAATAACATTGTTATGCTGTTGCTAACCAATGATGAATAAAGTACTTCTTACCATTAATGCGACTTCTGGTGCTGCATGGTTTTGCTGATGGCTTTGCAGTCTGGTTGATATGTGATGAGGTTAAGCTTCATGCAGGCTATGAGACTTCTATCTGTTAAACGTGATTGTAGGTTGGTCTTAATGTTCTTTAGATGTGAGAAAGACTGCTCACATGCATACTTAGAGCCAAACATTGTCAGTACAGCAATACTCACATGCTGCAGTGTGTGGTATGTGAGAGGAAGCGCTTTCCAATTTTTACAATCAGCTGCTCCGCGGGTTGAAGTTTTTTCATTTGTCCCACTTGTGTTTGCTCTCCAACTCTGCTTACTGTTGTGCAAGTCTTTCCAAATCTTCATTCAGTGACTTGAACTTATTCACCCACATGTCTTCGGCCTTCAGGTCAGCAACTTGTAGCTCAAAATCTCTGACAGAGACACCAGGGATGTAACTCAGGTGGGCGCTGTCCACTGCACACTCGTGTGGTTGGGTGATGAACTTAAAAAGACGAATGTGCTCACAAAAGTCTCCAAAGCATGCTTTGAATGACTGCAGGAGATTAGATGTGAAGCTCCCTAGCTGCTGAGGATCAAAATGTTGATCAGGGTCACTTGCTGTGCATGCATTTTTAAGCTCTCCCAGTTTTTCAAAGTGTAGTAAATGACCTGTTTAAATGTTGGCGATGAAGAGTTACAGCTTGTTTTCAAATGCAAACACTGCCTGTTGTAGGGATAAGACTGTATTTCCAACACCATGCATTTTCACAGAAGCAGACCAGGATAATTATTCCCAACTTCATCCAGCAGTCTTTTAAACTGGCGATCATTTAAAGCTCGGGCAACAATTAAGTTGACGACTCGTATGAGCAGCGACATCACCTCACCAAGCTGCTTGCCACACATCTGAGCACAAAACGCCTCATGATGTAGGATGCAGTAAAAACTCAGGATGGGTCTCTTTTCATGTTCACAAAGAAGCACTACGAATCCTCTGTTTTTCCCCCCCATGCACGGAGCACCATCAGTACATACACACCGGAATAAGTTTATCCATCGGTAAATTTTTTCTTTAGCAAACTCAGTGAAAGACTTGAATAAATCCTCCCCTCTTGTTGTCTCTTTCATAGGCAAAACAGCAAGAATTTCCTCACGTAGTGTGTCACCAACAGCATACCTTGCAATCAGGATGAACTGGGATAAATGGCTTACATCTGTTGACTCATCCAAAGCGAGAGAAAAGAATGATGCTGGATTTATGTCCTACACTTGTGTTGCCTCAATTTGATTTGCCATCATGATGGTACGATTGTGAACAGTTCTTGCTGACAGAGGCATGCCTTTTATTTATTTGATTAACTTGTCTTTATCCGAAAAGTCGTCAAAAAGTTTATTGGCGCCTGACCTGTGGTGGCACAGTGGATAAAGCATCGACCTGGGAACACTGAGGTCGCCAGTTCAAAACCCTGCACTGGTCTGGTCAAGGCACATATGGGAGTTGATGCTTCTAGCTCCTCCCCCCCTTTCTCTCTCTCTCTCTCTCTCTCTCTCTCTCTCTCTCTCTCTCTGTGTGTCTCCTCTCTAAAAATGGATAAAATAAAAAGAAGTTTAAAAAAAAATTTATTGCCAACATCAAGCATGAATGTTTTGGCATACTCCCCATCTGTGAATGGCTTTCTGTTTCTCACAATTGCTGAAGCACCAGCAAAGGTAGCCAAATTCCAATCACCTTGTTGGGTCCAAACATGGAGTTTTGCTGACTAGCTTGCACTCTGCACAGTAGCTCTTGACAGGCTTTTTCTTCCTGCTTTCCTCCGCTGGATATTTCGATGTAAATGTAGTATGGCATGTGTCGACGTGCCGTTTTATATTTGACCGCTTCATCGATGCTATTTCTGCAGTGTGTCTAATATGCTCTTTCCACAAAAGCAAATTCCTCTGTCCATTCCTGCTGAAAAGTACGATACTCCTCATCTTTTTTTCTTTTAGCCATCTTCTCCGTCAAAAGGGTTTCTGCAATTAGCTAGCTGACTACTTGGCTAAAAGGAGGGAAGTTTACTTCCTGACCTCACAACAACTTGTTTACATTACGCATTATCCAATAAAAATTTGGTGTTTTCCTGAAGGATAGCTGGGATTGGCTTCAGCCACTCGCAACCATGAACATGAACGGTAGGAAATGAATAGATTGTAATACGTGAGAATGTTTTATATATTTAATGTTATTATTACTTTAATTAAAGATTTGTCTGCGAGCTAGATGTAGCCATCAAAAGAGCCGTATCTGGCTCTCGAGGCCATAGGTTCCTGACCCCTGACCTATACTGTATATGTGTTGTGTAGTGCTTAGCAGATAATTAAATACTCAATAAATGTTTGCTTTTTAAATGTTAATTACTATGATTAATATGTCATTGAGCATCCACTTTTAAGTGTGTCTATGTACATACACTTCAATTCACATTAGATTTATATCTCACAATCAGAGGACTACAGAACTGAAAATGACTTTAGAAGTGATTGTCATTTCTGCCATAACCCACACATATACTAGCATTTTCATATGCTAGCATTGTTAGCATATAATGCTCAATGGTAACTCCTCCCATCCCACTTTGTTTTCCCATTGAGCGAACCACACTAACACTGAAGTGACAGTCCAAGACAGGACTTTATAAAGATAACCTAAAGTCTAAATTAGGAAACAAATTTCAGGACTCTTAACTATTTAATCAAGACACAAAGATTTAAAATAACCTGCCTAAAATCACAAAGAAATTTAACACTAGAATTTTGTCCTCTGATTCCAGTATAATACTTTTTTAAGTTATATTATTAAACTGTTCTCAGAAGTATAATTAGTTGTTTTTAAGGCAAAAGTAACCCTCACAGAACTTCATGCAACAGAAAATATTTTTTGTTACCTTTTACTTCTTCCACTATTTCTGTTACCTCTAATATCTCACAATATCTCACCAATTTTTTTCTAATATCCACTCAAGATTTAGGTGGTCACCACATTATGAGTAGGGACTGAAAATAGTCTAAATATAGTCCAAAATTAATATAAACAAATTCAAAATATTCATTTCATTAGAATTTTAAAAATTTTAAGAAGCTCTCAGCACTTACAAATTATCTCTTTAGTACAATAATATATAAACTTTTATTATGCTAATATTTAACCCATAATATTTTTTCCTTTATCAAACATAAAAATCTCACAAGTTAGATTATCTCGGTCTTTGTGGGTTTTCAGAAATATATATATTTTTAATAATGTTGTAACATTGTATCACCATTTTAGGAAAACACTTTCTTCTAAGAGACTATGATTTTAATAATATTAAATGACTAACCTAAAAATTATAGGTGATATAGGCTGATGAAAGCATATGTTAGTATGTTATGGAACCTCAGGTTTTATACTTTTTCTTTTTTAGTTTAATTTAATTATATTTTATATTTTTACATCATTAACTTTTCACTTTGACATTTATTTTTGCATCATGAAACCAATAACTTTAATATTGAAAGAAGAGCATTTGTTATGAACTAATATTTTTGTCTTTTGTCCCTATGAAAATTCATATGTGTACACCATAGTGCAGTGTAATTATTTGGAGGTGGGGCCTCTGGGAAATAATCAGGATTACAGGAGGTCATGAGGATGGGGCTCTCAGGATCAGATTAGTGGTAGCATACAAAGAGGAAGATTCTGTCTTTCTTGCTCTTTGTCACAATCTCCTCCTTTCTCCCTGCATGAACTAAAGTAAAGACAATGAGAATCAACTGCAAGCCAGAAAGAGAACCCTCACTAAGAATGAAATCAGCTGTCACTTTGCTCTTGGATATCCCAGACTCCAGACTTAAAAGAAATAACTTTCTGTTGGTTAAGCCACCCAATTAGTTGTTGTTGTTGTCATGGCTAACTAACCATACATAATTATTCAAAGAAAATTGTGTAAATATAGAGTGGGGTGGGAGGATGATTGTTTGGTGGTTTGGGATTATATCGGTTAAGTCACATCTTTTCAAGAATTGTCTTTATGAGAGGTCATTGGACTCTTAATATAGTACCTCAAAAATATATTTCAAGTGCATATGGGTATAACATACAATCAATGTTTTTTTTTAAGTATTCCTATGTGATTACCAATTATGTCAATCAGTTTTTATATCTTAAAGATATACACATGATGCCTGACCAGGCGGTGGCGCAGTGGATGGAGCGTCAAACTGGGATGCAGAAGAGCCAGGTTCGAGACCTGGAGCTCACCAGCTTGAGCGCGGGTCCATCTGGCTTGAGCAAAAGCTTGTTAGCTTGGACCCAAGGTCGCTGGCTCCAGCAAGGGGTGGCTTGGTCGGCTGAGGGCCCGCGTTCAAGGCACATGTGAGAAAGCAATCAATGAACAACTATGGTGTCATAATGGCAATGAAAAACTAATGATTGATGCTTCTCACCTCTCTCTGTTCCTGTCTGTCTGTCCCTATCTGTCCCTCTCTCTGACACTCTCTCTCTGTCCCTGTAAAAAAAATAAAATAAAAATAAAGAAAAAGAAATATACACATGATAATGGTAAAAGTTTGTCAATGAGACAACATCAAATGTTTATAAACACTAAGTTTTGAAAAGTTCTGTTTACCATGCTGTAAAATACAGTATGTTCATGAGTATATCTCAATAAGACACTCAAAAATATTAGAATTATTTCTTTTCCAATTCTATAGATATAGAATATGTCTCCAATTCTATACTTTTAATCTTATAAGACAATAAAAATTTAACTTAATTTCAGATACTACAAGACAATTTTAATAAATCTTAGCTGACATTATAAGTGATTTATATAAAATTTTTCAAGAATTCAGTTATTCTATTTATATAGAACCTTACTACTTAGAATCTCAGCCTAATATCTTGGTTTTCAAGTAATGCAAGTTACATAAAAGTTATTCTGTAAAAGGTGATTTATTTTCCAAATCCTTAATAAAACTATGTAATATTTTCAGTTAATTGTCACACATTTTTTTTTATCTCTATTACTTC
Source organism: Rhynchonycteris naso (assembly GCA_037038555.1). Lineage (NCBI taxonomy): Eukaryota > Metazoa > Chordata > Mammalia > Chiroptera > Emballonuridae > Rhynchonycteris > Rhynchonycteris naso. Next base: position 270,848,112 of record CM072996.1, on the reverse strand, counting down.
TTTTTTAAACTGCCTCTCTTTTGCCTTATATTTCCATCTAGAACAAAGTGTGTGGTTCTATTTGTGTAGGTACACTAATTCATTTTACTAAGTGTTATTGAATGCTATAATTCGGGCATATGCTTGGGAGAAGTATGCATAAAGATAAAATAGCCAGAAACTTGATTGAAGCTACAACAGAATTTTATGGGAACAAAAAAAAATAGAAATATGTTCCATGCTGGGAGGTATAAATTTATCCTTATAGGTTGACTCAGTGATGTGATGTCTGTGTTTAAATACAAATAAAAAGATATATTAATGGATAAAGTATGGACATGTAGGGTCTCATTGAGAAAGAGATGATTCAGCAAATATTTGAAAGAAGTAAAGAAGTTATACAAGTAGGTATCTTAGAAAGAACATGCCTGGTATTTCACGGCCCAGAAAGACAGCTGGAATGCCTGGAGCAGAGTGAATAAAATAAAGTATATGAGAAGATCTGGTCAGATGGGTAATGGGTAACAGAGTATGAAAGGCTCTGAGGCCTTGTAAAAACTTTTATTTTTACTCAAGTGAGAGACATAATATAATTTTAAAGGATCACTGTGGTTTCTGTATTAAGAACTAATTTTAGTGGATAAAGAAGAAAAGCCAAGAGAATAGTTAAAAAGTTACTATTATAATCCAACAGAGAAATGGTGTTTATTTGGTCTAGGATGGTGGTAATGGAAGTGGTATAAAACCACCAGATGCTGCATATAGTAAAAGACAGAGACAATAGGATTTGCTGACTGAATGTGGAGTATAAGATAAAGTCAGGAGTAAAGGATAATTCAAGGACCCAAAAGGGTGAATTTATCCTCATTTAACATAAAAATGTTTACAGATGGTACAGGTTTTGAGGGAAATATTAGTTTTGGATGTGTTGTGTGTAAGTCATTCAAGTGGAGATGTTAACTATGAAGCTGGATAGATCATTTTAGAGTTTTGTAGAGACTTCCTGACTGTAGTTAGAGTGAGTGTTTAAGGCTATAGGACTAAATAAAGTCTCCACAGGCAAGAGTGTGCATGAAGAAGAGAAGATAGCCATCCATCTTCACCCTCCAACACAATTCCTATTAGTGATTGTCTTTGGCTGAGTTCTTGATATACAAAAATGCTATTAAGATTCCCAAAACACAAGTATTAACTTTTTTTTTATTTTTAACATTTTTTTAATTTTTTTTTAATTTTATTAATTTTAGAGAGGAGACACAGAGAGAGAGAGAGAAAGAGAAAAAGGGAGGAGGAGCTGGAAGCTCAACTCCCATATGTGCCTTGACCAGACCAGTGCAGGGTTTTGAACTGACGACCTCAGTGTTCCTAGGTCGACGCTTTATCCACTGCGCCACCACAGGTCAGGCCTTAACTTTTTATTTACTAATTATTATGTCCTCAATGCTCCAGACAATTTACTCAGACATACTTCAATATTATTTTCTCATTTAAAACTCTCAAGAAGAGCATAAGGAAAATAATGTCATTTTCCTTTTACACTTAAGTCTGGAAACATTCTGAAGAATAGGGCTGAGAGTCAGACACAGCTCTGTTCAATGAGTTGTCACTCCCCCAGACTGCTATTATCCTTTACATACTTTTTTTTTTTTTCCCTAACTGAAAAGATTCTGGCTCTTTAGCCTTATCTTCCAAAGTGCAACAGCCTTACTTTCTCTCTTCAGCTCTTTTTCTGGTTTCTTAAGGAAGATTTGTACTTGGTTGGACCAAATGCTACCTGGCTTTGTACCATTTTTTTTATATTCAAAGGCAGCTAAAACTAAATATTACCTCAAATTGTCTAAAAAAAACTTCCATATTTTCTCTTGTGAAATTTTTTTCCAGCTTATAATGGCATTCAAAAGAAATGATGATAAAAATCAACAGGGCCAAAATTAAAAATCATTTTTATGTTATAGTCATTATGTCACAGTACTTTTAAAGCTTATTATTTTAAAATGCACTGAATCCATCATTAACAGTAGTTACTGTTAAGAATATTTAAGCCTGACCTGTGGTGGCGCAGTGGATAAAGCGTCGACCTGGGAACACTGAGGTCGCCAGTTCAAAACCCTGCACTGGTCTGGTCAAGGCACATATGGGAGTTGATGCTTCTAGCTCCTCCCCCCTTTCTCTCTCTCTCTCTCTCTCTCTCTCTCTCTCTCTCTCACTCACTCTGTGTCTCCTCTCTAAAATGAATAAATTAAAAATAAAAAAAAGGAAAGAATATTTAACATTGTTCACAATAGCGAAGATCTGGAAACAGCCCAAGTGTCCGTCAGAGGACGAGTGGATTAAAAAAGCTTTGGTACATATATACTATGGAATACTACTCAGCCATAAGAAATGATGACATCGGGTCATTTACAACAAAATGGATGGACCTTGATTACATTATACGGAGTGAAATAAGTAAAACAGAAAAAAACTGACAACTGCATGATTTCATACATAGGTAGGACATAAAAACGAGACAATAATACATGGACAAGAGTGTGGTGGTTACGGAGTGGGGGGAGAGAAAAGAGGGTGGGAGAGGGGGGAGGGGAGGGGCATAAAGAAAACCATATAGAAGGTGACAAAGGACAATTTGACTTTGGGTGATGGGTATGCAACATAATTGAATGACAAGATAACCTGGAGATGTTTTCTTTGAACATATGTACCCTGATTTATTAATGTCACCTCATTAAAATTAATAAAAATTAAAAAAACAAAAAAGAATATTTAAATATCAGTAAGCAAATCAATTGCCAGTGATAGGTCAACCTACAGAAAAAATAAGTATAGGAAATAAATGTCATAAAGTATTTTAATATTAATAGGCATTTTAAATATAAAGATTGTAAGGTTTTATTTTTTTGTGATAGAGACAGAGACAAAGAGAGGGACTGATAGGGAGAGACAGAAAGGGAGAGAGATGAGAAGCAACTATTTTTCATTGTAGTACTTAGTTGTTCATTGATTGCTTTCTCATATGTACTTTGACTGGAGGGCTACAACAAAGCAAGTGACCCTTGCTCAAGCTAGCAACCTTGGGCTCAAGCCAGCAACCTTGGGCTTTAAGCCAGAGACCTTTAGGCCCAAGCCGGCGACCATGAGGTCATGTTTATGATCCCAGACTCAAGCCAGCAAACCCGCACTGAAGTTGGTGAGCCTGCACTCAAACTGGATGAGCCCATGCTCAAGCCTGCAACCTCAGGGTTTTGAACCTCGGGCTCTGCATCCCAGTCTAATACTCTATCTACTGTGCCACCATCTGGTCAGGCAAGACAGTAAGGCTTTGTATAAATTTTACAATAAATTCTTTAAACATTAACCAATATATTATGAACATTAAACATAAATGAATACATCTAACTTTATCAAAATCTATCGTGTACTAAATCTTAAAAATTAATATATTAACAAAATCTGAAAAAAATAACCAAAGAACAATTCTTCAAAAGCCAAATGTATGATGGTTTACCAGAACTGAGAGTCTTCAGTTCTGTGATCAAGCATGCCATGCCGATTTGGCTCTGAGCCTACAAAGAAAGAGTGATTCTCAAATTACGATGTGGTTTGGACAATTGGAGTAATTTGTGGTTAAAAAATATGACATTTGGGAGAACTTATTTTGATGATTTCTGTCATATGTTTTTGCTCTACCCACATTTTAGGACTCTAGTCTACAGTAATAAGAAATTTCAAATGTTGTTCTTGAGAAGAAGCAATACAATATTCTTGATAGAGTTTCATTTATGTAAGCACAGTTTATAGAATATATTTTATTTCTATAAACTGTTTATCAGGTATATTGCATATTTAAATTAAAGTTGAAAATGAAATCGTTCTTAATTCCAATAAATCATATTTTATAGTGGAATATTTCACATAAAGACTTCTATGTACTTCTGAACCACATTTTTAGTCTGTTTGGTTTCTTTAAAGTAATTGTAACTCTGCCTAAAACCAAGCATCAACTGAGTCAACTGTTACACCACTTAAATTTTTGTAAGGTATCCCAATAATTAATCTTTGCCTAGCCTCTTAAATTATTTTAATATGATTATAATTTTGTTGTGAGAAATAAAAAAAGTTCAGTGGAAAGATACTCTTTGTATTTATCTATATAACAGAAGTCAATACTTGACATTTATTGAATACCTACTATATTCCAGGCCCTGCCATAACTGATTTGCGTACATCATCACAATGTACCTTCCAGGTCATCCTTTTCTTCATGAATCATCTTCTCCTCATAACTCTACACATTCCCTCTTTTATTGACCCCATCTTCCTCACTTCAATAATTCCCCCAAACCTCCTATTCATTCTTGGTATACTTCCAATTATCAGCCAACTCTCCTGTTTCCTCAATCCCTTTCATTTCCCCTATATCCTTTTGCTCTAAAAAATATGTGATTCTCTCCTAATGACACTCACTGTCCAGTGTAATGTTATCTGTCTCACATGCTCTCCTACAATAAACTTCCTATGGGGTAGCTGTCCACTTGCTTTTCACTGTGCTCTCTAGACCATTGTCACTGTGGCAGATTTCATTTTCTACAGTGGGTGCCACAAGATCTTCTATGGTATTCTTTTTTAAACCTACCTGTTCTTAGGCGGAAGGGCAAGAACATTTAATTTCTAGTATCTTAACAAATTTAAACTATACAATATAAGATTATTGTCTTCACCGTGTTATATTTGAAAGTAAAAGCAAAAGATGAGACCTGAAATGTAAATTTTTTTTCTTTTTTTTCATATCCTAGTCCCCACTATATTTTCTTCCCATGTTTATGTGTCTAAATTTCTACCAAAATTAAGGAAAGCTGAGCCTGTGAAGTAAGCTATATAAAAATGCCAGCCCTAAACTCCTCTGGTCCTGATCATTTGAGAATCACTATTGCTTAGGTTTGCTCAATAGAGAAGCAAAAGTAAACCTTTCCCTTTCTCTTCTTTATGTAATCCAGCTGCCATTCCCACCCTGACGAATCCATTTTCCATTGCCTGCCATGAACATAAAGTACTAGCCTGCAGCAAGTTTAGGAGCAGCTGTTCAATCCACTAGCTGTGTTTCTAAGATTTAGAGCTGCCACAGCTTGATTTGTGAAGTTCTGATTCTGAAAATCATTATGGATGTTAACTTTTCCCTTCATTTTAAATTTCACAGTCCATCAAGAAATTATTTTTAATTAACAAATAGTTGTAACTCTCAAAACACATATCTTTGGAAATTAAAACAATAACAAAAAAGTCTAAGATCTCAATAAATAATTTAAATTTACTAGGGGTGATGACAAAATTGAGGTCTGTCCTGGCACTGCCCCTAAATCTGAACCTTCCAAGAAGGCTCTTGTTCTTTTGTGTCTCAATTCTTTAAAAATATTATAAGTGGTGGCACAGCGGATAGAGCGTAGGACTAGGATGTGGAGGACCCAGGTTCAAAACCCCGAAGTCGCCAGCTTGAGTGCAGGATCATTTGGTTTGAGCAAGGCTCACCAGCTTGAGCCCAAGGTTGCTGGCTTGAGCAAGGGATCACTCAGTCTGTTGAAGCCCCCTGGTCAAGGCACGTATGAGAAAGTAATCAATGAACAACTAAGATGCCGTAAGGAATAATTGATGCTTCTTATCTCTCTCCCTCCCTGTCTGTCTGTCCCTATATGTCCCTCTCTCTGTCTCTATCATAAAAATAAATGAGTAAATAAATAAATAAATAAATAAAAGAATATTATAGTATGAGGGTTCTTTGTTTCCTCCCTAGTCTCCTGTGTTCTTCTAGTTAATTGATAATTGTAAATGGACTCTATAAATATACGTCTTATAGGCAATTGCACCCGGTGTGCTCAAAGTCAACATTCTTTTATACTTTCTTCATCATTTCCATCTATGTTTTATACTGGTAAGAAAAAAAAATTCTTTGTGTTTTAAAATAAAATTAAAAGAGCAAATGTTAACCTTTACAAATCAACTGCCACTGAAATTAGCTATCTGGAGTACTGAATCTCGGAATTCAATTTTTTAAAAAGATATGATCTGAGCTCTGTGGTTATAAGAAAATGGTTTAAAGCATCATCCAGTTCATCCAAAATTTAAATTACAGAAACCTCTGTGTCTCCTTATGCACATGTATAAATGACATAAGATTTTTAGGCTCTGGTTAAGTTCATGATTGACTTATAGCTGTTTATATCACACCACCATTGTCTACCCATGGGGTTTTCTACACAGGTCATGTGATCTGTTCTCCATTAACTCTTTATTTCTGCTTTCTAGTCATTCAATTCAGTGCAATTGAAATGACTCAATAGAACTTATACAACAGTTTGAGTAAAGTGAACACACATTACTCATTTTATTTCAAATCACTCACTGTATAAATAATACCCTGGGAATTGAGAGCATATCAAAGGGGTTTAAAAAAGCATAATCAACAAAAAGAGGCAAAGGTATAAAAAGAAAACATCATCATGTGGCTGCTAATTTAGAATCAATTTAGTGGATTTTATATTTTTCATGATCTATCCTCTCCACTATTTTTTTTTAAGAGAGAGGAGGGGAGATAAAGAGACAGACTTCCATATGCACCCCTACCAGGGTCCACCTGGCAGTCCCCGTGTGGGGTCAATGCTCAAATCAATCCAGCTATTTATCCTAAGCACCTGGGGTGATGGCTCCAACCAATCAAGCCACTGGCTGTGAGAGGGGAAGAGATGATCCAACTAGCCAGAGCCATCCTCTTCACCCTTAATAGTTAATCATATAGTACCAGTAGTTAGTAAATGCAGTGTATTTATGTGTGTGTGCATATATATAATTGTAATGTTATTTAATATACTATATATTATATAATATAACATTATATGTGTGTATGTACATATGTTTGTGTGTGTGTGTGTGTGTGTGTGTGTGTGTGTGTGTGTGTGTGGAGAGAGAAAGAGAGAGAGAGATACATATTACCAGGAGCCCACAAAAGTAATGGATATTCAAAACAAATTTGAATAGTTTTTCTTTGTCCTATTGTTCATGTAAAATAATTCCTAATCATACATTATCACAATAACATGTTTGAGTTTTGAAGCAGCAAAGTATAAAAACAAACATTAGTGCTAATTTTTCAATTAGCCTATTTTCTCAACTCTCTCTGCTATTGTAATAGAGAGTACCTGGTTAACTATACTATAGTTCTTTGGCTTTCAGTTATTTAAAATTGTCTTTTTAAATTTTGCTTTTAGAGAGAAAGAGAGAGAGGAAAGAAAGAAAGAAAGAAGAAAGAAAGAAAGAAAGAAAGAAAGAAAGAAAGAAAGAAAGAAAGAAAGAAAGAAAGAAACATCAATTTGTGTGGCCCTTAGCTATGCATTCACTGGTTGCTTCCTCTATGTGCCCTGACTGAGTAGAACCTATAACCATGGTTGGAACATGGCAGTTGCAACAATGTTCTAACCAATGGAGCCACTCACCGGCAAGGGCAGCTGTCAGCTTTTGTAAGTAATATATCACAAGATATCCAGATAGCAAGGGTAAAAGGCACATTTTGAGAAAAACTAAGTTTTTCCATGTGGTAGAAAATGTTATTTTATAAACAAATGTACAAATAGAAAAGCAGTTTTTAGTTGAGTTTACAAATCTGATATTGTATAATATTTTCATCTAGATATCAGAAACCAGGAGCTATCAATGTGGAACAGAGGCTTTACAAAAATAATAAAAGGTACATTCCAAATAGCTTTGATCAATGTTCAGATTCCTCTTGATTTTTTTTTAGTTGTTTCTAGCTCCTCCTTAAATAAAAAAAGAAAACTACTGACTGAGAGATTTGAATACACAGGATGCCTATAGGCAAGGTTTTCAGTTCAAAGGAGTCTTTTTCCTAACCTAGAAAAAAGGGGAGAAATGGTAGATGCTCCACTTTCATATCACAAGAACAAAGGTTATTAAGTCAACACCAGGAAGACTCTTGAAACCTTACATGTAATTATTAAACAACAAAATGCCTAAAAATATTTAAAAGCATTTGATTAAGAGAAACATCTTGGTCTCCCCCTCCAAAGTTGTAAACATATGTCAAATTCTTAGTACTGTCCACAAATTTGACTACATTTTTTCTTTCATCATATTTTTATGGGTCACAATATTCAAGGAAGTGTATCAAAAAACAGGAGTAGGATTTTTTTACAGAGAATTTAGAGTAATGAAATTGATATATGCATGAATAAAAATTTTAAAAATACAAAATATTTTGAAGTAACTTAATCAAAAAAGAAAGAAATTTAGAGAAAAAGTCTATGGAGCAAAATAGATTCTATATTTGTTTTGTCTAGTTGTCAGTGATGACTAGGTAGACAAAGATATATTCTTCCCAATTTTTAACAAATATTTTTTATTGTTGCCTTATATCTTTATATTCTAATAAAATGTTTCTTATCCAATATGTAATCTGTATGTTTATCTAGCACTTACCGCATTACTCAGTTTTTTAATTAATTTTCTGTGTTTATATTTTTCCTCCAAACTAGAAGCTTGTTTATGATTAGAGCTGTGTTGTATATATGTCAGCAGACCTATTTAGAGCCAGTTAAATTTCACTTAAATGAGCCAAATATAGTATTACAAAATAGCCTGTAGATACAGCATGTTAAATATTTGCAGATGCCTATATAGAACACTTTGTAATTTTTATAAAGTGTGCTATTTTAATATATTTAATTTTGAGTAAATTCTTGGCAATTTTCTATATCAATTTTTCATCATTTATATCAATATTTCCCCAAGAAAAAGAATAGATTTATGGCAGCTGAAACACTGATTATATAAGTAAATATGACAAATCTACCAGCTGCTTTTGCAGACCACAGAAGGAGCTCTTAAAGTTTGTGTTTAAAAAGTATCTATTTCTTCAAGGAAATATCTGCTCTATTACAATATGCTAGATCATCAAAAATCACATATTTGGGGGAAAGTGGTGTCTGTTACTTTTTTCTTTCTTAAAGTATCTGCAATATCCTGTCATCTCCTAAGTTCCATGTAGTTTTCTTCTGGGTGTATCCTGTGCCTTAAACAGTGCCTGCATTTGAAGGTAGTAGAAGATTATATTGAACCTTATAATTATAAAGTTTTCTATATATTTAAAGACAATTAACTTGATATTTCTTGGAATTGCTGAATGAATAAAGTGGCATTTGTCAGGTTATGCTTATTTATTTTAAAAGTCACCTATGGGCCTGACCTGTGTTGATGCAGTGGATATAGCATCTCTTTGGAACACTGACGTTGCTGGTTGAAAACGCTGGGCTTGCCTTGTCAAGGCACATATAGGAAGCATCTACTATGAGTTGATGTTTACTGCTTCTTCCCCTCCCCCATCTTTCTCTCTCTCTCTCTCCCTCTCTCTCTTTCTCCTCTTCTCTCTCTAAAAATCAATAAATAAAATTTAAAAAATATATATAAAAATGTCCCCTTATGACTGTGTCTGTAAAAAACATATAATTTCATTCGTTTGTTCATTTATTCATTCATTGTCAAATCTTTGATTATTTTGTCCCAAAGTTATTCACTGACAAAAATAAAAAAGATTTAAGTTTATCATGAATATAACATATAGCTTTTCATATTTAAATATAAACCAGTTTTATGTTTTCTTCCTTCTGTTTACAGCAGTTATCAATCAGTTTGCTACTAGTCTCCTCCTATGCTTAAACTGTACAGTTACACATCTGTGGCCTATTTAAGTAACCTACTCTACTCTTCGGAACCATTGAAATTATTTACTATACTCTAAAGAGCAGTAATTTCTGTCTTAAAGTGTTCACATTTAAAAGAATAAACTTCCTCAAATGAAAAACATAAAGAAATAAAAACACAATGACCACACTAAAACACAGAAACTCATCATTTCCTCAAACAGAAGCCCCCTGGCATGAATAAGCAATAAATATATTAATGTAGGAATAGTATAAGGATAATCAAAGTTATAGCATATTAAATTTATTCTTTTTCTTTTTTCTTTCTTTCTTTTTTCTTTTCTTTTTTTTGATTCAAACAGATATCATGGGATTCGTTTTAGAATGTGTTGTTTTATGTTAGAGATTTTTACCCAGTATGCTGCAAGAATTTTTAAAACATACAACACCTATTTACTCAGGGCCACTGATCTTTCTTCCTTTATATTGTCAAATAAAAATATGATTACTATAGCAAACACAACAATAGCTGCCCAGTGTGAATAAGCAAAATTATACCTAATTTTTGTCATATTGGCACAAAGATATTCTTTTGCTGTGCCACAGAATTTTAGTAATTAGTTCACGTGTGCCATGAGATGAAAAATGTTGATTATCGTTGTTCTGTTTCTCTCTCAGGTGCCAATTAAAGATGTTTGAAAATCCCTTGAAAGTTGGCTACAATCATATATACTGAGATTATGTAGATGAATAAGACTTTTCTTAACTTGATACTGGCAATTATTGGGCTAATTACCCTCTCTGAATTCCAGTGTCCTTACATAGATTACAGTATATACTACTATCTCATTATATTATTGTAAAGAATCATGTCACTATTTGGCCAGGCCTGATCAGGCGGTGTCACTGTGGATAAAATGTTGGCCTGGAATGTTTAGGACCCAAGTTTGAAACTCCAAAGTCACCGGTTTGAGAATGAGCTCATTTGGCTTGAGTGTGGGTTCACCAGCTTGTTCACAAGATCGCCGGCTTGAGTGTGGTATCACAAATATGACCCCAAGGTCGCTGGCTTGAGCCCAAGGTTACTGGCTTGAGAAAGGGGTCAATGGATAACCTGGAGTCCCCCGGTCAAGGCACATATGATAAAGCAATTAATAAACAACTAAAGTACCACAACTACGAGTTGATGCTTTTCATCTCTCTCCCTTCCCATCTGTCTGTCTGCCTCTCTCTCTCTCTCTCTCTCTCTCTCTCTCTCTCTCTATATATATATATATATATATATATATATATATATATATATATATATATATATATATATATATATATATATAAAATAACAACCCCAAAATATATATTCAGCCCAATACTAGACAAATAGTGAGTGGTCAGTTCATGATAGGTATCTTATTTTTTTATCAAAGTTATTGGTGTTTGATAAACTGTCACAATGAGAACAATTCTGATAGAAAAAGGGCACTAGTAAACTTATGAATAGAATGGGAGAATACACTCTATGACTATATGGCTGTTCTAAATAAACACCAGGACCATGAGATGCAAAAAATACGTAAAATAAAATACAAGTATCCACTTACATTAAAGTTTAGTGTCCCTTAGCACCGTTTCTAACTAAATAGTAAGAAGGACAAAATCATTAAAGAACCTATCTAGTGTAATTTTTATTTGATATCAGAGAATTACAATGCTTTCAAAATTGTTATATTTCTCCTGTTTTATTAGAGATCTATACCTTACAGAAATTTATATATTATAAAGTCTAAAAGAAAAGTTAATGGCAAAAAATTGTCTTCTTAGTGAGAATAATAATTTCCATTTATTATTGCAATAAATATGTACAATAACTCAAAATAAAGAGTAAAATTAGTGTCATCTCTGACATCAATTTAAGGTCATAAAAATTCTATGAAAGCCACACTTGCATAGTTGTATGTCATATCACCTGTATACCAACTTCACCAAACTTCTTAAATTCCACATCTCCCTCATTTTCATTTTTTAATTTTATTTGTCTCCAATAAAAAGGCAATTAATCTAGGTAACAAATTTTGAAATATACTTTCAGCAATTTTAGAGTAGGAAAAATGATTTTTAATATAATTAAACATAGAAAACACATTCATTCTTACCTGCAGTTGGGGAAAGCATAAATTTAGCTACCAAATCACAGATATCAGACTGAAACTATTTTAAACATTGATACTATAAATAGTTAGTGAGCGAGTGCTAAAAATGTAATTAGTGTACAGTGCTAAGAATAAGTACAGTTTGGAGAGAAATTTTCTAGTACAGTAGTCCCCTTTTAACTGCACGGGTATACTGTCCAACACCCCCCGGCTGCCTTAAAACTACAGGCAGACCAAACCTTTTATATACTATGTTTGTTTTCTTATACATATATACTTAGATAAATTTTAATTTATACATTAGATGCACTAAGAAATTAACAACAGTAACTAGTCAAGAACTAGTAACTAGTTCTATTACTAGTAACTAGTAATAAAACAATTATAACAATATACTGTAAGAACAGTTATGTGAACATGATCTCTCAAAATAGTTTACTGTATTTACCCTTTTTGTAATGATGTGAGTTGATATGATGCCTACATGATGAGATGAAGTGAGGTAAATGGCATGAACATTGCAACATAGCATGAGGTTACTTTAAGGGTTACTTCAATACAAGCACTGTGATACTACAATACTCGATTTATAGCTGAGATGGCTACTAAGTGACTCACAGGCAGGCAGTGCATGCAGTGTGAATAAACTGAAAAAAAGGTGAGATGGAACAGAAAGGTGTGAGATTTCATCACAATACCAAGTGGTGTGCAATTTAACATTTATCAGTTGTTTGTTTCTGGACTTTTCTAATCAGTATTTTCTGACCATGAAGGATCATAGATAACTGAAACTGTGGTATCATAGTAAACCACTAATAGGGGGATTACTTCATCTGCCTAAATTCCATCGTTATGTGTATCTCATAAAGAAGCACATCTGTGTTGAGTCATTTATTAAGATGTTTATTATGCTAATGCTTGCAATAATTAAGAAAAATAAAAAGTAATCTATAATGGAATATTACATTGCAGTAAAATTTTAAAAATTAAGTCTCTTGTTATCAAAAGGATGTCATGAAAATATATGTTGGTTGGAACATACTGGTAAATATATACATAAAATATTTTCTACTTTTCTAAATTTTGTTTAACTAACAAAATATTATTAAATGCTGGGTACACACATACACACACAACATACACATGAAGTACAAAGTTGCATTTATTTTTATATTTTTTATGTTAATAGAAGCTTAAAGTATGTTTAGATTAAAAAGAAAATATTTTACCTGTAAATGGCAACACATAAAATGTTTTCTAAGCCATTTCTTACATGATGATGAATAATATTGCTCTGGATGTTTGCAAACATAATTATTAAAGGGGAATGCAGTAAGCATTGCTCATTGATAAAATATTAGGTGCTTGTGCCAAAACACCAGAGAATAAATGGATAAATACCAAATTTAGCCTAATTACTTCAAAGTTAGATTAAAAAACTATAATGTTCTTTAAATTTGGCACTAATTCTTGCAAAGTTAAAAATGTAATTATTTCTTATTTTAGAGTATTTTACCCACGTACACTTATGTAGTCCTAAGAATGGTAGTTCAGTCACTTATTTTTGTCATCTCCTTTAATCCTTAATAGAAAAAAGAAGTCTTTAAATCTGTGGGAAATTTAATCTGCACAGGCATTCATTCATTAAACTCCACCTTTTAATGTTTTCTTCAAGAATTCCGAAGAGGAAAATAAGTATTCAAGATGCCCAGTGATTTACATATTACATACATGTCAAAGAATATGCAGAGCAGGAATTATTTCCTTTGATGTTATTTTTTTCTTTCTTTGGTTGCATCTGGTTTTTAATTCTATTCACATTCTGCTATGTGTACAACGTGGCCTGAGGTGAACATTAGAGGAGAGCCCTAAATCGAGCATGTAAATCACTCCTTCCTCAGTTTCACAGCCGATTTAAAGAGCATCCTGGCACTCATGCTTGGAAATAATATACTGTCGAGCCAGACTTGGCAGAGGGACTCGACTTCATATTACAGAAGAGTCCAGGTGACCATGCAATTACAATTAACCTCCTGCCCACAGTGTCCGTGATAAAGTCATGTGAGTGATGGATCTAGGAAAGTACTTGGGTAACTTTAAATGAGATTTCTGAGGTGGTAGTGTTTAATAAAATGATTCTCAATGAGAACATTTCACAACTTCAAAAAGGGTTTTCTGGTAAATGTAAATAGTTTATTTTTTTTTCTATTAAAACAGCCATATCATATGACATAAAAACAACGAGAGGAATACCAAATACAGAGGAGGTCTTACAAAAGGTTTATGAAGAGGAAACATATAAACACATGTGCAGTAATCCACAATCTTTCTAAACCTCATTTTTCCAAAGTTTGAAATAGGTTTTCAAAGCTTATTTGTGCAATCAAGTTTGTATGAAATAACTATGCTCATATAGTAACTTGAATGTCAAAAAAAAAATTATTTCCTTTGAAATTCATAAACATTTGTGTGTGTGTATATATGGTTGTGTGTACATATCTATACATATAGTGCATACACATACATATAAAATCTGGTGTGTATATTTTTCAAATAGAGTCAAAGAACAAAAGACAGAAAGACTAAGTATACATGTACCTAGTCATTTCACAATAAATATTTATAATTTTCATTGTATATATGTAGTAGATACATCTATAGTAAATATATATAACTGCTTATTAATAGATATCATGGTTAAACAAATCTCTGATGAGGCATGAATTTCCCAAACTTTGACTCACACAAGCATACTTGCCTATGTAAAATGGGACCTATAATATGGACATACATAACCCTTACTCTACTATTATAGAACTAGTTGAAACCCAACAAATTAAATTGATGTAGTGATGGTTTTAATAATAAAAAATATTTCAAGAAACTCAAGTGATCCATTCATACAAAGTTCTGATAGGTCTTTTCGAACTGAAGTCTACTATTAGAAAGAAATATTTTATAATTCAAAATGACACTATAATAAAATAAATTTTGAAACACTGATAAGTTAGATTAACAGCATTATGTATAAATAAGATAATTAAGAAAGCAATTAGAATGTCAACAATTAAAATAATAATGTTCTGTGTTCCACATTGTTATAGGTTCCAAGTGAATATGAAAGAAATATAATGAAATGACTCAGGTTTTTAAAACTCTAGCTAAGGAAACAAATCTGTCACAGAGTTTTTAAAAAGAGAAACATTTCTTTTTTAAAAGAGATGTCATGCAAGAACAACTTACAGAGTTAAAAAAAATTATAGAGCTGTTAAGATTAGAGTTCTGTCTGGTAACTGAAAAAATGTATAGTCTTAATACAGATAATAGAAGACAAGTAACAGATCATAGATTTAATGGCTACTAATGTAAGAAGTTGGTTCTAAATATTAAGATGAAGGGCTTTGAAAAGAAGATAAATTCAAAATCTGATTGCTGGAAGTTCTAAGCCATTGTTTATATGTGCATTTGTATGACAGCATGTGCATGTGTTTGTGTAGAACAAGAGAATAATGTGGTCAACATAAAACTAAGGATTACTTTAAAAGATAGACAACCAGTTAGAAATTTAGCATAAATTGCAGAAAATTTTGAATAAATTATAGAAATTCAGCATTAATTAAGAAGCTGTATTTAGAGAATAGTTTATTTGGATTGAGAGATGAAATGGGTGTAAGGCAATTTCTAAATGACAGACATCTAATCATTTCCTTAAGTATTTGACTTTCTATAAATCACCTAATTTCTCTAAGCCTCAACTTCCTAATGGTATTATTGTCATGCATAATAACACTATGAAAAAGATAGTCAGCTTTTTATCCACTATAACCATCTTCTTCTTTTATCTTAAGAATAGAATCTATATACTGGATGTGACAATGTGCCTATTTATTTACCACTCTGTGGAAACAAGGTAGAGAGAATTCAATGAGATAAAAGCTGGTGTATGTGTTGCTTCCAAGAAATGTGCTTTAAAGACTGCTTACAGCTAAAAGGCATGCTTTCTAATCTCTTTTGCCCTTTTCCCATTCCTCCAGTCTAGAATGTGGATCTGATTGGTAATCCAGAGGTCGTCTACAACTAGACCAGGAATTTCTATAAGAATGAATGTTATATATGCAGGATGGCTTTGCAAAATTACTAGAAT
The DNA here is from genome assembly GCA_037038555.1 of Rhynchonycteris naso. NCBI lineage: Eukaryota > Metazoa > Chordata > Mammalia > Chiroptera > Emballonuridae > Rhynchonycteris > Rhynchonycteris naso. The sequence continues at coordinate 270,832,141 of CM072996.1, read as the reverse complement.
CTGGGTGCCTGATGATAAAGAGGTATCAATTGGCACCCAGATTTGGGCTTGTAAAGCCAGTAGCCACAGCCACCATCACAGCCGCCTGGCCCAGGCAGGTTCACATTTGATTTGGACAGATGGTAATGAAACAACGGAGCCAAGAACTGGTGGGCCATTACCTTTAATCCTAGCTCACATCAGGAGGGCAAGAAATACACACAGTAGGAAAAAACTTCCCTTTCCATTCAGGGCTTCCAAAGCCACTGACTCATTCGAGTATTCCTAGAGTCAAGGGCCCCACCAGCCTTATTCACTTATGTTCCTCATCTCCTTCTCTCTGTCACAAACTCTGCACAAACTGGCTTCTTCTTCAGCACTCTGCCATCTAGGCTGCCTCTCTTCTGCAATGCTGATAGCAGGAACCAAGAGAGAGTGCCCCTGGTCTGTCTCATTTTATAGGGTAGAAATTCAGTCTTTAAACTAATATACAAATAAGAAAGTCTCCAATACAAAGTCACTTATCTGAGGCATCAATGAGATTCCTCATAAGAGTGCACCACTCCACATCCTGCAATAGTTAAGGGAGTGAGAAAAAGCTTAGTTTTGAGAAGATCTCAGTATTAGAAGGATGTTGAAAAGATATTCGTATTAAAAGGGTAGGAAAGTCTTAGTCTTAAAACTAAACCTTAGGCTATGAGGACCTTGCCTGCTTTGCTCACTTATAGTTTGCATGGGGTGTGGGATGACCTGTATCCCACACCCCATGCAAACTATAAGTGAGCAAACATATATATCATATTTACAAACTTATTTGACTAACAGGACTATATACCCCTAGCTTCTTTTACATGAGAGAAAAACACTTCAACATACTTAGGTAATGAAACTTGTTTAGGTTTTTGTCCTTTCACTTATATTCAGCAAAAGCTAATCCTAATAAATGTTTTAAACGGTCTCAGTAGAATTATTGTTTTATCGGAGGCCAAGTTTACATAGTTCAAAAATAAATTAAAATTGCATAAAAACTAGAGCATGTACCAAATAAAAAATTTCATATTTAGAAACAGTGATTCAGACATATATGAAAAAAGTTTTAAAACCTCATGCAACAGTAAATAAAAAATAATAATTGTTACCCAGTTTTATTATGTTCTCTGGAACAATGGTCATAATTCCTGCTAACAGGAATTATAATGTTACACAAACTTTGCCTTTATTTCTAGTTTTTCTTTCACTAAAATAACTACTCAGGCAGATTATGTGATTGTATATTTTGTGATGCATTCTGGAAATTTTTAAAATTCTGATTTTGCTCTCCTATGTTTTTACATTCAGTGCCAGAAGATAGCTTGTTTTTGCTGTTGGTTAGAGCTTGCATGCTATAGTTTTATGGTAAATCTCAATATTAAATATGAATTTCTATGTGCAAACTAAAATCAAATATGAGATATATTTTATTTTCTCTCCTTATCATTTGCTATGAGATCTCCCTCTAATCCACTAATATCATTTAACTGCTAATAAGACTATTGTAATCTTAGATAACTTATTCTGCTCCCTTTGTCATGATTTAATCTTCAATGTCTGTCTGTGAGAGATAGCAGTATGAGAGCAAATACTAAATCTCAAGGCACAGATAAATGCAGTGGCAGAGTGAAAGACACATACAGAATAAAGTAGTGGCTGTTTTTCCACAGCTAGACAATTCTGATGATAGGTGAATCACTAAATAAATTTGGCATTAAATAATTTTAATACCTTAGTATTAAATAATATGTTATATACCAGAAAGCAGAAATTATAAGTCCAGTGAAATAAAGAAAGCATGGTTGATTTAGGGAAAATGTCATCAAGACCTGGTCTATATAGCTTTATACAAATTTAAAAAATATTAATAGGCAGTATTATTTGTAAAAATAATAACATATCAAGCATATTCATAGGTTAAAATTATTTCATATTTGATCAAACATTAGTATTTAAATGTTTATTTGCACTTTGTGCCTCTGTTAAATATCATAGAATACTTTCTGCTAATTAGAAAGAGTGGGTCTAGGCCTGTCCCACTCTGCTTTGGGGCAACAATTATTCTATCTTAATATCTTTTAAAGCAAACAGATAACTTATCACTGTGATCTGACTTCTTTCAATTCATTTAACTCCCTTGAAATAGGATAGGCATCAAAATCTCTTGTAATGGACTCCTTACTGATTGACAAGGAAATCACTGTACCTTACAAAGTTTTACAGGAAAACAAATCCCCAATTTCATATCAGAAAGGTGCTATTTCTACTGGGCTACATTATTAGTAAAACCTATATATTTTACTAACAGAGATAAAGCACAATTTTCTCATACCCACTAAAAAAATAATCCAGCAGTTATTTAAGCAGTAAATAAATTACACTGAAAACATTGCAAGGCTGTTGAATTCCAGATATATATTTCCTATAAAATATTGTTAAAATAATATAAATTTTGTTTTGAAGAATTTATAATTAACAATCACAGTGTAAGACATTTGTTTTCAAAATACGTAAATTCTTTTTCAACATGAGGTCAAGTTTTGGGAAAATAAATTTATAAATATCTTTACATTTATATCTCAGTTTAAAATTAATGCATGACACCCGCAAAAAAATGAAAACTGAAATTAATGCAGTTTGGTTTCATGTATTCTATACTTCATTTATAATGATATGTAAAATTGGTGCATATCTTAAAATGATGTTACTGTGAGAAAACCCAGTTTTACGTCCTTTAAATGGTAAGTGAATTAATCATTTTCATATTCTAATTGGGTCAGACTATGACTTAAAGGGACATATTTTCTGCAAAACTCTTGGGATTCAAAAACTAGAACATAGTTCTCACGTGAGAGAGAGAGAGAGAGAGAGAGAGAGAGAGAGAGAATATCTGTATTTTCCCTGTGAGGAAAATAAAGGAAGGCACCACCAAATCAAATTCATTTTAGTTATAAGAAACTGGGATATGGACCACTTATTTCCAATTCATTTTTTGTACATAAGTGAGGATGTGCACATATCTGTACTGGAACATTACCTTAAAGTTAAAGATTAAAACTAATGTGCATCATTATGTCTTATAGTTACTATATAACTATGTAATAAATTGGAGATAGTTTGTAGAAATGTGACATAGAGGAATTCAAATTTTTCACAGAGCAAAATGACACTGCACCTTGCCAATGTCACACTAGCCCTTTATAACTATAGCAATGCCTGCAAGAGAATGTTTATTTATCCTATAAAATATATTCCTAAATCAATAAACATGATCAGAAGTAAATGTCTACAAAACAAGTTTAATTCACAGTCTTCACATGGCCTCAATTCTTTTTGTAGTTTAGAACCATCTCTTATCGGTCTCCTGTTAAACATGAATTTTTTCTACATATTTGGGATACATGAGAACCCCCAAAATAATCTCAAATATAATTCTAAATCTTACACTAAAGTGATGGGAATTTCTATATTGAGAGTTCTGAGTCTAGTCAAATAGATTTCTTCCCTAATAGTTTACTTTTAAATTTGGTTAATTAGTTAAGTTTATTAGAATTTACAGGTAGAGTTCAGATCATAGGATACAAAGAGAAAAACCATAAATATGCAGAGAAAATGAAAAATAGATATTTTAGCCCAATTTCTGCTACTAAATACAAGTGCTGAGAATAAAAGACTCAGAGATTTCTTTTTCATGTGTCCTGACTGAGGATTAAACCCAGGAAGTCCACATGCTGGGCTGACACTCTATCCACTGAGCAAACCAAACAGGGTCAGACACAAAGATTTCAAAATATCTATCTTCCACTCTTTTATACCTGCAAATATACACATTTTATTCTGAAAATTACTTTCATAAAAGAACCTAAAATTAAGAAAATCACACAAAAATATCATATCCACAAACACATAAGTTCACCTACATTGAGATGGCTTATAAAATATATTTTCTCATTTTAAACTGTCTTCATTTAACAAAACAAAATAACATTTACACAAGAATATTTTTATTTGCCAGGATGACCTGACTTCAGTCACTACTGCTCAACTAGTCATTTAGTTCTCTCATTTCTGAACAAACAAAAACCTGCTGGGTAAGTAAATAAATCACCAGAAATCGAGAGAGAGAGAGAGAGAGAGAGAGTGAGTGTTGTGTGTGTGGGTCTCCAGTAACTTAATTCTATATTTCAAAAGTTTCAAAACTTTAGTCCTACCTTCTAATGTAAAAACAAAAATAGAAAATTAAGTATAAACCAGCAAAAATAGCTCCGGAAACAACAGCTTCAGAGAAAAAGTTCATAGTTTGAGGATATCACTCTACTCTGAATCACTTCCATTTTCACTCCTAGAGACTGAACTCATTAAAAAAGATTTATTATGTTAACAGAAAATTTTGATTATAGATGAATATTTAAAAAGTAATTTTCCCACCTTTCATTTTCCTCTTAATCTAACCCATAGCCTTAGAAATGGAATATTAACTTATGACTGATTTCAACAAACTTGTGGCTTATCCCTTAGCCTGTTACTATAGTACCCAGGTGAAGTCACTTGATATGGGGATGTTAATTCAACGGCTAGTGTGTAGGAACACTCTCTAAAATTTGTAAAAGAAAAGTAAAAGCAAGTAAGTAAATAAAACCAAAGAAATTGACAGTGGCATTAAAGAACAGAGACAGACAACTGAACCATGAAACTATATTATTCTCCATTCTTAATCATAAGACTTCCTGAGTTTTAGCTGGGCATATAACAACCCAGCTAGGGACAATATTTTTAGTATGATTTTCAAGTAGATGTGATCACATGAGCATATTCAAGCAAATTGGATATAAAAAGAAATGATCTTTATAACTTCCTAGGAGTCCCTAGTAAAGTTGAAGGGCTTTGTCTTCTTGCCTCTGACTGAAAGAATGGCAAAGACTGTAGTAACTACTTTAGATCCAGCAATTAGTATTTTCCTTTAGGATTGTAGAGACTTTCTGCCAGCCAACATCCCTTTGTGATCTCATGAAGTGTATAGCCTGCCTATCCATGCTAGAGGGCAATCTGAGAGAGGAGTAAATTTCTCTCTTGGTTGAGCTGCTGTGTTGTATGTTGCTGTGTTATAGAGGGTAGCTGGCACCTTATTTAATACACAAGTAAATGGCATTACCTTAATATTATGGTAAAAAAGTAAACCAACTGCAAGTAGGAAGATATTATAATGTAGTGAGGGGAAAAGAGGTTCTGATTCTAAATTCAAACTCAGTGAATTGGAACCCGCTTTTCCCATTTACAGCTGGCGAAACTTGAGCAATTTAATCATTTTCTTGTCTCAAACTCTGTAGTTCTAAATGAGGATATTAGCATCTTTCTCCAAAGATTTGATAATATTAAAAAATAATGCATTTAAAATAGAGTGTGACCTGCCAAGTAGCGGGGATTTAAAACATGGTAGTAACCACTATAACTGGCAGAGAAAAGTCAAGTGTCCCCAAATAACTGATACTGAGGCTCCCTCTCTCCCTAAGGTCAGCTGCCTTCATATTCACTTAAATTATAGTGGTTCAAATCAACATCCTAAACCCTCTTTCAATCTTGCAAGCATAGGGTATCCTGCGCCTTGCAACCTCAAGACAGAAAAACTGAGAGGCAAATCCTGCTTCCGCAGAACTTACTTTTGATTGAATTCAGACCTCATAGAGATTTTTATCCCAAGACAGGATATAGGCTGAACATATAAAAAGTAATTTTAAAAAAGTTTAATTAAGTGTATTAATGACAGTTATATTAGGAACAACCGTAAGGTTGTAAAAATGTGGAACAAAGAGAAACTAGCTTTACACTACTACTCAACAAATGATATGAATGGTACAAATGACTTCACCGTAGGACAACACTTGTCTCTCCCATCAGATGCTTAGAGTTTGGCTGAAGTGTACATGAGTCTAGAGAAAGATGACAAATTTATTTTCTTTTCTTAGGGAATAAAAAAGACTCTAGCTGTTATGCTTATTGATCATGTATGATCTTACATAATTTCTTCTATTCTGTCTTTATTCTATCCAAGAAAAAGTCAAGCATATCATGACTGAAGAAGTTACTTAGGAAAATAATTAAGAATTTTAAAAAATAGAAGAAGAAGAAGAATGAGAAGGAATAGGAGGAGTTAGAGAAAGCAAAGAAAAACTGAGAAAAGCATTTATTCAAATATAATTTATTAAGAAAATGAAGGTAGGGCTTTTATGTGTCAGTTGACATAACAAAAATGCTATTTTTGCCTGTATATGACAAAAATGATCCTTCTTATTTGGTTTTAAGCAGTTGTAAAATAGAAAATATAGTCATAATTCAACTCGCTTCTATAATCATGTTCAATAGTAGTTTGTTAAAATTATACTGCAAACAGATGAAGGAAATGGTACATTCTGATAATTGTTCTAAGTGGTTAAAATTAGCTGCAATTTGATCAGTAAAGATGTCACAATATCAGTGGCAAACACTTTCAAATTAAAAGAAACCAGGAAGGAAGAGGGTTTGAAGAACTAAGAAAGATTGAAATTAGGTTTTTCAACATTTTAAGAAAATTTCTTGAAAGCATACTGTTTTCAGAACCTGAATATTTCTGCTAATGCTTCTCATCTTTGTTATCATTGTTATTGTGAACCATATTAGTGATGGCATTACCTTTGGTTATTTGTTATAAACTATAACAAGCTAAATATTATTGAACCTTATTCATAATAAAATTTGTATGTGCCTACTAATTGTTTTCTTAATAAATGCATTTTAAAGGCTATTCTCTTCTGTGTGCATTCTTCAATTTAAAATTTACAAAAAATAGGTAATTATGTATTGTGATCCTTCAGTAAGGATGTTCTACTGACAGGAAGAAGATACTTGACAAAGAGACCATCATCATTCATGAAATTAATCATACTGAAACAAATGTCAGGAACGCACAGCCACTTACTACAACTTGTCACAACTGCACAAGTAGCAACAAGAAATGTGTCAATATTACATTTCACTGTATAGACCAAAAGGTATATTCTTAAAGTCTGAACAGCATTTTGAAAAGGTATATGTTCCAAATGGAAGAAATATGAGCATGAAAATTTATTTCTTTTCAAAAGAATCAAGTTTCTCTTGCATTTCGTGAGCAAAGGGATCTGACACCAGTCTAACTGTGTCACTGGCAATACTATAGTTCAATAAGCAATCATTTTCCCCTCTCTGAACTGTTTATTCTCCCTTGAGTTTGGTGGCCAGAGAATGTCATTTCAGTGAGTGTTCAAAAAATAATTTCTAGGTTGAAAATCTGAAGCAGTATAGTAAACAAAAAAAAGCAGAACAGCAGCTTACTTTTATATACGAAAGAAAAACATTTCAAGATTCTTGCAACACACAAATTTAAGATGGCAGGTTGCTCTTACACCACTAATCATGGAATAATTAAAATACTGCAGGAATTTATTTAACACATGGCTCGTTCCACTTAAGCTCTTAGGTCATTCTGCTGCAAAGAGAACACCAAGTACACTTAACCCAGTTTTCTCTCTTGCTTTTTTCCCCTAACCGTTTTCCCTTGTAAGAGTATGAGTTTCTAAGCACCTCCCTCACATCCCCTTCTCCACCCCAGAATCACATAGCAGTCATTTTTTCTTACTAAACCTTCCCCCTTTTATTTCAGTGTTAGTCACCAAACTCAAGTGTTTGCTAGGTCCAGCTGCTGACTTCTGCTTAATAGGAGGAAAGGAACATGAAAATACAACTATAGCTGAGCCTTGAACAAAATGGGCTTAAACTGCATTAATACACTTATATGTAGAGCATATATTATTATTATATTATATTATTTTATTTTTTCAATAATTGTACAGTCAGTCCTTTCAGTTCCCAGGTTTTGTATACAAAGATTCAACCAATTGTGAATAGAAAACAGTATTTCCAATGTGCCACTGGGAATCTGCACATGTAGAAGGCCAACTGTATGCATTGTTTTATGCCATTTTATATAAGGGACTTGAGCATCAGTGTATTTTCATACCCTCAGAGGTTCTGGAAGCCATCCTCCACAGACACTAAAGGAAGTCTGTAGTTAGGTTTTTGAGGTGTCAAGAGTTACACATGGATTTTCACTGCACAGGTCAATGTCTTTAAACCCAGAAGAGTTCAAGGATATATGTTTTTTAATACCTCTCTCCTCTTCCTTCCCTCCCTCCTATCTTTATTTTTTTCTATGTTTAAGTAAAAATGCCATCAATGTTTCTATTTTTTAAATATCCAATCTGTGCTCCTTCTTATATAGTCTAAATATGATTTCAAATGAGATCACTTACTGACAGCTGTCCTAATGGATCCAGTAACCCCAAACAGATGAGATTTCTATTTTCCAAAGGAACCCATCACTCCTGGTCAAATATTACAAAGATCATTGACTAACAAATCTTTTTCTTTTCTTTTTTTTTAAGTGAGAGTAGGAGAGATAGTGAGAGACTCTGCATGTGCCCCAACCGGGATCCACCTGGCAACACCTGTCTTTTCTCAAATCAACCGAGCTATCCTCAGCACCCTGGGTGATGCTCAAACAAATCAGCCACAGGTTGTGGGAAGAGAAGTGGGAGAGAAGGGGGAGAAAAACAAATGATTGCTTAAAAACAAATGATTGCTTTTCCTGTGTGCCCTGATTGGGAATCAAACCCAAGACACTATACGCCAGGCTGATGTTCTTTCTACCCACTGGCCGAACTAACAAATCTTAAAACAGTAAGATAAACTCAACAGAATGCCAAGCCTTGAACAGTGCATATCAAATACAAAGGAATTTGCTATCAGTCACCTTCAACCTAGAAATCCAAATGAAGGAAAAGTTAATAGAAATTAACTACTAGCACATTTAGCCACTATAAACTGGAGGAGCCTCACCCTCAACTCCTCTGAAGGATGACAGCTATGCTCTTTGAGGTTGTCTCAGGATTCTCAGTCCCATGAAGCAAATTTTCATATATTCCACATAAAAATAATTTTGGGCAATCTCAAACATAATCTCGACATCTTGGAAAAAAGCACACAGGCATTTTCACATGACACAACAACAGACAGGTAGAAACTTGATGCTTCCTGCTCAACTCCCTCCAACCACCTTCCCCTCTCTTTCTCTTTCTCTAAAATCAATAAATAAAACATATTTATTTTTTTTAATTGAGAGGAGGGGAGATAGAGAGAGACAACCAATGTGCTGTAACTGGGATCCACTTGGCAACCTTTACCTGGGGTTAATATTTGGAACAACTGGGCCATCCTCAGTGCCTGAGGGTAATAATAGAACCAAGTGACCCACTGGCTGTGAGGGGGAAAAGAGAGAGAAGGAGGAGAGGGAGGGGAAGAGAAGCAGTTGGTCGCGTCTCATGTGTGCCCTGACCAAGATTTGAATCCATGACTTCTGTATGTCACGCCAACGTTCTATCCACTGAGAAAACTGGCCAGGACCAAACAAAATCTTTTAAAAAATTCTATTACTTTTTTTTTTTTAGGCAAGAGAGAGATAGACAAAGAAAGGGACAGAGATGAAAAGCATAATTCATAGTTGTGGCACTTCTAGTTGTTCACTGATTTTTTTCTCATGTCTTCACAGCCATGCCAGTGACCCCTTATCTTAAGCCAGCGACTTTGGGCTCCAGCCAACAACCATGGGGTTATATCTATGATTCCAAGCTCAAGCTGGTGACCTGCAGTCAAGCTGGTGAGCCTGTGTTCAAGCTGGTTAAGTCTGCATTCAAGCTGGTGACTTCAGAGCTTCAAAACTGGGTCTTCAGCTTCCCAGGTTGACACTCTATCCATCGTACCATCACCTGGTAAGGCTTAATTTTTTTTAATATAGATTTCATAAAATAAGTTATTCTTATAGCTCTAAGATAACCCTTATCTGTTCAGAATCTATTTCTTTTTTTAACAGGGACAGAGAGAAAGTCAGAAAAAGGGATAGATAGGGACAGACAGACAGGAACGGAGAAAGGTAAGAAGCATCAATCATTAGTTTTTTGTTGCCGTTGTGACACCTTAGTTGTTCATTGATTGCTTTCTCACATGTGCCTTGACCGCGGGCCTTCAGCAGACAGAGCAACTTCTTGCTGGAGCCAGCGACCTTGGGTCCAAGTTGGCAAGCTTTTGCTCAAGCCAGATGGGCCAGCGCTCAAGCTGGCGAGCTCGAGGTCTTGAAACTGGGTCTTCCACATCCCAGTCCAATGCTATATCTACTGTGCCACTGCCTGGTCAGGCCCTATTATTTTTTTAATATGAGACATGGTGTTTTATCTTTATTTTATTTTTTTTTTTGTATTTTTGGCAACTACATTCAAAAGTAAAATCAATCTTGAGATTTCTGTTTTTATATAATTTTAATATAAAATTTTGTTAATTTTACTCTTCTATGCTCTGAAACAACAATGTATTATGAGATTTAAACATTAAATTATAAATTTCAAAAAATGTACCTCTAAAACTACCTGGGTTTGGTTATTGGCTTATCATTCTTAAAAACTATCTTTGTGACCTTAAATTAAATTTACTTTTTAAAATTTATTTTATTTTTATTTTATTCATTTTTAGAGAGGAGACAGAGAGTGAGAAAGAGAGAGAGAAAGAGAGAAAGGGGGGAGGAGCTGAAAGCATCAACTCCCATATGTGCCTTGACCGGACCAGTGCAGGGTTTTGAACTGGCGACCTCAGTGTTCCCAGGTCAACGCTTTATCCACTGCGCCACCACAGGTCAGGCTAAATTTACTTTTTTAAAAAAGAAAGAAAATTAACTACTAGCACAAAAAATTAACATAATGTATATTTATGAAATGAAAACATTAAACAAGAAATTCTAGAGCTCAGACTAAGTGAATACAGATAAAAAGCAAGATGAAATTACCTGGGTAAGTATCTATGTGATAAAAGATATTCACGTAAAGTACATATAAGCTACCACTCTTTTTAGACTCATCAAAAGCTTGCCTTTAGAGCCAATAATTTTATGTTAGGACCGGCACACATGGTCTGAAACAAAAACTTGTTGGCAATAGCAGATCAGTGTTCCAATGATAGTAAGCCATTAGTGGAAATTTGACACATCTACTGTAGGAGTCAATTGTAGAGCAAGATAGGAAATGTAAAGTACCACATTCATTGTACTCAGTGGTGCCCTAATGCGGGGGTCTGTAAGGACCAGATAGTAAATATTTATAGTTTTATGAGCCACAAGGTTTCTATCATAAGTACTCAATCCTAATTGTAGGTAGAAAGTAGGAATAGAAAATTGGCAAATAAATAAACTCTAAGTGGGGTTTGGCCCTGCATTTAATGACTCTTGTCCCAAAGAACTATACTTTAGGAAACACTTTAAATTATTATTTTAAAATTTTTACTTTATGTATTCATGAAGAGGCAGTCAGAGTTTAGTAGTGCCGGGATGCTCTCTTCTGTTTGCCATATATCATAAACAAGGCTCATGGCAGAAGCACTTAGACAATTTAATAATCAATTTGTAGTTATACTGGACACTAATTTAAACAAATATTTATGCATACCATCATTAAAGTTAACTTACATTCTGGACATAACGCAAAGCATCAGGAAAAGCTACGTTAAAAATTGAGAGTTGTGGTAAAAAAAGAGTTGTGCTTAGAATTATACAGCTCACTGCAATTTGCATATAGGCCTTTTATTCTGGACTTAAATTAAACAATCTATTTTTCTAATGGTTCTTGTTTGTTTTCAAACATTTAGTTTTCCCCATCTACTACCTCTTGACTGAAACATAATTGCAGATATTTTAACAATTATTCACTCATTTTTAAAAGTGATTTATAATGTTAGGTTTCTAATTTTGTTCAAAAATAGCAACTAAACTCTATAATAACAAACTCATCTGAAAAGCATTGACTTTCTTAATCTCATCAGGATTTTAAAAACAAATTACAATCTCTATGAACTTTGAACTCCTAAAGTTTAATTCTACAAAAGTTAAAAGAAAACAAATGCTATCATTATTATTGTTAACAACCATTAGGTTTCTATCAGTCACCAAAAGATGGTATTTTAAGGACCTAATACTTTCAAAAAAATTTACTAATTCAAAATAACTTTGTTCAACTTGCTAAATAATCTGTATGTATAATGCATTTATCCAAAATTGCAACCTCTTTTCTAACAGAATAATCATTCATAAGTCCACACGTAACTGGAAGCAACAGTTCTGTAATGGATGTGTCACTGCAACCTTAAATATAGCATTCGCCACCGTGAAAACTGTAATAACAGATGCTAACAAATGCCTGGTGTGATGAATCAATGCAGAGGAAGGAGAGGAAAAGGTCTGTGTAGGTGTTTGTGTGGAGTGCGGGCAGAAGAGTGACTTACAAACACAGGAATAAACAGATGGCAATGACAAAGACATACCTGGATAAATTTGACTTTTTACACCCTGAGACTTCTTTGCTACCTGCAGTTACCTATAGATCAATTGGAAACAATAATGACAATTAAAAGGAAAGTAGAAAATAAAAAAAGAAAAGTTACTTTATTACTATCACTTTGGTGATGAGACAGAAAGAAAGCAGGTATTAATAAAAAGCAAATGAGACAGGAAAGCTGTTTATTAAAAGGACCATCAATATAAATTGACTGAGCTCTCTTATATATTTCATGGTATAAAAGAGTATACAATACACTAATTTTTTTTTCTATTGAATTAAATATAATGCTCTGGGTAAGAGAAAAACTAATTTTAAGAGAACTCTTAGACTTCTGCTATTTATTATGATGAAATAGGCATTTCCAGTTAATTTTTTCCTTATAAAAAAATTAAAAAGCAGAACAAAAGACGTAAAAAGATATCCTTGGTGTTCAGGGACATTTTCCATAGCAGTATATTTGTACCTCCAAATGAGCTTCTCCCCTTCCGACAGCCACATAGGATTAGGCAGAGAGAGCTTGAAACCTAAGGCCACCCGAGACAAGGGCTATACATATTACAGCATTGGAATGAAACACTGGATGGCTACAGTCTAGGGCAGGGGTGCCCATACTTTTTCAGCTTGCGAGCTACTTATAAGATGACCAAGTTAAAATGATCTACCTACAATAAAAATGCAAAACATAAATTTATCTCTTCTATATTATCATTATTTAAGTTACTATTATTACTATTTAATATTGTGAATTCTTCTTTCACTTTTCTACTTCTCAGCTCTCTTTTTGGAGGAAAGTCAATGTCATAGTTTTTATGAACAGTAAGAAAAAGCCGCTCCACATTTCCCTTCTTTGGAATAGCAATGGCACACAGACAGATGAGGCAAATGCACTTAGAATATGACATAGTGAAAACAATCCCCTCCCATTCTGTATGAAAGTGGTAGGTTTTAGGCTTCTTACCCGGACCAGCTATGGCACTCATTTTTATACTCTTTGTTGTATTTAGTTTAAATAAATTGAAGGCTAACTACGCAGCAATGTAACTGAACAAGTTAGCACGGTTTAACGCGCATGCGTAGGATGTCAAAAGTTTAGACGTCAGACTGGCTACCCTGTATGCCAATCAAAAGACAAATGTCTTTTTAATGTCATGTGATCTACCCACACTTCCTTCGCGATCGACCAGTACATCGCGATCGATGTATTGAGCACCCCTGGTCTAGGGAAAAGCAGAAGCAATCTTATATACAATTTTGTTCAGCTTCAGATTAACCTGACAACTGAAAAGGGATTGAGATAATCTCAGATTACTAAAAGTACCACAATTCTTGGGTCAAAAGCAAACATTCTCTCTAAAGAAAATTATCATTTTTTCAAGTCACAGAGCTTTGCAAATAAAATGTATAATACATAATCAAAAATAACTTGGATCACAATGCAGGACAATATAAATAAAACCCAGCCAGCCCCCAAAAATAAACAACAAACAATATGAACTAATCCATGGGGAGAACAGTATTGATATTAGTAGATATGGACATTAAATAACTATAAATATAACTAAAAAAATAGCCATATAAACATTAATACATGTTCAATAAGAAAAATACATGATAAGATTATTTTTTAATTTAGAAAATTTATTTGGTAACAAAAAACATAACAAAATTAAGAACTTAAGGAATGGAATAACAGCAGATTAGACAAAGTAAAAGCAAGAGTTCATGGATAAAACATAAGTAATGGGAAAAATTCTAGATTAAAATACAGAAGGAAAGAAAAATGGAAGTTGAAGAAGACAAGAAATGAGGCAAGTACCATACACTGAAGAGTATGCACATACCTCTAATTAGAGTCAGAGAAAGGGAGAAGTAAGATGAGTAAAAAGTAATGTTTTAATAAAGTAATGGGTAAGAAATGCAAATATAAAGACATAAAATCACAAATTCAATAAACCATATTAAGTCCAAGCAAAAAAATATAAAGTAATACATTGTGGGAGAGTACTGTCTCTATTTCATTGTAAAGCCAGTAGCCCAGGCCACCATCACAGCCACCTGGCCCATGCAGGTTCCCATTAGATTCGAACAGTCGGTAATGAAACAAAGGAGCCAAAAACTGGTGAGCCATCAGCTTTAATTTTAGCTTGCACCCGGCGGGCAAGCAAAAACACACACTGGGCTCCAAAACCCACTCATTCAGTGCTCACAAAGCTACTGACTTATCCGAGTTTCCTAGAATCAAAGGTTTCTAGCTGACCAGACTTATTCACCTCTGTTTCCCATCTCCTTCTCCAGCACAAACTCTGCACAAACTGGCTTCTCCCTCAGCACTCTGCCATCTTGGCTGCTTCTCCTGGCCTCCACATGGCCTTCATCTGCTCTACTCTCTAATACTTCAGGAACCAAGAGAGAGCAAGCTACTGGTCTGTCCCACTTTATAGTGTAAAATCAAAACCTCCAATCCAATTACACAAACAAGGAAGTCTCCAATACAAAGCCACCCATCCGAGGCACAATGGGATTCCTCAGGAGAGCGCACCACTCCACATCATCCAATTATTCAAGGGCGTGGGGAAAAGCTTACTCTTAAAACAAAGCCTTAGGCTATAACGACCCGGCCTGCTTACATTACAGCCTTTCCCCCACATTCATGTTTCTTCAAATCTTACAAACAGAAGCACTGGCTGGACTGGTCTTTACATGGATGTTTGTATAACAATATTGAATAATAGAGTTAGTGCATCACTCTGAGCCAAGAGAGGATTCTGTATGTTCCAGTATAACAAAGGCAAAGCCATAAACGCTCATGTTCCCTCAACTGGCAACCTAGAATTCTATAGTCAGTATAGTCAGAAAAATATCCTCAATATTCAAGGTGATTTTCAGATAATCTTGTTGTGAAAATGTATTACCAATAGACCCAGACTCAAGAAATTATAAAAGCTAATTTTGCAGCATCAGGCATATGATTATAGATATAAGAACTCAGATGCATGATGGTAATAAACAACAAATATGAAATACATATATGGTTAATTTAAAATAAATATTTATATAAAAATAATGTGTGTTTGGAATATAGAGCTAATTACAATAAAAGAACAATGGCATTCAGTTTGGAAAAGAGTTGGTAATACTAAGTGTTCTCAGGCAATTTTTTTTCTAGAAGGAAGGTTAAAATAACAAATAATTTTGTTTAATATAAAAGGCATGCATGCTGTAATCTTTACGATAACCTTAAGTATATAGTTTGCTTGTCAGAGAATAAAGAAAGATAAAAATTGAATTAAATTTCCACTTTCAAATATGTTTTACAATAAAAGAGATTAATAGAACAACTAGGTCAGGGTAATAGTATGGAGAGGCCTTGAATAGGAACATAAGGGACAAAGTTTAGTACCCTGAGGCAAAAACCACACCAGATTCACTGACAGAAGATATTGAACACAGTGCAGTGCTGAACACAGCACAACAAGGATAGAATTAGCAATTCTGATTAATCAATAGGTGGGGATATTTGAACTACTTTTCTTGCCATTTTGTTTGCTATAAAGAAGTTTCTCTTCCTGACTTCCTCATTCCTTTCTCTCTTTCCTGATTTCCCTATTCTTGCCCCTGCTTCTACTTATGTGTATCCATAAATATCCGTAAGGACTGGGGATGGGGACACCTTATGAAACCTAGGTTCCTCGATGCATGCCACGTGGTTTCTGAGTAGTCATTGTCTCCACAACAATAGTATATATATTCTTCTCATCTTTACATAAAAAAAAATTGATGTTAATGTTTAAAGAGCCTTTTACTTGCCCAAATTTTGATGTATTGACATACTGCCTTTTGACAAATAAAAATGAAAATAAATCTTTGTCTTGTTAGGATTGCCAATAATTCTCTTCTAAGGTATCTTTGAACTATGCTTCCCTGAAGTCTCAAAAGCATGCTTAAATTTATTTACAAAACAAAATATATTACAGCATTTAAGAGTATATGTATGAATTCACAGTAATATTATTATGCATCAATGTCACTATTTTAAAAGAATTCTCATTTAAAAGTAAAAGAAATCCTTGAAAATTTTTCTCAAAGTATAAAGAGCATTTTATAGTAATAATAATAACTATTAAGTGATTTTAATTTCTTTACTGAACTGAATCAAGCAAAACATAAGAAAGAAAAAATAATATAAATAAATATTACTTTTAGGCATGTAAAGCCAGTAGTTGCAGCCATTATCACAGCTGCCAGGCTCATACAGGTTCGCATTAGATTCGGACAGTCGGTAATGAAACAACGGAGCCAAGAACTGGTGAGCCATCAGCTTTAATTCTAGCTTGCACCCGGCGGGCAAGCAAAACCACACACTGGGCTCCAAAACTCACTCATTCAGTGCTCACAAAGCTACTGAATTATCCGAGTTTCCTAGCATCAAAGTTTTCTAGCTCACCAGATTTATTCACCTCTGTTTCCATCTCCTTCTCTCTTCACAAACTCTGCACAAACTGGCACAAACTGACTTCTTCCTCAGCACTCAGCCATCTTGGCTGCTTCTTCTTACTTCCCCCACATGGCCTTTCTCTGCTCTGCTCTCTAATGCTAATCTCAGGAACTGAGCGAGCAAGCTCCCAGTCTGTCTCACTTTATAGTGTAGAAATTCAAACCTTTAATCCAATCTACAAACAAGGAAGTCTCTGTTACAAAGCCACTTATCTGAGGCATAATGGGAGGATTCCTCATGAGAGTGCACCACCCCACATCATCCAATCAGTCCAGGGTGTGGGGAAAAGCTTACTCTTAAAACTTGTACGTGGGCAGCGCCATCTTTAACAAAGTGAGCATAATATAATTTATCTGCCCAACAAGCCACAAGCTGCTAATTCTTCAAAACTTTTGTTTCATGGGTATTGGGAAAGATTTTTATTTCTCTTCATTCTACTCATTAAATCAATGTAAAAATATGTTCAACCACAAGAAATTGAAATTCATCCATTTTTACATGTAAGAATAGAAATTTCATTTGATTAATATTTCAATAACATTTCAGGCGCTGGCCAGTTGGCTGAACAGTAAAGCATCAGCCTGGCACCTGAAAGTCCTGGGTTCAATCCCTGGTCAGGGCACACAGGAGAAGTACCCATCTGCTTCTTCACCCTTTCCCTTCTTTCTCTCTATCTCTTTCTTTCCTTCCTTAAGCCAAGTTCCACTGGAGCAAAGTTGGCGTGGGCGCTGAGGATGGCTCCATGGCCTCTGCCTCAGGTGCTAGAATGGCTCTGGTCACAATAGAGCAATGTCCCAAATGGGCAGAGCTTTGCACCCTAGTGGGCTGGATCCCAGTTGGGCGCATGCGGGAGTCTGTCTGTCTGTGTGCCTCGCTGATTCTCACTTTGAAAAAATGCAAAAAAATAAAATATTTCAATAACAGTTCAAAATACATTAAGGCCTTGAGTAGATGTTCTGCAAATTAGAATACTAAAATAGCCCTGGCTATTGGCTCAGTGGTAGAGCATTGACCTGGCAAGTGGATGTCCCAAGTTTGATTCCTGGTCAGAGCACAAAGAAGAAGTGACCATCTGCTTCTTTATCCTACCCCTTCTCTCTCTCTCTCTCTCTCTCTCTCTCTCTTTCTCTCTCCTCTCTCTCTTTCTTCCTCTCCTGCAGCCATCGCTCAATTGATTAGAACACATTGGCCCAGGGTGCTGAAGATGGCTCCATGGAGCTTTTGCCTCAGGCACTGAAAATAACTCATTTGTAAGCATGGTCACAGGTGGGCAGTGCATCAGGCCCTACAGGGTTTGCCAGCTGGATCCTGGTCAGGGCACATGTGGGAGTCTGTCTCTCTGTCACCCCTCCTGTCACTTGGTAAAGAAAAAATATATATTCAAAATGTTATTTTCTTGAGATTCAGACCCAATAAATGTTTTAATTTTTTATTTTATTTTATTTTTAGATGAGAAGAGGGGAGATTGTGAAGCAGACTCCCACATGTACCACAACTGGGATCCACTGAGCAACCCCATCTGGGGCCATTGCTCAAGTACTGAGCTATTTTTAGCTCCTAAGTCTGTTGTGTTCTAAAGGAGCTATTACCAGCACCCTGGGCCATGATCAAACCAATTGAGCCACTGGCTGCAGGGAAGGAAGTGGGAGAGAAAGAGAAGAGGGAGGTGGGAAGAAACAGATGGTTACTTTTTCTGTGTGCCCTGACCAGAAATTGAACCCAGGAAATTCAAATGCTGAGCTGATGCTCTATCCACTGAGCCACTGGCCAGGGTCTAGATCCAGTAATTTTTAAGTTCCTATTAAAATAAACAACTATTAAGAACTCTCCTCTGAGCAAAATGAATAAATGATTGCCAAAAATATAAGCCATAAAAATCTAAGTTTGAAAATTCCTACTGAGTTACAGTGCATGTATTATTCTCAAGAAAGCAACTGCTATGTATGTGTGCTTGCTGTGTATATAGGTTATGTTGATATATGATATATGAGCATATAATTTATTATCCAAACAAATTACTTTTAAGAGTGTAAGAAATCTCCTTTTACAATTATTCTGAGTAAACCGTATAAACTAGAACAGTTCTGGGAAAATGAAATGTTTCCTCTATAAAAATAGAAATTGATTTTTCTTAATCAAAGGAGAATATCCTTAATCAAAAAAGAACAAGATGAGCAACATATGCCTTTTATTTATGACATACTGTTTATGAGAGTTTATTTATAATAAATTATCACCACTTAACTATGAACTGTGCATGTCCTATATAGCACTTACTTTTTTTTTTTTTTTTTTTTTTTTACAGGGACAGAGAGAGAGAGTCAGAGAGAGGAACAGATAGGGACAGACAGACAGGAACAGAGAGAGATGAGAAGCATCAATCATCAGTTTTTAGTTGCGACACCTTAGTTGTTCATTGATTGCTTTCTCATATGTGCCTTGACCATGGGCCTTCAGCAGACTGAGTAACCCCTTGCTCAAGGCAGCGACCTTGGACTCAAGCTGGTGAGCTTTTGCTCAAATCAGATAAGCCCGCGCTCTAGCTGTTGACCTCGGGGTCTCGAACCTGGGCCCCTCCGCGTCCCAGTCCGACGCTCCATCCACTGTGCCACCGCCTGGTCAGGCAGCACTTACTTTTTAATCACAATATGACAAGCATGTGTTATGGCATATTTCATAAATAACACTCAATATGACTTTGAAAATTTTGAGACATACTTATTGTGCAGTGTCAATAGTTAAAACTAATTAACTAAAGTAGTTTTCCTCATTTTTAAAATATTACTTTATTTTTTTTTACTACTCAATAATGTTTATAAGACATAATGTTGATTAATCTGATTTTAATTTCAGAGATCAGAACATAGATATTCCCATGCAGGTAGTAAATTATTCAGACAATCACAAATGAATGGTGAATAACATATGTTTAAATTTTTACTAAAACGTTTATCAAGTCTGTATTTGCAAGTATATTTTGGCAATTTTATTTTCTTCTACAAAATTATGGGATTGCAACATAAAACACTAGTTGATACTGAGTTCTGATTTATACCTCAGTACATTCTACTTGTCTCCTCAGTGTTGTTATGTTTTCATTCAGAGCAGAGGGGAAAGAGACACCAAGCGCTAATGAAGCTGTTCGGCCCTGTGGCCTGATGTTGGAACAGCCAACGCTGACTTCATCAGTATTTAAGTTACAGGAGCAGAGAATGTTTTCTAGTTGTGCATTGTTCCAGTTCTTTGAACCAACTGCCATGGATTCTTGGAGCTTGACCACATTACAATTTTCACACTTAGCAACTGTAAAATTGTTAAAGCGATATCTTTCCACACGGTTTATCCGTTATTACTGCTAAGTTTGGCATACCACCTTAGTTACGGGTTTTAAATGCCACTTTCATCACTTCCCAGGGTAACCTTGGCCATGAAATCGGAAAATCAGATCATTTTCTGGTCTGTTTTCTCCCTTTTCTTTGGATGAGATTAGATTTTGCAACGCTTGACTGACAAATCTCATTTAAAATTCAAGGAGAGGCCTGGGCTCCGACCTCTTAAAGAAGTGGGAGGTGAGATGTCTTAAGCAGTGATGAGGAAGAAAGGACTGATTTCAACTTGTCACACAAAGGCAATTAGTGATTAATTCACACGGTGAGACAAAAATACTTGTAAAGGTATAAAGAGTCTTTTTGTGTCAGGTCATAAAGTTATTAAAGATTCTTTAAAAATACCAATCATGTTCAAGGGTTGCTCTTCGCATATTTTATTTTTTTCTCAACTTATATTTCTAGGTCTGTTAAGTAATAAAACAAACAAACAGACCAAAAAGGTCTATTTATTCCATTAATGTATTCCACAATAAATAGGACAAATTATATTTTATTTTGAGAAACAACCAATACAAATCTGAAATGATACATTTTCCATGTCATAGTAACTTAAGGTCAATAGTTTTATTTTTCAGGGAAGTAATGATTAGTTGTTCAGTTGTATAGTATTCAAATACTACGTTTTTGGGCAAATTTATCCATTGTAGATGGATGAAAAAATGTGGTTGAAGTAAGGCTGAAAATCATAATTTACAAATGCCTCATACTTAATACTATGAATTCTTTTTTTTTTAATTTTTTTTTATAAATTTCTTTTTATTTTATTCATTTTAGAGAGGAGACAGAGAGTGAGAGAGAGAGAGAGAGAGAGAGAGAGAGAGAGAGAAAGGGGGAGGAGCTGGAAGCATCAACTCCCATATGTGCCTTGACCAGACCAGTGCAGGGTTTTGAACTGGCAACCTCAGTGTTCCCAGGTCGTCGCTTTATCCACTGCGCCACCACAGGTCAGGCAATACTATGAATTCTAGACTTGTTCTAGATGGTTTCAAATCTTGATGATGATTTTAGGGATGAGTTGGTATTTTAAAATCTATGTTCTACTATGCAAGTTTACACTAAACTGTTGAAAGAAGAAAATTACCTAGATATATTATCATGAGAATTTCAATGAGTAAATAGATCAATGGGATATCCAAAACATTTTTTTGCCATTAGAGACCTGTTCAAAATTGGAAGGCCATTGGATTTAAATATATAAACTTTGAGGAAGAATAAAACTTTTCAGGGTCTACTAGCTTAAAATGATAGTTACTTTTTATTGATTTCTACACTGACCTGTTTCTTTCTAAAATTCTTTTTATTCATAGTTGCATTTCTAGGAATTATTGGATCACATATTGCATCATTACATCATTGAGGCTGTTATGATTTCAAATAGAACAATTTAGTTGTCCTCAATTTCTCTTTAGATACAATTAGTTCCTGATTTGCTTCTAGTCAATTTAGGGTTCTAGCCAAATACCTGATCAAGGAATAAGCTGAAATTCATTTTTAAAATGTTATGTTAGAGAAACTGTGTATAACAGTAGCTTGCATAAAGTCCTAAAATAAATATTTTTGAAAGATTGAGCTATCTCCTTTAACCCCTTTGCCTGTTTAAATATTTCAGTGCACATATCACGTGTTCAGATGTAAGACCTCAAATGTTTCAAAATCAATTACAGACGAAGAGATTCACAGCTGCTTAAAAGTTTAAAAAACTTAATTTTCTCCCCAAATGAAAAATCTCTTAGTACTATGGCAATAGGCACCATCCTAACAGAAAACTCAGTGAAGGTTGATTTTATTTTATATAATAGGTACATTACTGAGAAGTTGTGCAAAGCAAGCATATGTTCCAAAAGAAAGAAATTCTCAATAAATTTCATTACACTTTCAGTAAGAACATCTCTTAGCAGAAGATGTCTTCAGTATGAAAGAAAAATTATTATGTACCTAGGAATTTCAATACTTATTTTAAAATTTACTCCTCCTGTATCCTTCAGTTTCTAATATCATATATCTGGTGAAGATGCCTAGCATGTAAGGAAAAAAAAAATCAGTGAAATTTTCACTTCTGCAAATCTCAAAGGTACATAACATATCTTCACTTGAAATCTCAAATGTGTGTGTATATTAAAATATACCATCCATATGATTTTCATTTAGTTTATTATTTTCATTAATTTCATAAGACGATTTCATTAGCTGTTATTTTGATTATACTGTTTGTGTGTTATCAACACAGTTAACTCTATTTTATTCAACAAATGATGATACACCATGTATATAAAATTGTTTTTATTAAAAGATAACAAATGCTATAAAAGATACATATGAAAAATAATACTCTTGATTAAAGACTTATAGTTGTGAAAGAAAAAATGATAAAGAAAATATATAGGTAATTATAATAAAAATATTGTATAGGTTGCATTTCTACCAAATCTCTCTTTTTTTTCAAATAATGCTACTATGTAATCTATATTTTATTAATGAATTATTCCCTTGTGTGGTCAATAGATTTCTCAGTCATTAAATGTATTTCCATGTTGAATTTTCCTTTTGACCATCTATAAAAAGTTTTCTCATTCAGAAGAAAACTATATAAATTACCTGGTTATGTTTCATGTAGCCAATATTTACTCACCGTCAACAACTGCTTTAAGGCTTGGTTATGTAATTGAGAAGTAAGCATTCTGGGTCATTAGATCCTTCATACTAATACATTTTACTATAACTTAATTCGCTAATATTGTTCTGTGCTAATATTGCCACACAGTGAAAATATATTAGATATGTGGACAACTCTCATCCGGTTTTAAAATGTCAACACTCTTTCCCTATACAAAGAAAGCAGGTTTTTTACATTGCTTTTGTACATTCTAAAGAGGTTGGTTGTATTTTCTATACAGGTTGTTTTTATGCTCGCCAATTTATATTTCAACATGAATTCGTTTCCATTAACCCAAAGGTGTCTATTTTTCTCAGTGTCTTAAAATGCTAAACATCCATTGTAATCCAATTGTTTTACTCCCCGGTACATAATTAATAGCAATGTATGCATATATTCAGGCTTTGCAGATGTAAAATGAATAAAGACAGGCTATGGTAGCTTGGAATCCACTAAGAAAAAAAATGTCTGAGGTTATATTTGAACATATCATTAGGATTCACAGTGTTGATTTGAAAAGAGTGCTTTAAATATATACCTTTGATCTAAAATCCTAAATTCACCCTGAAAATACAAAACAAAACAAAACAATATGCCCAGCTGACAGTCTGTGGCTAACAGTTCAAAACAAAACATTAAGTGGAACTCTATCACCTGTTTTTTTAAGCAAATAAGATTTGCTTTATTTTTAATTTCACATATTTCACTACTCTGATACACTGCTCAAAGCTTGGCTATTTCATCAGGTTCTTAAGAGATCATTCAAATATTCTGACAACTGACAGTAATTGATTATTTAGTGTGGATTTTTGTGCTTTAAACCATGAAGCTGAACTAATGCTACAAAGATATATACTCTGTATTCAGACTGTCAAATACAAATAGTAAGATCACATCCAGGAGACCAAGTTTTTAATTTGGCATTTTCAATTTCTATCTATTTAAAAAGCTTTTTGATTTCTTACAAGTTTTTATCTGGTCATCTAAAAGGAAAAAAAGACATAAGAAATATATAGCAACTTTCCAAATTTTCAGGATTTTATTTTTTGAATCTCAGTCCTTCTTAACCCAATTTTAACTACATAAAAAAGTATGGAATTAAACAAATACTCTGCTTTGAATGATTGTGTGCAGACTTCATCAAATCTTATTGATATTTTACAATGTCAGAGAGACCTATACCCTAGATAAGGTATCAGTAGCCATTTCTTGTATGGAAAAGACATCTTTTTTACTGATACTCTGGTCTTTAAAAAGTATAAAGCCAATTTGATGGCAAGTGTGGATATATGTTATTTCACCACCGATCGGATTAAATGTAACAGCTTCCAGAGATCCTGCAAGAACTATTATGATGTCAATAAAATGTTCCATGAGTGGCAGGTCTAAGCCAGTGACAATTCTCTCTCTACTGAAAGACTAGACTACTGAAGATCCAGTCGCATGCTGAGAACACCCAGAGGAGCACTTGGCAAGATTAGAAATAGCCCTGGCCAGACCAGTATAATTTCTCCTTTTGACAATAATAAGCATATAACAAATATGAGTTGACGAGGGGTACTGACTTAGAAGGATGAAGCTAGACTTCTACCATTAACAATATATTTGCATTTGGTAAATATAATTTATCCAACACTATTATGTACATGGTGACCAAAGTCATATGGAGAAAATTTCACATAATTTAGGAGGTACTAATGACTTTAAGAATTAATATAATAATATTAATTAATATTAGTTTCATCTATAATACTATTTTTAGAGGATAGGTTAAATTTAGCAGATAAACTATTAGTTTTAGCATTTAGCTTAATTTATTTCAACTATGAACAGTCGCCCTATAATGTATTAGAACCCAGGAAACATACTCTTTTATTTAACTAAGACAAAAATAAAAATTTATTAAGAGCTATTGCAAAGTATTTTGTGGTCTGAAAAACATTCAATGCCATATTTCAATTCCATAAAGAGTAAGTTTTCTTTTACTTTCTTAATCAAGAAGAAGTTATATAAATTTGTTTGCTTTATTTATTTAAGCCATTATAGGTCTCATTTCCTCTAGTTCCTTGTTTCATGAAGTGTGATAAAGCTTAGAACTAAATTAGAGTCCTAAATAAGGACTGATGCATAAATTCATTACAATTTACATAGACTATTCTAGGCTTGACTATTGAAGATAAAAATAAAATCAGACGAGAAAGGGACAATTAGATATTGTGGCAGAAGTTATCTCGTACATCATTTATACTGTGATATATATTTCCTCTTCACATTATTAGTACAAACCCCAATATTGTAAATTTACTATGAATGTTTTGAGACAGAAACACTGGGGATCATTATGAAACACAAATGATGGTCTATAACTAATACCATTGAAAAATTAAATTTAGTTAAATAATTTTATCAACTTTGACCAATAATAAATATGAAACATATAACTATTATCTTCACTATTAATTCTGCAAATATTTTTATAGTTTTTATGATTTGTCAGCCTTTGATCTAGGCATCAAAGGCACAACAGTAAAGACAACAGAAAAATAATAAAAGTACAAAACGAAATTCACAGAGATCATCTTACTAAATCAACAACCCAAAAGACCAGACAGATAGAGAAATGTGTGCAGACAGAAGTCAGACACTAGGAACAGCTGTAACAAACAAGGCTTGATGAGGAGGTCTCAGGTGAACAATTCTAAACATATCTCTATACACCGTATTTTGTACCCACCACCAGCATACTCTAAGTTATTGTCCATGAGGTTTTTTTCTGACATGTATTTAAATTTCCAACATTTCATTGTTAAAAATGAAGCCTAATATGCACATTGGAGTTTTTTAGGAAAAGTGTAATATAATAGCATTAGAATACTTTATTTATATCATATCTACCACTTGATCTTTTTATTGGTCTTAATTTTAGATACGGTGCATGTGTATGTATATATAGTATTTATTGAACACCTTTATATGCTAAGCACAGTACAATAAAGTCTTGCAAATGCATTTCATTATTTTAGGATCTATTCTTATTTCCTAATTACAAGACAAAAAATAATTGTATAAATGTTTATTGCTGGGATTTAAACTCATGTTTTTTATTTTCAGACCTAACCTAACATTTTATCCAACATGCCAAAGCTTACTCAAAGCAAATTTTCTATTAGAGAATTCCTAAATACAAAAATAAGCATTATTTTAAAAACAGAAAATAATTATATAACACAATTTTTAGCATTTATTAAAGTAAAGGGTCTCTAATGTAAGGCTTTTATTGCAAATTTCATCAATTCTCATTTATCATTCTTCAATCACCTTTGATTTATTTATTCATTTATTTATGAACAACTGTTTTAAACTCAGAATCTGCTGCATTATCACAGATCCTCATTCATAACGATATCTAAAGCACACATAAAATGTAGAAACCTTTTTCATAAAATTGGAAGTCATTTCAAAGTAAATCAGTAAGGATTTTAATAAAAGCACTTAAACTGTCGATTCCCACAGCTGTCACAGTATCAGTGAGCAGTGACGTAGCCCATCTTTAGCTCACTTTGTAAATCATTTGTTATAGGAAGAGTTCTTGCTATCCCTTTTCCCAACAGCAATCTTGAGGTTTCACTGTGGTCGCTGCGAAACAATGTTTTCACAGCAATTTCACAGGCTCTTCATTTTTAATAAATATTAGCCAGCAGAGCTCTCTGGACAGGTTCCCCAGGGCCTTAAGCCTGTGCAATGGTATATAGACTTCTGTGAACACCCCTGTGGGTATGTGGATGTGCTGAGGGTTTATTGGAATGCCTTACAGGGGAAAAAACAAAAAACAAAAACCGCAGAAACGCTGCCCAGAATTTCAGTGACTTCTAGACTGACTTTGTTCCTACCATATAGCTGTGAAATAACAACTTTAAAATGACTTTGCATTTGCTGGTAGTTTTTTTTTTTTTACATGGTTAACTTCTGACAGGATGAAATGTATTGATCACCAAAAAAAAAGTACATTTTATGTAAGTATCTTGTTTTTTTGCATGTATATTTACAAAAGTAAAAGTTTAGACATTTCTAGTGCTGATGCATAAGCATATTGTCTAATTCTATAAACAACTGATGGTATAATATCCAATATAACCTAACTTCTGTTCACAAAACAAAGAGGGTTGACAGTACAGAGAAAAATGTCCATTTCTATGGCTGTGACATGCTAAGGAAATATGAAGCATTATAATTTATTAAACCCTGGAACTTACAGCTCAATATTTTGAATCAAATTAAATGGTACACTGAAAGCTATCAGAGAATGCAAAACTATCATTTGGCCCATGCTGAACCATGTAAGTCTTTTCAAATAAGAAATTTTTGAAGAAAAATTGACACATTTATGCAGATACCTGTTTTGTATTTCTGCAGCCTGTTTTATGTGAACAGTTTAGTAATGCTGTTTTCTAAAAACTAGGTTCCCTATGCAGAAGGATACATAGCTCTGAATCACATATTAATTTTCAACCCATAAGAATAAAGATGTTTTTTTCCTTACCTGTATTATTCTAAGATCGTTTAAAAGATTTATTTTTAAAATTATAACATCTTCACTTGACAACATGAAAGTGAAATTGCTAAATGCATGTATTTATCATTGTTAGAATTAATATCCTTATACTGAAATTTCATGAGCCCAGCCCACTTTTGGACAGATATGGAAAGCCAATGTTATTTTTGTTTATTTCAATTCAATGTCAGTTTTCAGTGATCTCTGCCAAGTGAAAAGCTTCATTGTAAGTGAGGAGCTGCTGACATCACTGGAAACCTACTCTGTATACAGGAGTAGAGAAATGATAAAGGTATACCATCCTTAGCTTAACCCTGAATCTTTGTGTTGATATACATATGTTAGACCAATACTCTAAGTGACTCAAAAGGTATATTGAAGATAAATGAACTAATATAGAATTTAGGTAATATGCTTTCAGTGCTTCAAATAAAAATGTTTCCAAGCAAAATGCAATGTTTTGGTTAAGATTAAATGGCTCCTTGTTAATGGTTCAAGTAATGTTTTGGGGATCTTTTGCCCAAACATTTATAGTCCTTCAAATCATTAATTCATCAATTTAAGATTAGAATGTAACTCTCATACTGAAGAAAAGGTGACTTCAAATCAACTTCATTTGTAGGTTCAAGGCATTTATTGGTATCAGTTAAGATTTGAAATTCAAGCTATTCCTACCCAGGATGATTTTTAGGGCTTAAAATTAAAGACAAAGGATTTTATCAATTCTTAGAGTGACATTGTTAAGAGACAAAAATATACATATTTTAAATAAATTACCTAATTTCCCTGTTCCTCAAAACAAATTTTAATTAACTTTATTGGGGGTAACACTGGCTCATAACATTATGTAAGTTTCAAATGTACTTTATAATACAACATCTGTATATTCCATCATGTACTTACCACCCAAAACCTAGTCTTTTTTATCACCATATATTTGAATTTCTTTCCCTTTCTCACCCTCATGCTACCTTCCATTCCCCTTGGTAAGATCATACTAATTTTTAAATTATTATTATTCATTTTTTTTTTGGAGAGGAGAGGGAGAGAGAGAGAAGAAGGATGGGGAGCAGGAAGAATCAACTCTTATATGTGCCTTGACCAGGCAAACCTAAGATTTTGAACCAGCGACCTCAGCATTCCAAGTTGATGCTTTATCCACTGTGCCACAGTTTAGGCAAGATCATACTGTTTATACATATATGAGAATACGACCTACCCTTTAAAAAAGATGAATTTCCATTTGGGACAACACAGTGAATAAAACTTCGAGTGCCATGCTAAGTGAAATAAGTCAGACAAAAAAAAGTCATAACCATGTGGTTTCACTCACATGTGGGATATAAACCAAGAAGAAAAAGTAAATAAACAATAAAAACAAAGAAATTTTAAAGTATATTCCTAATTTAACATGAGGAAGAGCTCTCAGATGCCTATAACCATGACAGTAGCACTGCTGGAATGCCAAATACTTTGTTAAGCAATCTGCCAGCAGCAAGTACAAAGTACTGGTGTTATATACAGTCATAGGCATATGAGATATCTAGGACAGTGTCCTGTTGTTTCTTTGTTCCTAATATGCATAATTCATAAGAAGTGGCAGGCAGGGGGTAGACTAAGAGTGATGTGTGAGGCAATGTATGACTTAGCTGGCAAGTGTGTTTCTGAGTTTAGGCTGTTTTCAGTGATCCATTGATCACATGGTCAATTCCTGAATTCTTATAAGTACAGGTATTGATCGACTTATGACCTATGCAACTTACGACCATTCAACTTTACGACCACAATCACTAGCCACAACTGCTCCGCGTCTGGAGTAGTTTTTGTATGCACCTGTATTTTGTAATTTTGTATGTTTTGTAAATATTAAACCAGTTGTACTGGTAATGCAGTGTTTTACTTAAACCTGATGAATGTAAAAAAAAAGAAACAAAATGGTGTAGAGATGATACAAGTGGCATAAAATGAACAAAGAAAATTATGATATATAACAATAATGAAAGAAAATTATGATAAAATATGACTTAAAGATTTTTATAACATCATTTCACAGTACTGTACATATAGCCTACTCAACTTACGACCAAATCATGTTACAACCGGTCTGTCGGAACCAATCGTGGTCGTAAGTCAAGCACTAGCTGTATATAACTAT
This sequence comes from Rhynchonycteris naso, assembly GCA_037038555.1. NCBI lineage: Eukaryota > Metazoa > Chordata > Mammalia > Chiroptera > Emballonuridae > Rhynchonycteris > Rhynchonycteris naso. Next base: position 270,802,445 of record CM072996.1, on the reverse strand, counting down.
ATGTATTGAGTCAAAGTAGAAAGTGAAAGCAATAGGAGCATTAGGGCACTGAAATTAAGACACATCATATTGATTTAAACTCTTTTGATGCTTCAACTCATCACCAAGTCCATGGACCTCCATTATGCTAAAAGCCAAATACATGTATTGATCTGTGGTATATTTCTTGGAAGCCATAAGATAGAATGAACCACAAAAGGTTGAGAGTAAAACCATTCTAGGAAATAATATTTAAGCAAAATTGATATATCGGCAAATTGAAAATAAACATATGTGTCTAGAAGTACTTGCTTTTCCGCTCTTAATACAGTAGGATTTCTCTGGACTCCCAGAGGAATGTAATATAAGACATTTCTGGTGACCATCCATTTTGACACTATTCAGCATTAACTTGATCAATATCTGTAATCTAGTTAACTGTGGTTATTAGAAAGTCCACACCTTCAATTCAATAAAACATAGCCCTTGCTTCTTCTGATTATTTGAAATTTTGAGTCAGGCTTGAAGACATTAGCCATTATTCCCTGAAAGAACCAGACTTGCCAGGCATTAAAATTATACTATTGATACAATTGAATGTCCTTTGTCAACTGTGATCCAAGTAGACTTGGAGGCCCATAATTTCAACTGGATTATTTTTGTGGTTTTATTTGAATTATAATTTAAGAAAATTAATAACTCATTGCTAAATTTTCTACTTTTACTGAGGATTGCCAGTTTTATATTTGCATTTAGAATTTTATTGGCACTAAGTGTCTAGAGATTATACTTTAAGTTTTATGGGCATGAGTCTCAGTTGTTTTTCTTGCATGCTTTGGGGACCCTTAGGGTTCTCAAATATAATCTTGAATGTCCGTGGATGTTTGTAGACCTTTATCGTATGTTTAAATTCCTTAAAGTTTGAAAGAAAAAAAATGCAATTAACTCTTTTTGAAGCTAGATTTCATACAAACATAAAAACAAACAAACAAAAAAACCCCTTTGATACTTGGGGTTGTTTTTATAGACAGTTCATATAAAAAATTCATAATGGATGCCTGATCAGGCAGTGGTGCAGTGGATAGAGCATCAGACTAGGACACAGAGGACCCAGGTTCAAAACCCCATGATCGCCGACCTGAGTACGGGTTCATCCGGCTTGAGTATGGGCTCACCAGCTTGAGCACAGGTTTCTGGCTTGAGCATGGGATCATAGATATGACCCCATGGTCTCTGGCTTGAGCCCAAAGGTTGCTTCTTTGAAGCCCAAAGTCGCTGGCTTGAGCCCAATGTTGCTGGCTTGAGCAAGAGGTCATTCACTCTACTGTAGCCCCCTGCTGAAGGCACATATGAGAAAGCAATCAATGAACAACTAAGGAGCCGCAAAGAAGAATTGATGCTTCTTATCTCTCTCTCTTCCTGTCTGTCTGTCCCTATCTGTCCCTCTCTCTGTCTTCTTCACTAAGAAAAAATATTATAAGAGAGTTTTGCAGATCCATTTATGTATATGGACAAGACATATGGTTTATTATGCAAAGGGGCATCACAGAGAATATACATAGCAAAATATTCTTGATCTACTAAAAGTAGTAATTTTTTCTACTGTTTCACAATTGGCAAACTGCAGGTTATATAAAGTTCCTTCACACTTTTAAGAGCTCTTAATAGTTTTAGAAAATCTCAAAAGCTTTGAAGACATTAAAGACACTGGTTAATTAAATATACAGTACATTAAATTTTGATTTAGTTAAAACAGTACTAAAATGCACTTTTATGAAGATACAGTTTAAACTTATTTCCTATATTCTTTTATCTTTCCTTCTATCTCCACTTTTTAGTCATACATATTTCACATGAAACGTTTTTGGGGTAATCTTTACTTTAGGATTCTGTTTGTCAAAGCTGTTTATTGTCCCAAATAAGCTGAGATTTTATTACTTATGTGTTGGTAATATGTTGATGTTTAATGAAGGCTAAACTGATCACTTTTTTATCAAATAATATACATGAATGGTCTTTAAGATTGATTTTCAGCTCCTCTATCAATGAGGTGAGAAATAGGGAATTTAGAATTATTTGGAGACACCAACGTAGTTCAACATTCTTTAATCACAGCACATATTCCAACCAGGAGAAATATAGTTATTTTTTCTAAAAGAGTAGTTAACAGGACATTGCATTATGGTTGGTTTATAAGAACTAGAACTATAATAAAAACCTACTATATGTGTAGATTTATTAGAGAGTTTCTTAAGGCACTCTTGTGGAAAGATAAGGAAGAAGTAGCACAAAAACAGCAATATACATAGCAGTAACTTCCCAAACCATGAGTCCTGCTCTTAATCAGTGTGAGATTAAATACTTGAGGAATTTTTTGATAAAAGCATGGTTAGTTTTTAATTGGATGAAAATAAAGCTATTTTCCCCATTTCTGTACAACTGAAGATATAATGTAATGAGAAATTTGTATATGCAAAGTTGTAGAAACTAAATTATTTCAATAGCATGTCTTTAGAACTCATTAATCTGTTTAGAAAAAAACAAGGTTAATAAACCAAAGCAAGTGCTATAACATATTCTGCAATTACTACACATTTCCTTCTCAAGCTATTTTTTTTTTTTGGTCCCAGATTTCTTGTAAACTAAACTAAACAGAATAAATATTGAACTAATTTATCATGTTATTAATTCTGATTATTCTTTGCATGCTTCATAAATTCATAAACTTAAAAAAGGAAAAAATCTCTTTTGGTTCAGATTTTACTGTCACATGTATATGTAAACTTGTGAATTAATCATCCTAAATAACTTGAGAAATGTTTTTCTTACATATTAATTAAAGGTGCTCTTAGAAATCTAGCATTAATGTACCCAAAGAAGTTTTTCAACCTAAGAGAAAGACTTTGATTATCAATATATTTCATTCCTTTTCTCCTTTTTCCATGGGATTTTGAATTCTGTTTGAATCTACAAATTATATATATATATATATATATATATATATATATATATATATATATATATATACATACATCTTTTTAGTACTGTGCACCAACAACAGTTTAATTTAGTCTTTATTTATACCAGTCCTATTTCTATAAAATTTATACCCTTCCTAGCTACATGTACCAAGTATTCAGAAATCATCCAGTAGAGTAGCTTGTGTTCTTCTAAAATGTTTTATACATTTTGAGAATCTGATGACATTACAGGGTAGATTAATATCTGCTTTAATGAAAAAATACATGATGTCTGAGTGAGTAATATATTTGTATTTTGGTCAGTGTGCATATACACTTACAGAAACAACAATGTAAGGTACATCATTACTGATCAACTGTTTCTATTTCCCATTATTGGTATTTCTAATTCACAGTGTTCTCTGTGGAAACTGAAATACTTTCATGGTTAATTTATAATAATATTGTTTCACGCAGTTGCATCCTGTAACAAATCCTATGATTTTCTATAATTTTTTTAATTTTTATTTTATTTTTTTCAGAGACAGAGAGAGAGTCAGAGAGAGAGATAGATAGGGATGGACAGAAATGGAGAGAGGTGAGAAGCATCAATTATTAGTTTTTCATTGCCGTTGTGACACCTTAGTTATTCATTGATTGCTTTCTCACATGTGCCTTGACCACGGGCCTTCAGCAGAACAAGCAACCCCCTTGCTGGAGCCAGCGACCTTGGGTCCAAGCTGGTGAGCTTTTGCTCAAGCCAGATGGGCCCGTGCTCAAGCTGGCAACCTTGGGGTCTCGGACCTGGGACTTCCGCATCCCAGTTCGACGCTCTATTCACTGCACCACCGCCTGGTCAGGCTGATTTTCTATAATTTTAACTTATTTGTTACACAGAATTTATCTTCAAATATTATATAGATAATTAAAAATATTTGATGAAAACCTGGTTGAAGTATATATTTTGTATAGATTCACTTCACATTCTTCAGATCTAACTGCACTATACTAAGCAATACCTCACAAGGTTGCTTAAAAATTCACCATTATACCAATATTTTTTCAAAATACCTTTTGAAGTATTTTTATCTCATTTTTTTTACCCTAATGATCTGTTCTTCAAATTTAGTATATCAGAAATGCTGCAATGTTTAATTCAACCAATTCTTACATCATAATCTTGATTTCTTCAGTTCCTTCAAAATATCCTTTCAAACTTCTCTTTTATAATATCACTATTCTCTACATTACAAAGAGACCTTAGTGTGGACCTTCCTTTTAAAACATGGAAATATGGTAATTAAGAGCTTTCTGCTCCTATTTTTCTCATGCCTGTATAATGTGGAAAAGAATGGGGCCTCTTCTTATTGTTTAGCAATTCCATTCATGCACCGAAGATGTTCAGTTTATGTGTCACAATATAATTACAGTCTAAGTGGATTAAATTGCTGTGTATATTAAACACACAATTCTCTTTGATAGATGTGTATGGATATTATACAAGGCATCACTTAACATTTTCCTATTCATTTGCAATACACAAAGTAATACTTCACAAGGTTCCATTAAAAATCTACTCCCAGAAATTAAGACTCTCCTGAAACACTTTTCCATACAAACTTTTTTAGGAATTTGGACTGCAATGTTAATGGTGAATCATTTGCTAAATCAATTTCATGCCCTTTCTTCAACTCCACCCACCTATCCTCTTTTTAAATTATTTTTTCTTTCATTTTTCTTTTTTTATGAAAACCTTGAGAGGTAGCATAGTGCTGTTCTGATTTAATTCACAGCGGTGCTATTGAGTGCATAAGCTCAAAACCTCTGAGATGGTTAGAAACATGTATCAGTTAGCTGTGCCTGTGCCTGTTGGTTAAGCTTGTCTGTATTATACTATTTATATCTTTAGGGAAGTAAAATACAACTGACACCACATTTATTATTACAAATTGTTTTCCCTACCAAAATTGTAACTTTACTAGAGACCATGTAAAAGATAGAGTGGTTATTTTGAAAACTGAACATTTTTAAAAATCCTTTAGATTTTAGTAATTCCTTTATTATTCTTTTGTAATGTAATTTTGTCTTTTTGAAAGGGAACTTCAGAAATGTATTTATGCATGGTCTTCCTCTTGCAAGTCTCACATACTTAATATAAAAATGTCACACTGACTACACATACCCACCCACACAGACACTCATTACACATTTCCATTTGTGCATCCATCAAATTGGCAATGAACAAAAATTTGAAAATATTTACATCTAATATGTTATGGAAACAAAATAAGTTTTTATAGACCATTATTATAAAAGTATTGTTGTTTCTTGAAAAGTTTTTGTGCTTAAAGTCTTTCATTATGTGAGGCATTAATAGAGTACTCTATTTACCTCCAGAAATAAACTTCTTTGTATGTAAGCCAATACTTTTATCAGTCAACAAGAATACATCCGATTTCTGATGATCTTTTCTAATTTTTAACATTTAGTCTTTAAATGGCCATAATATGTTAAACTGATACTCCCTGACAAGTAAAAACATGTATTTTAAACAACTGACATAGTGTCATTAATAAGCTAATGTCAGTAACATTAGAGTTGAGGCTCTGAATATCTTACCTGTTAAAAAGATAGCCTAAGAAAAGGACTCTGAGAAAAAAATAAATGTTTAAGTACAAATTGGTGATCATCAAATTCTATTTCTTTATGGTATTTTGAGACTGAAAACTGGATGGGATGAAAATGCAACTTTCTTTCAAATGACTCACAGAAATGCACTGTGTAACATCTGAATGGGTATATCTAAAAGTATATTTTGCAAGGAACACTAAATGTAGACCATGACTGTCCCTATTAACCAAAGAGCTTGAGGAGTACTCTCTACTTACCCACAATAAAACTCAAAACATGGATCCATGGAAGTTTCTATGTGAGAGTGGATGACAGACTCTTTTATAACTTAAGTTCTTCTTTTCATTGACACTGTTCTATACTTTCTGAATCACATTCATTTTTTGTTATAACCCTTCTGTTTTGGATTCCACCAAATGATAAACTAATCCTTTTATTTTAGTAGTTTTCTTATTTACATTTATGAATAATCAACATTGAAGAAATATTCTTATTTTTAGTCAAAATCACACTTGACTTCATGAAAAGACTCTTTTGTCATACAAAAATTTGTGATCTGGACCTCACATCTTTTCATCTGCTTTAGAGGAAATGAATGTTTTTGTATTTCACATAGTAAGTGTCCTTTTCAGACATCTTTCAATTTTTACCAGATGTAGATGTCTTATTGGGGAATTAAAGCACCCCATAAGATGTGATTCAAACAGTAGTTGTTGAAGGTAGGTAATATGTGAAACTTTAAAGACACTATGCTACCATCATTCACCTAAAGTAGCATAGTGTCTTTAAAGTTGCCACTCAAGTTTGATTCATCCAATATTTAATTGCCATTCATAAAATATACTAGTATTTGAGTGTAAAACATAAAAATGAGGAACTACAACTTCCTTTTAGTCACCACAGTGATTGGCATATTTTCCTTATTCCTACTATAGACTGTCACTTGCTTAATAGCTCTATTCACTTGGGAGATCTTTTCCCTAGAAATATTCGAAAAGTTTGTGAAGTTAAGACAGGAGGGCATTTGAAGTAGCACCACTGAGAGTTCAAGCCTTGACTTCATACTTGATGCAAATACTTGGTCCCTTGCCACCTCATTCCACATCCATCAGTTTGAATGACATCCCTTCTCCATACGGAAAAAGATAAATTTTATACACCACAGAATCAAAAAGAAATCCTACTTTTCTTGAACATATATAAACCTTTCTAACACTGTTATTAATAGAATGTTTGCATGTATATTTTCTTCCCAACCAAAGAAAGAAACATTTGCTAAAAATCATATCTGAAGCAGAGGTTTACTTTTGTAATTATTGTTATTTTATTCTTTGAACATGGACATGTTTAATTTACTATCATAAAATTTTAATTTATTAGGTGCAAATTTTTTATTTAATAAATATAAACTGTTTTCCAAAATTTATACAGAAAACCCTGCTTTTAAAAGACCATTTTCTATTAATTAGATCTCAGTATTTGCAAGGTATATTCTTTAATTCTTTTAATTATGTTCATTTATTTAGGCAGCTCACTTCAAAGGCTTTTATAAATCAGTTACAATTACATAATTTTATGAGATTAAAAATATGTGCTATCATTTGTATATATATCAGCAAACTATGAAGTAGTTAATTTGAATCTACTGAGGCTGCTAAGTGATTGATTTAGTGTTTGAAGAATAACACAGGAAAAACTCTATCATATTATTGATTTGCAAAATTATAATTTAAGGCCAATGCATTTATTATTACTTTTTCTAAAATAGATTTTTAAGCAAATTTTGCATGTACCATTATTCATAGGTTAATTTGAAATGGACTCGATTACTTACAACTGAGGCTTAAACAGAAACATTGCATTAGTACGTGAAAAAATGCAATTAACTACTAGATTTTAAAATATCAGTAGAAATATATCTACAATTTCTGGAAAGCAGTTTAAAAAATAAAGGTCAAATGAAAAGTATGTCTTTAGCATTCAAATTAAAATGCATTTACATAATCCTGTCACATTTCTCTCACACCAGGCTGGTAGTTAGAAATAGTCTTCATGAATTCAGGAACTCTTTAGCTTATTTTATTTTCAACTTGTGTCACTAGGTGGAGAATATTTAGCATTTAATGGTCCTCAATTAACACTTGCTGAATAGTTAAATACAAGTTAATTACAAATAATTTCAACACATAAAAATGTTTTACTACTTAGGATATCTCTGTATATCAGTATACCTATATCTAATCTCTATTTTACCTGTACACCTAATCTCTACACCCTTCTCGAATGTGTAATCGAAGTCCCATAGAATTACCTACTAAGTTTCTCATACAATAAAACCCTCCCTAATAATAACTCCATCTCTACCCCCATTGTTTTTCTAATACTGGGGGTTCTTGGGTTATGAGAGTCTCGACATATGACATTTCGAGTTTATTATTATGCTCACTTCCATAAAAACTTTAAAAAATTGAGGCATGAGTGTTTGGGCTTACATTGTTAAGTGCCATACTTATGGATGAGGTAGGCGAACTATGCCATTTCGGACTATTAAAAGTGCCAGTGTTCCCCTTGTGTTGCTTTGGTGACATTTTTGCCCTTTATCATAGCTCCTAAATGAACGCCAGAATCTTCAGATGGTAGTGCTTCAAAGAAGAGGAAAGCCATCATGGTGGAAGTGAAATTAGATATTGTAAAGAGATCAGAAAAATAAGAATCATGGACAAACATTGGCCACGTACTAGGCCTTAGCTGCTCTATGGTAGCAATTATCAAACACAAAGACCACATCCTACAGCATGTAAAGGGATCAGTCCCTCTGAAATCGACTGCGATTACTAAACAGCGAAGTGGCATAATGATTGAGATGGAACGATTACTAGTTTGGTGGCTGAAAGACCAGCATCAGTGGCATATATACATTAATCTAATGTTGATTCAGGCGAGGTTACATAATTGTTGAGGCAATAAAAAGTGAAAAGGGAGTGAAGAGTTTGTGGCCAGTAGGGGTTGGTTCATCCTTTTTAAGTCTCATGCCAACTTGTATAACCTTAAGGTGCAGGGTGAAACGGCTAAGTGGAGATGAGAAAGCAGCAAGCGGATTTTCTAATAGGTGGGCTGAATTAATTAAAGAGAGGGGCTATAGTGCTGAAAAGGTGTTTAATGGTGATGAGAAGGGTCTCTTTTGAAGGCATATGCTTAAAAGCGCCTGCATCACCAAAAGGAGAAGAAAGCACCGGGTCATAAAAATGGCAAGGTGAGACTGACTTTATTTTGGGGGGAATGCTGCAGGTGACTTCAAATTCAAGCCTCTGGTGTACAAGGCAGAGAATGCAGGGCAATAAAGGGTATTTGAGAGGGTCAACTGCCTGTCATCTGAAGATCTAACAAGAAGGCATAGAAGACACTTCAGAGTTTTGAAGATGGTTTTCGAGCCATTTTGTGCCAGCAGTGAAGGACTACCAAGTTAGCAAGGGGCTACCTTTTAAGGTGTTTCTTTTCCTGGACAATGCCCCTGGTCACCCTGAACACCTGAGTGTCTTTAACCTTAATATCAAGGTGGTTTATCTTCTACCTAATACCACTGCCCATTTACAGCCCATGGAAAAGGTGTCATTGCCTCTTTCAAGGCCTACTGCCTCCGGAGGACATTTTCTATGGCCCTTGATCAAACTGAGAAGGACAAGAATCTGACATTCAAAAATTTCTGGAAGTCTTATAACATTTACAATGTTACACAAAACATTGCTTTTGCTTGGGATGTAGTGAGGCAAACAAACTCAAATGGTGTGTGAAAAAAATGTGTCCCCACTTTGTATATGACTTCCATAGTTTTGAGGAGTCAGTGGAGGTTGTAACAGAGAAGGTTGTTGCCACGGGTAAACAGCTTAAATAATTTGGAAGTGGAGGTTGAGGAAATCACAGAGCTACTGGCATCACATGGAGAAGAGCTGTCTTCTGAGGACCTCATTAAGCTGGAGAAACAGCAATTGAAGAAGAAGAGATAGAAATCCCAGAGCCTAAGAGATTGACTACCAAAGGTTTGGCAAGTTTTTCTATGATAGAGGAAGGGTTGGCAAAATTTCAGGCTTAGGACCACAGCAGTGACAAATTCAGTAAGGTCTACAGAGCTATTATGGACACCTTACAATGCTATGGGCAGATTTTGGAATATAAGTCATCGACTTTCCAGACTAGCCTGGAACAATTATTTAAGAAGGTAGACAGGACTGCAACAGATCCTGTACCTTTTATATCAGCTGCTTCTCAAGATGAAACACCTGTAGTACAGGTAGAATCATCTCCAGCATTTCCTGCAGGTTCCTTAGGCAATCCTGATTCCCCTGACCCAGTACCTTTAGCACCTTCTGCAGGTTCTCCTGCCTCTCCAGCTTCCACCTCCCAAGAGATCACTCCCCCCACCTTGCACTGCCCATTCCAGTGTGCGAGCCAACCATAGGAATAAAGTAAGAAATTTTTTTACACTCATTTTTTATGTTACTACAGTACAGTGTACAGTACAGTATATTTATGTCTTTTTCCTCCTTTTTCTGTGGCTTATTTGTGTTTTTATGTTTTAAATTATGATTTTACAACTGTGTTAGGATAAGTAAATGACAGGCTAGGATGTGTTTTTGCTTACATCAAAATTTGGGTTATGTCACTTCATAGGAATAGAAAGGTGTCAAACCCTGAGGACCCCCTGTACATACATACCTCATATAACAGGCCACCTTATTACTTCAAAACTTTTACACTAAGAAAAAGTGATGGTTCTGTTCTTTCCCCATCTTTCCTTTCTCCCACAGAAGAGTCCATAACTATTACCACAGGTGGAGGAGAAAATTAAAAAGTGTAAAGCCAGTAGTCGCAGCCACAATCACAGCAGCCTGACCCGTGCAGGTTCGCATAAGATTCGTACAGTCAGTAATGAAACAACGGAGCCAAGAACTGGTGAGGCATCAGCTTTAGTTCTAGCTTGCACCCAGTGGGCAAGCAAAAACACACACTGGGCTCCAAAACCCACTCATTCAGTGCTCACAAAGCTACTGACTTATCCGAGTTTCCTAAAATCAAAGATTTCTAGCTCACCAGACTTATTCACCTCTGTTACCCATATCCTTCTCCAGCACAAACTCTGCACAAACTGGCTTCTCCCTCAGCACTCTGCCATCTAGGCTGCTTCTCCTGGCCTCCATGTGGCCTTCATCTGCTCTCCTTTCTAATACCTCAGGAACCAAGAGAGCAAGCTACTGGTCTGTCCCACTTTATACTGTAGAAATCCAAACCCTTAATCCAATCTACAGACAAGGAAGTCTCTGATACAAAGCCACCCATCTGAGGCATAATGGGATTCCTCAGGAGAATGCACCACCCCACATCATCCAATCAGTCAAGGGTGTGGGGAAAAGCTTACTCTTAATTCCGAGCCTTAGGCCATAATGACCTGGCCCACTTACATTACAGCCTTTCCCTCACACCCATCCCAAGCATGAGGGCAAATAATATCACCTGGGTGACGGGCTTCCATGTGGGCAGCTCCATCTTTAACAAAGTGAGCATAATATATTTTATCTGCCCAACAAAAAGGTATGGGTATGCCAGGGAATTAATACCCCACCTTTTATCTACCAACATTAAGGGCAAGAACTTGGTTCATCTTCCAGAAAGGAGGGTATGGTGGGCTTAGATAGTTCCAGTAAGAGAAGGGAGACAAACATGTAGGTCAGATGATTGTCTCATCTACATGTTCCCCATACCTTAGCTATTGATATATGTTTGGTGCAGAATTTTGACAGTAATTAATGCAAATTTTTAAAGGCTTCCACTAAATAACAATGTATATAAATTAAAATTTCATGGAGGTAAAGATTTTACTATTTGAAAAATAAAAAGTATGTTGTTTGTTTTTTTTTCTATAAAAAGAGGAACAGAAAGGGCACAGCAAACAAGACAATATTTAATATGACAACTTAAGCAATAATTTGGCAACAAACTGAAAATATATATTTTTATGAGAAAAGAACTACACAAAGATGTATTTAATGCTGACTTTTACTCCTTCTGGCATGTTTCCAGTCACTGTAATTATAGTTTTCTATGGAGAGAATTCCATATTAAACTAAAATACTAAAGCATATATTTTAAAAATGGTAAAGAGTATATTTTTAAAAATAATTAAATAATTTATGTACTAAGTTGATCATTCAAAAGCTCTTATAGAAATTTCTTTTTCTTTAAGTATAAAATAATTAAATAAGCAGGTTAGCATGAGAATGTGAAATTTCTACTGTTTCATTTCATTAATGATTTCAGTGTTCCTCTTCTTAGATATGACCTATGAGACAGTAAAGAAGTATTTGCAGAGCCTGGCTAGCTGTTCAGTCAATTAAAAGTCTTATAGCTGCTCAGTCAATTAAGAGAGTCTTCCTAATACAACAAGGTTGCAGGTTTGATCTCCAGTCAGTGCATATGCAGAAAGCAACAAATATTTCTTTTTCCCCTCCCTTTTCTGTCCCTTCCTCTCTCTGTCTTTCTAAAAACCAATAAAAATTAAGCTGTGGCCAGATACCTTGGTTGGCTGGAGCATCGTCCCAGAGTGCAGAGTATGGAAGTTGCCAGTTTGATTCACCCATCAGGGTACATACAACAGCAGCTCGATGCTCCTGCCTTTCTCTCTCTCTCTCAAAAACTTATTTTTAAAAAAGTATTTGTGCCTGACCAGGTGGTGGCGCAGTGGATAGAGCGTCGGACTAGGAGGTGAAAGACCCATGTTTGAGACCCCAAGCTCGCCAGCTTGAGCGCGTGCCCATCTGGCTTGAGCAAAAGCTCGTCAGCTTGGACCCAAGGTCGCTAGCTCCAGCAAGGGGTTGCTCTGTCTGCTGAAGGCCTGTGGTCAAGGCACATGTGAGAAAGCAAACAATGAACAACTAAGGTGTTGCAATGGCAATGAAAAACTAATGACTGATGATTCTCACCTCTCTCCGTTCCTGTCTGTCTGTCCCTATCTATCCCTCTCTCTGACTCTCTCTCTGTTCCTGTAAAAAAAAAAAAATAAAAGTAAAAAAGTATTAGTGTGTAAAACTGTAGGCAATCTGGTGGAAGATAAATATTATATATTATAAACAGCCACCTGTCTTTTCAGGGTGGTGGCAGTGTAGCTTAAATTAAGTTCCGATGTGAGATGAATAATATTAAAACAAATGAGTCTAATTTAGACTCATTTAGATTGTTTTGCTCTCTATAACTGGCACATCATAACATTTTCAAAATATTTTCTAATCATAAAATTAGGACTATAATTTCTATTATTACTTTTTATATTTGTTTTCCCCATTTTTAATAAAATGATTCTTTAGCTCTGTTGGATTAAATATACCAATCCCTAATAGTTCCAGTGAAGGTGATTCAGACTTGACCATTTCCTTTTATTTTACTTTTCTTTTTTGACACAGACAGAGTGAGGGTCAGAAAGATGGATAGATAGGAACAGACAGACAGGAAGGGGGAGAGATGAAAAGCATCAATTCTTTGTTGTGGTACGTTAATTATCCACTGATTGCTTTCTCATATATGTCTTGACCCGGGGGCTACAGCAGAATTGGTCAAGGCAGCGCCTTTGGGCTCAAACTAGTGACCTTGGGCTTCAAACTAGTTTACCTTTGAGCTCAAGCTAGCGACCATGGGGTCACATCTATGACATCTATGATCCCAAGCTCAAGCCAGCGACCCCACACTCAAGCTAGTGAGCTGATGCTCAAGTCGGATGAGCCCGAGCTCAAGCCAGTGACCTCAGGGTTTTGAACCTGGGTCCTCCTCATCCCAGTCAGATGCTCTATCCACTGCGCCACTACCTGGTCATGCCGTTTCCTTTTTTTTTTTTCATTTCCATTTTTTTAAGAGTTGATTTCCAACCAATCATGTGTCAATTAAGAAAACTGAAACAATACAGTCTACTTTTTCTAAGCATAGTAATTTCAAACCAAATATATCAGGACTTCTTGAGTTAAGCTCTCAATGTAAAAATGCATAAACTAAAATACTAAGCCTGGAAATAATACAGTGATTGCATTTTCAAAAAGAAAGAGACAGAGATCGTTTTAGAACAGAATTCTAAAACCTGAATTATGTCATCACATTTTAAAAGAACTAACTTGAATCTTTCGGTATTTACTTATTTTTCTAAAAAAAATTTATTACTTTCGTTAATACACACAAATATAAAAATAGAATTTATCTTATTGTTGCTTTAACTCTAAAACCAAATAATTTGAAGTTAATACAACTAAAACTACAGAACCAATATAATTCAAATGAACAATTCTAATTACTGTGATACATTATTTAACTGAAATTAAAATGCTATGTTTAAGTACACTGCATTACATGGGGAACTGTTAAGTTCGAAACAGTGGTAAATCAATTCTTTTAAAACTAGTCTATATTTAAAAGGTGTGAAACTTTTATTCATACAATCAATATTATTTTCATTTCAATTTCACTTGGTCATGCATTATTTACAAGTTACCTGGGTTCATTCTTTGGCCTGTACACTGAATAATTAATATTTAAGTAAACTGAATCTGAATAAAGGGATACTTTGAAACAGGGCAAGAGTAGAACCAAGAAAAATGCATATTCTGCCAACACTAAGACTTAGAATATTTCATATTTGGCTATGGTCTGAATGTCTGCCTGAACCTCCCTCCCCTTTCACATGCTGAAATCCTAACCTCCAAAGGTAAAACTGTTAATAAGTAGGGCCTTTGTAAGGTGCTTGAAGTCATGAGGGTGAAGCTACGTGAATGGGATTAATGCCTTATAAAAGAGGCTTCTGAGGGATCCCTACTCCTTTTCACCTTGTGAAAGGAAAATTTCAATGTCTTCTAATAGAATGAATAGTCAAGCCTGACACTGTGGTGACACAGTGAGTAAAGCATCGACCTAGAATTCTGAGGGTGCTGGTTTGAAACCTTGGGCTTGCATGGTCAAGGCATATAAGGGAAGCTACTACTATGAGTTGATGCTTCCCACTTCTCCTAAAAATTTTTAAAAAATAAATAAAATAATCACTTAAATACAACATTGTTTATGTGGTGATATATATATATATATATAAATGTAGGAATTTCCATGACACAATTTATGACTAATTTCTAATTTTCTGGATGTCATAATTCTATTCTTAGGCTAAGTTAGGGAATAAGTATATTTAACTTTGTATAACTTTCCATTTTAAATTTTAGACTTAAATAAAATTACATAGATGGAAAACTATGCATTAGAAAGAAAAATTGGATATTCTTTACTCATAAAATATTTTCTTTATTTTTCTCTTCTTCTCAAGGACTAAGACAAAATTATTGTTTAAATATCAGAAGTGACTGGCAATGGAGGAAAAAAGGAAACAAAACAATCTAAAAGATTTTCCTATTCATACCCTATGGGAAATAAAGAAAATTTGTTTATGTACAAATTATTCAAAAGCAAATTGAAGTGCCTTGCTGCAGTTGAAATTTTCTGACAACTAGATTCTAGATAAGTAAATGATATGAGAATATTTATGAAAATAAATTGTGTAGTCCCTGAGGACACAGGAAAAGTTAAAATTGCATTCTAACATATCTAGCAACTGACTTTGCAGTTGTGCTATTTGTGGGTAGTTTTAATGATCTGACTCCTAAAGAAAAAGAGATAAGGAAAAATTTATGAATTTACCTATATTTACTGAAAATTCAGTCTGCATGGTGAAGAACAAATGAAAATGATAATAAGGATTCATGCTAGATGACTGTTTTAATTCTACAACTTTGAATTACATAGCTGGCAACCATTTCTTAAATTTCTTTTTATTTTATTTATTTTAGAGAGGAGACCCAGAGTGTGTGTGTGTGTGAGAGAGAGAGAGAGAGAGAGAGAGAGAAAGAGAGAAAGGGGGGAGGAGCTGGAAGCATCAACTCCCATATATGCCTTGACCAGACCAGTGCAGGGTTTTGAACTGGCGACCTCAGTGTTCCCAGGTCGACACTTTATCCACTGCGCCACCACAGGTCAGGCCTTGCTGGCAACCATTTCTATATTGCTTTGTCATTACCCTCACTTTTCCTTTCTCTTTTCTATCTTTGTCTCTTTTATGTATGGAATGTGGAAATACAGGAAGTAGAATTGAGACAAGATGTTCTTTCCTTGTTTTTGATTACAAAATATGAGTTCTACTAAACTGTTAGTTAATAGATATATATATTCTTATATGCAAATGTATATACATACTCATTAAATCTATTTAAAAATATGTTGAAGGTACAGGACACTTATGTTCTACATGCTACTGATATACAATGTCCCTGGTCTCACAAATTTCATATTCTACTAAAATAGAGAAAAATTAATTTATTAATATATTAAAAATGCATCTAAAAACCAATTACTCCAAGAAGAAATGCGCCCCCATGTTCGTGGCAGCATTGTTCACAATAGCGAAGATCTGGAACCAGCCCAAGTGTCCGTCAGAAGACGAGTGGATTAAAAAGCTATGGTACATATATACTATGGAATACTACTCAGCCATAAGAAACGAGGACATCGGAGCATTTATAACAAAATGGATGTACCTTGATAACATTATACGGAGTGAAATAAGTAAATCAGAAAAAAAGAAAAACTGAGAACAGCACGATTACATACATAGGTGGGACATGAAAGTGAGGGTATGAGACATGGACAAGAGAGTGGTGGTTATGGGATGGGGGGAGGGAGGGAAGAGTGGGATAGGGAGGAGGGGAGGGACGCAGGAAAAACCAGATTGAAGGTGACAGAGGACAATTTGACTTTTGGTGATGGGTATGCAACACAATTGAATGATAAGATAACCTGGAGATGTTTTCATTGTACATATGTACCCTGATTTATTGATGTCACCCCATTAGAATTAATAATAATAAAATATATATATTAAAAAAAAAAAAAAAAAAAAAAAAGAACAAATGACAGAATTAAATATATTTACTTCAAAAAAAAAAAAAAAAAAAAAAAAAAACCAATTACTCCATGAGAAAATATTGCCACTAAACATGGCATATTATTAAAGCTTTCTCTATAGGATACAGAAAAAAAAGAATTAAAAGTAAAATAAAAAAATCCCTACAATAAGCAAAAATAATTTATGTTGAATGTCTTCAAAGTTTATGTCTTACTACAGAACATGGCATTAATTTTTAATCTTACTGTCTATTTTTCTATAGAGGAATGACATATTCAGAATATTTGAAGTACATGAACTAATGTATTACCAATATAATTCAGTAAATTAAATATGACAATAGTTTATCAAGGTTTTGTTACAGGAACAGCAACAATTTGTAGTTGATAAAGACCCAGCAGATTAAATGCCTGATTGCAGTTATGAATAATGTATATTGCCTATGGTACTAATTAACCTTGTACTCCAGTAAGACATTATAGAACAATAAGACTAATTTAAATGTGGTCCTGCACTTTTCCCTATGGCTTGTGGTTATCACCCTTAGAATACTTAAGATTTGATTTTGTTAAAAAAAAAAATATATATATATATATATATATATATATATGTATATGACATTGTTTATCATGCAAAATAATGAAAAAATAAAATTACATTTTAATGTGTATTTCTAAAAAAGGTAAATTAAGTATATATAAAACATGTAAATACATAGTAGATTAAAAATATATGAAATATATGTAAATATATGCTTACAAATTGTAAATTAATAATACCATATTAATTTGGCAAAAACTCAGCTAAGTAGACTCAATAAATCTCTAAAGTTTACAACCTATCCTTATAATCCTTATAATAACATAATTTTTTCTTTGTCTTAAACTAATAAAATAAGTTCAGTAGACAAGGTATAACTAAAATCTGTAATGGAAATATTTTCTTGAAACATGAAATCCTGTCAACTTATTCAAAATATAATGTTTTTCTCTTTTGTGTCTAAATTACTGTTGACTGGGCAATGATAATGATGCTTAGGAAGAGATTAAAATTTGTAGACACCAAGAAGGAATATTTATTTGACATGAACCACAATAAGCAATTTACTTGCTGAGACAGACTTCCATGGTTAAGTAACTCATATTATTTTATAAATAATATGAGTTCATCAGCCGTTTGCTGACAAGAGAAAGTCAAACTGAACTCTAAATTTCCCACACTATTACCCTCTTGGTTAAGCAGTCAGAATCAACCACTGCAGGGAAACCCTGATTTTGTCTTTGAACTGATGATTGAGACTTGCTCCGACCAATGATAAATTGTAACCTAATTTGTATGTATTCTGACTTATCGGACTGCACAATTTGGACCAATCAGAATTTCATAACTTGAAAACCTCATTTGCATAAAATTGAGAACTTGAGTGAGAACTTTCTTTATAAAAGGCTCTTTTGCTTTTGTTTTGGTAAAGCAAACTCTGATTTTGCCAGAGACTGTATCTTCCAGGCTTTCAAACATGATTTACATAAATAAACTGTTTCCTAATGATCTTGGAGAGTTTTGTTGACATTATCTTCAACTGGAATTGCCAATCTTTAATTTTTTTTAATTGTACTTTTTAGGAAGTTATTGAGTTGTATTTTAAAATAAAAAATAATAAAATTTCTAATTTCTACTTCAAAAAAAATCACTTTCAAAGGCTTAGTGATGGAAATATCTTTTTAGATTTTTGTTGGCATGATACAGATTACCTGCTCCCTCCAAAATGTGTTCAAATGTGACAAAACATACATGCATGCATGAGAACCTTTTCTTTACTGCATGTTTAAAAGTAACATAGAAAACAAGAGGATAAGGATGTGAGCAAAAACTGCTATCTAGTAGAAAGAGGTTGCTACGACCTTTAATATTAATATATTTTTGAATGAAAATATTGCTATTTTAGTTCATAACAATTTGTGTTTCTTTTTAGACAGTTTGTATATATGTAAATATCAGTCCTGTTGTAAAGTCTTAGTATTTGAATTATTCTTTTTATAAAAGTATCAAGTGCCTAAATGTTCCTAAGATTTTTAATCAAAAATGTCTTATGACAATATTACTTTGAAGTCTATTTAAATATTTTATCACTCATATAACTATTATAAAGGGCAACAAAATTATCAAAATATGCCTCTTGGCATATTGATTATTTTAAGCCAGTTATTTAAAAACACCACATACATACACACACACACAGACACTGAAATTGAGTGGAAGTTACCTTTTTGTAAGAAACATTGACATTTATAAGGGAAGTCTCCATTTGTAAGGCTGTCTCCCTCTCTGTAGTATAAGCAAAGAATGACTTCAAAATCTCTAGGAACTCTTATCAGTGGAGACTCAGTGAATTAAATCTGCACAACCTTACCCTTGTTTACTATGCTTTTTCCAGTAACCTCCCATAACCGACTCTCCCACTCCCAGCATCTTCTGTTGTCTTTAACTGAAGATGACAGTTAAGGTGATGGTTTTGACCATTTCAGGGAGTTGCTCAGTTTCCCTGGGTCTCTCCCATGTTTACAAGTGGTATACATATTATTAAATTTCTGGTTGTTTTTGTCTTGTTATCTGTCTTAAATCAATTCAGTTATTAAAGCCAGCCAAAGGCACTAGAAGGAAAGATTTATCCTCCCCTCCAATTACATGTATGACTTTCATTATTTTTTTAAATTTTTTTTAAAAATTATTGATTTAGTGAGAGAGGAAGGGAAAGAGAGAGAGAGAGAGAGAGAGAGAGAGAGAGAGAGACAGGAACATCAAGCTGACCAGGGATTGAATCAGCAAGCTCTGTGCTTCAAGACAATGGTCTAAAGAACCAGCCTATCTGGCCAGGGCTCCTTTTGTTTTTTATTTATTTATTTAACTGTTATTCCTTGATAGGAAAATAAAGAAAAGAATTTGTAGAGAGGGTGAAAGCAATGCTCATGAAACACAGTCCCTTCATTACAAGTGTTGTACAGTAGCTAAGAACAGAGACTCTAAAATAAATAGCATAGGCTTTCATCCAATCTCACCACTTACTGTCACTTACACTTGTTATGCAAACTCTTAGTTTTTCCATAAAACCTAAAAATCATACAAGTTTCATAGGGTGTGTGTGTGTGTGTGTGTGTGTGTGTGTGTGTCAAATTATAGAGTAAAAATGCAGATACTTAGAAGAGTGTGTGACATATAGAACTTGCTATAGAAGTGTTGTGAATGTTATCATTAGTATTTTAATAATACTAATGATTATCTAATTTAATACTAATTTAATCATAAATATCCTTGTCTTCATTATCTCTGATAATAGAACAAACAGAATGGATTTATTAAAAAATCTCCTACACACATTACACAAATATTTGTGGGTCAGGCTACACCTTTATATATTACAATAATTTTCATTCTGTTCTTCTGAGTTAACGGATCCAAAAGTTCTTTTTTTGGAAGAAGGAGGTATAAGATATAACACCTGTTCAAATAGTTTTAAGAAATTAACTTAAAGTTCTCTCAAAAAGTAGAGTTATTTAAATAAAGAGAATGAATTTATAATAGAGAATATTTGTAATAGAGTGATTTTATAAACTTGTAAAAAAGGAAATTAAGAAAGGATATAAGTAGAAGCAATCAAATTAATACAAGAGCAAAGTGACTTTAGGAAAGAATAATTAAGAATTGGAGAAAATAATTGTAACTTGGTTTTAAATCATGTCTGAGCGTTGGACCTCAGAGTTTTCCAAGTTATATACCACTTCAGTGAGAAAAAAATTATGTGATAAGTGTGCTTTAATTAACCATAAGAGCTAAAGTAGTCAGTATTGTCTTGAATTTAAACAAGATATCTTCATTTTAGTAGCAGAGAAGCTGAAATGACAATACAAATAAAAAAAAAACACAAAAAACAAATCTTTTTGTCTCCAGGACCAAATCAAGATTGACTGTCTTAGAAAGAAGAGGGATATATAAGAATTATTGGATGATATAGTTATATGTAGCTGTGTATCTGACTTGCATATAGAAACATGAAACATTTATTGTAATCTTGATCAGAAATCTATAAGCACAAATAACCATTAAAAAACACCAACAGAAAACTATGTTACAAATTAGAAACTGATTGGACAAAATAGAGAAAACAAACATGTTTTTCTATGGTATTCAGGTATATATATTCCCACCTTCCTTGGCCTTATTAAACAAAATGCAGTATTTATAATTCTAAAGCTGAGACCTCTGGTTGATTTCATTTTGTTTTTCACTAGAAATACACAAAAAAACCCTGAAAGCTATCATCTTTGGAATAATGAAGATAGTGTTTCCCACAGAAAATAAACTAAAATAAAAAATAAAAAACAGAAAAGAAGGGAGATAAAAAGTGAGTAAAGGAAAAGTAGAGAGGAGGGAGAAGGAAAGTATTCTTAGGGAATCTGAATTTGCAGTCCTATTTACCTTTATTGTTAGATTACTTTCATGATATAAATAATGAGGAAGCTCACTGAATATTTGTATTAATAGTGCTCGACTGCAATATATTACTTCAGAGCAGATGATGCTACCATCTTGTATACTTCCAAAATGGTCAGATATTAGCAATTTCCTATAATTATACCCAATTTAATAACATTTTTCCAATAAAATCAAGTCCAATATTCAAGTTATGATAATAATTCAATCTTTTTTTTAAGATTTTACTTATTCATTTTAGAGAGGAGAGAGAGAGAAGTTGCAGAGGAATAGAAAGCATCAACTCCCAAATATGCCTTGACCAGGCAAGCCCAGGGTGTTGAACCGCCAACCTCTCCGTGTTCCAGATCAATGCTTTATCCACTGTGCCACTGGAGGTCAGGAGACTATCAATCTTGATTTCAGTAGTGATTTTTTTGCATTACTGACACCTTATATCTAAACATAATTACTTTTATACCTTTTGATAAATATTATTAAATATTGGTGTTTTAATTTGATTTTTAAAAACAAGCAACAATTACTATTTCTCTTTACATAACTACTGTACTGTTTCCTATGCTATACAATGTCATTTGGGAATATAATTCTCTCCCACATAACTCTGTTAATTAAGCTTTTTCTGTCTTTCAAAATAAAAACTAAAATCTGGTGTCTTCTTAGAGTAGTCAGTATGTTTTTTATTTCCCTCAAAGTTAATATTCATTGAAGCCAAAAAAAAAACCAAAACTGTATTTAAAGCTAATTATTAACTCGACTTATTTAGAAATCGTATTTAATTTGCATCAGTCTCAGTTTTCTCGGTTACAAAATTAAAATAGCCGTATATATTTGGCAGAGTTATTTTCAGAATTAAACTGTTTTCTATGTACCCAGCATATAACTGGATCTAATAATGAATATAAATTAACTATTTTAACCATTTGAACATAAGGACCTCTGCTTTTATTATCAGGTTAATTGTTTGATCAATTATATTTATATTGTTTTTGCTTTTGTATTCCATTACTTTTCACTTTCCCATGAAAATAATTCCAAATGGGTGTCTCTTCCAGTCAGAAACCCTATCCCTGTTTAGTGTGCAATGTCAGAATTCATGGGGAGGTGAAGAGTCATTTTGTTTCTTCATTGCAGAGATGATCATCTAAAGGTCAGACATGTTCATGGGGCCCAACAGGTGCTCCCAAGCAAGAATCCTTATGTGATCTCCTTACTCACATTACTCCGTTTTGTTTTTGATTTCTTTCTTTTGCTTACATCTCGCACCTCCAAATGAATCAAAACAAAGCTTGCATAAAATGACACTTTGGTACTCCAAGGGATAAATCATTAGATTTTTTTAAAAAGTTCGTATCTTATTTTCCACCACAGACAAGAAAGGCATAGTAACATGCACAAGAAGGCAACAAGAAAATGTCAGAAATGGGTTGAGAGTCCTTAAACAAATGACACCATCTCCCCCCAAAGCACACATGAATATGAGGTTTAATTTAAAAGGGTTTGCTCACCCCATTTGGACATTTACATACGTAATTTGTAACTTCTAGTTTGTTTCTTGCTTTATATAGCTCTTATGGGAGCTACTCTCCAGGGTAAGAGCTTCAGAATCCTAAAACATTCTTCTTCACGCACACACTTTGCTTAACCAGTCAACCTTGCTTTGATTTATATTTTCATTCCTCTGCTCTTACATTATTCTTCCTTTCTAGCCACCTTGCAATTATCCTTCCATTTCCTCAATTGGAACCTCCCTTAATTGGATGGCTCCCAGGTAATTTTGGGGATGGCTGTCTGATATGCAGTAAGTGCCACTCACATATATATTATATAAAACGCACAAGTGATTTGAGTCAAGGTGACAAAATGAAGTGAAACTTAAATGCATTTTAATGGAAAACACATAATATAGTGGAAAGACAGATTTTTTTTGAAATAAACACACCTTACTGAAATGTCAGCTTGCAACATTCTAGTTTTAGTTTGAATGACCATAATAAAATTAATCTCTCTGAGTTTAAGTTGTCCCAGAAAATATAGCTCCATAGGCTGTCATCAAACTTAAAAGAAAGAATGTGAATAAAACATTTAACAGTACTGACACATAAAAGGTCTTGATAGCTCAGTTGGTTAGATCATTGACCTGATGTGTAGGGGTTGCAAATTTGATCCCTGGTCAGGACACATACAGGAGCAGATGTTCCTGTTTCTCTTTCCCTTCCTTTCTCTAAAAAAAATCAATAAAAAATAAAAAGAAAAGAAACAGGCCTTTACTTATGTGCCAACCATGTTTCTTGCTTTATCATTCCATTTAAGCTATACTGACCATTCTGGTGCTCAGAATCTTAGGCCTTATTATCCCTGTTATTCCTAGTTTATTGCTTCTTTTTACATACCCTTGAAAGTCAAACTACTCCCTTTGACCAACTTTTATTTACTTATTTATTTAAGATTGATTTTAGAGAGACAGAGAGAGAAAGAGAGCAAGAGAAAGGGAAATATTCATTTTGTTGTTCCACTTAGTTGTCCATTGATTTGTCTCTTCCCATATGTGTCCTGACCCAGATTCAACCCACAACCTTGGTGTTTTGGGATGATGTTCTATTCTAACCACTTAGCTAGCCAGCCAGGGCCTGGACAGCTTTTTTATTTCCTAGAAACAAGGTTCTTCTCCCCTCAGCTTTAATTGTATTCTCTTCTAAGTTCAGATGAAAATAAGTTCTCCTAAGATCTGATCATGGAAACACTCCAGCCATATTATCTTTGATTATACACAGTGCCCTCAGTTGAAATTTTTAACTTCATCAGATTTTTCCAAAACTCAGATTTTTGCCCTACTCTCTTTTTTTTAATGACTAATTTCTTCTTCCTTTAGTCTCTGACCATGGTTTGTTATTAATGTACTTTCCATTCCTGTAATATACATTTAATTACATGCAGCATGCCTGGTTGGTCCAGTTTATTTCCCTCTTAAATCAAGATAAAAATTTTTCACACTTAGGCTCACACAAACTCACATTCAGAAACCTCCTTAGTTTTTAAAGGCCCTGCCATGGTTAGCTGACTTAAAAATAACTGAACTAGACAGAGAACGCTCCCCCTTCCCAGTGTTCTGGGAACCTAGGAGGGGCAGTCATCACCCTGGGATAGTGGTCACAACATCAACAAACGTTAATACAAACAATCAGATAAACAAAACTCTTGCTTTCAACTTTTGAAGCTAAATAGCATGTATTGAGATTGTTTACTTTGTGCCAAGTACTAAGATTCATGAGCCTTCAATCTTTAAAATACATTCCAGGTTTCAAAATCGCAAATACTACTTTTATTGTGGAGACAGTGGAAAAAAAAAATTCATACGGATTAGTTTCTAACATTATGTACTGAAGGCAATAACATCACAGGTCCTGGCAATAAAACATGGAAGAAATCAAACTATAAAAATAAAGTGCTATCCCTGAGTATTATTTTGAGGAAACTGCTAACAGATGTTTTTCCTCTTTTTCATAGTAGAAAAAAATGATCCTATTTTGTATTTTACTTCATTTTCACTTGAATTAACTGTGAAGTTTCTCCAAGTTTAAGTGCATTATCTGTTGCTGCCAGTTTGTGTGGGCCTGAAAAGGACCCCCCTCCTGACTTAAATCCATTCTATTATTGCTATTTAAATTCCCTCACCGCCCCATCTCTCTAACCACTGTCTGTATGTATCAAAGAAAGTGACGGTTGTCACAAAACAAGGAGTCCTCACTGTTGTGACATTTCATTTATCTGGCAGCAACATGCTTGAAAGGCAACTGCCTGGTCTGAGTAAAGTATGGAAGACAATCAAACCCGGTTAAGCAAACCAGTGTTGACATATTAAATCATGCTTGAACCAAGAGAGCAAAAACAGATGACACACCAAACCTCCTAAAGAGAATTTTAAATAAATAAATAATACAGGTCAGTCTGGTTCTGAAAAAAGAAGCTTTTAGCCTTGGAGAATACTGGGACTAGGTGAATATTGGGAAACCATTCACAGGAGCAAGGAATTACGTTGCTTTCTGATCCCGAGGTGCAAAACTCAACTTTGGGTGGGAAAGGAACACTTGAGGGGAATATGGAAAATCTTAGTGAAATCACATCACATTCCTTTCCAATCCATAACATGAAAAATAAAATTTTGATAGTCTCATTCTTTATTTAAAGAAAGTCCTAATGGACTCCTTTCAAAGTGCTTTGAATTCCTCAGATGCAAAGCCCTTATGCATATGGAGCAGCAGTATATCATTATTCTCCTTTACAAATCACGCAGCGGGGACTTTGCAGCATTCATTCTCCGATTCTGATTCCTGCTAACAATTCCGTCAAAGAAATGGAGTTCTCCATCAGTCAAATTATCATTTGCTCTAATTGTTACTTCCCCCAAATAGCGGCTCTTCTTTCATTGCTTTCCCTTTTGCTTTTTCTTTCTTTCTTTCTTTTTTAACTATACCTTAACAGCATTCAGACAAGCTGGAGATCTTCAAGCTCAGAAAAGATGAAAGCATATCAACAAATCATTTTAGTTCTTGCAGTTGACTTCCTACTGGTCAGCCTTAAATGCAGGTGAAGCATTTAACCATCAAAGAGAATCAAATGCTAGAAGATATGATGTGACCCACATCCATGACCAGAAAAAAATAAAGGATACAAAAGCATTTTCATGTAATAAAAACCAGTTATGAAATCAGGGTTTCAGTTATGAATCATGGTTACAGCTAATGAATGATATGCTTTCTAGAAAAAAACTCTGTCAGGAGTAGTGGCTTCATTCTTCCCAGCTTTATAATAATTGGTATGTCCTTCTGAACTAGTGTATAAGTTAACCATAAAGGAAATAAATTATACAGTTAGGTTCTAAGTAAAGTATGGAAAACATTCAAATCCAGTTAAGTTAGGGAAATAGCATACCTTTTATCCTGCAAGGACTATAAAGCGGACATATAAATAAGTAAATTAGACAGATTGATACCTAGTTAAACTGAGCTAATTAGAAAGTACTTTCTGCAACCCTCAAAAGGGATTAAGTAGATTTTTCAAGACTAACCCATACAGAAGCTATACTAAACAAACCTACACAAGTAGAGCACAAATCATTTAACATATTACTTGTCATGGAAACATGGCTTTATGAAACTTTGAAATGCTGGCTTATACCCTCAAGAAGGTACAAGGAGGGTTGTGTGTGTGACTTCTTAGGGAGGGTAAGAAATCAAAATATTCAAGAATCAAACACTGGGTCCTTCCCTGAGTGAGCTTTGGGGCTGTAAATGCACGCTAGCCACCAAACCTTACATTACAATCACCTGAGAAATTAAAAAAAAATATTGATGATGTGGCTAGTGCCACACAATGCATAAAAATTACGTGCAGAGGCACCCAGCAATAATATGATTAAAAATTATTGTGTTGCACTACAAACGTTGAGAACAGCAGAATCAGATGAAAGTTAGCCCTCAAAATACGTCATCAGTAGGAAGAAACATTAAATTATGTGAGGAACTACCACAGGTCAATAAAAAATATAAAAAGACAAGCATCCTGAAAATAAATAGGCATTATTAAATAAGAGTGATTAGAACACAGGTGTTATTTGTATATTTTTTTGCTACTTTGCTGTGCTTTGATTTCCCCACTAATTTGCTGATATTGTCTATTCATGAGAAAAGTACAATTCACAGTAAATATGAGATTCCTAAATCAAGATGAAAACAGTAAAATTAAAAAAATATATATCATTAAGTCCAATATTGTCAAAAGTTTTATAATTATAATTTATTTTAAAAACTATAAGAAACATCTGGAAGGAGATATAAATATATAATTAACACAAAATAGTTATGAAACATAGATAGTACAATGTTTTGACACATATTCAAAAAGGTTAAGATAAATATATTTCTGTCCCTGATACTTATATAGTTATATAGTCCCAATTTATCTGGAACTAAGTTTCCTAATCTATAATATAAAGAAGAACAAGCATTCACTTCAAGAATTCCTTATATGACTGCTTCTCAGACTTAAATGTATATTCAAGGGAACTTATTAAAATGTAGATATAGATACAGTTTTGAGGGGATAGGACCTGAGTTTCTACATTTGTAAAATTTCACCAGGTCATGCTGCTGCTTGTGGTCTATATTCCACTCCCGGAGTAGGCATACTTACTGTGCTTGTATAGACAGACCTTGCAGGTGTATATTGTGCCATTTAACAATTCACATAGGAGGAAAGTTGGGCTTAATCTGGTTATGTACTTGGCAACAGTCACACCTTTACTAAATGGAACAGTGAGATTTGAACTAAGGGCTGAATCATTTAAAGTCCAATGTTCTTAATTTGTAGCACACAAAAATCTCCAGGTGATTTCACAGATTAATTTTAAATATACTTTCTGATTTTATGCAAGTGTTTTATACTTCATTTATGAGTTGCACTCAATTTTGAGCTTTTTACTCTTTAGAAATGGAGACCTGACACTGAGATGTTTGATATTCACTGAATTTTCAACATTCAACTTTTTGGTACACATGGCTTTTCCATTAGAGATATACAGATTTACACTATGAGACTTTGAGAAAGTACTTTTGCTGCTGTGAATAGTTAGCAAAAATTCAAAACATGTGTTGAACTATGCTTCGGTTTCCTAGTACATGTAAATGTCATAGATAGTAAATAAATACTAAATATACCAATTAAGATAAGACCTTTATAAGATCTTTATCATCAAACATTTTTCAGATAATTATCTTTCTATATTAATTGACTATACTATTATAAAGGAGCTTACCCATTGCATATCATTTTAATAAATGTTTACTATCAAGAGGAGTTTGGTACAGTTATGAGCCACTTGAACATAAATATAATCATAAATTCTCCATCCACATAACCATGATGAAACTCAAGTTCATTAATGTTAGAATAATTTGCACAGTGAGAACATAGAATGTTCCATCATAAAATAAAACATCCTAGAGACTTACTCAAAGTAAAATTTACAAAGTAATTACTACTATTAATGTAAATATGAGGTATTATCTGCTATGTTTACTGTCACACTCTTTATATATATGTACATATAATGTATATATAGGTGGTGGGGAAGAACTCAAGATTTTGACTATTGTCCTTTCTTTCATGGGTGAGAAAGTAGCAGTGCAAATCAATACTAACAGTTTTTCCAGGAGGGATTACGGAGTGTTGGGTTCCGTGATTCCCTTTCTCTCATGGCCAAGTCTTCCTTTTTTTAATTTTTTTTCACTATGCATATATAGAAGAAAATTCACAAGTTACTAATAATCATTGTTGGACCAATAAAATATTAGGCTCTTTAAAAAGAAAAGGCTTTCACTTTCAAGAATGCAATAATTTGCAAGAAGTAACCACCAATATGACTCATTAATAAACTAAATTGTTTCATGTTTTTTTACCCTAGATATTATTAAAAATTGTCTATTTTTAAGATTATATATATATATATATATATATATATATATATATATATATATATGAACAGCCACTTTTAGCAGGTAATTTCAAGAGCTATCAGCTCTTTCATTACCCAGATTTTCAAACTCAAATATTTTTAAAATATAATACAATTTTAGAAATAAAAAGATATACCCAAAATTGATTAATACTCTATAATAGATCTCTGCACAGAAAGCTCCCTCTGTTTGTTAAGCCTTACCCAACTCTTTACATGGCTTTTTTCTAAGTCTATGTTAAACATCGTCTTTTCAGAGAAACATTTTCTTACCACCCTATCTAAAACTGCACCCTCACATTGCCATTAGCAATTCTCAAGCATAGTAACTGTAGCTGTGAGTCTACATGCATGTTGGTAAGTCTGTGTGACTACATTCTTAGAATACCAAAATTGCATGGATGCCCAGTACGCTAATAACTTAAAGAATGAGTGATAATGTCAAACCAGAGAGCAAACTACCTTTATAAACAATGTTCTATTATATTTACATTGTTTAGATCAGCCAACTAGTAAAAATGTAAAAGTATTTTTTAATAAATGATATTGCTCAAGAATATTCTATCTTTTATAAGAAACTAGAGTTTTCTAACCAGAAGTTCTCTTATACTTTACAATAATAGATACATATTCCTGTAAATACATTTTATTTTTAACAAGAGCTCAAGAAATAGCTAATGCTCATTGAATAAGTACAGTGTGTTGCCACTTTTCTAAGTAATTTTTATATGTCTTATAAAACTGCTACAAGGTAGAGGTAAGGAAAGCAAGGAATAGAGAAATTCAGTAACTTGCACAGAGATATGGATCTCATAAATGGCAAAGGTAGTATTTGAGTCCAAGAATTCTAGCTCACAATCTATGTGCTTAAGCCAATTGAGCATGCTGCCACTCACAAGCCAGCATCTTTCCCACTGAATCCAGGTTAAAGTTGTCATATTTCTAAATGTAAAACCTCCTTTGTTCTGCAGAATTTTAAGAAAAATATTCACTTTGCAAAAGTAAGCTGTCTATACTCATATTTTGTTTTATCAGTATATCTGCTCACATGGGTAGAGGGAGTATATTTTGATTAGTGCTTCTCAACTGAGAGTGATTTTGCCCCAGGGAAAACTTGGTGGCAATATATAGAGGCAGTTCCAACTATCAAAATGGGGAGTGAGGCATTCCTCTAAACGGGAATTAGAGGTCAGGGAAGCTGCTAAATGTCCTACAATAAACAATACTACTTCCTCCCGCAACAAAAGAAAGTATACGGCCCCAAATATCAACTGTTGTGTTTTTTAAACTTGATTTAGAAAGAAAGAAAAATAAAAACAAATTTAGAGTATACTCTAAAACTTTAATAGAACTGATCCAAAAATATTCAGAGGAGTTCTAAAAACCAAACAAACGTTTTATTATTCTCATGAGTAATACCTGCAAATGGATGAAATGACTTACCTACTTATTTGTTCTGATAGTGGTTCACAACATCAGGAAACACACACACAAACACACTCACACGTACACCACTGATACTCTGTACTGTATAATTGCCATCTTTTGTTAAAATTATAAAATTAAAATGAATATCCTTTTATTGCATAACAGGGCATACCAAATAGAACCAAAAGTTCAACCTTTTTGATGTTTTTTGGTAATGTGCTTAATTAAAAATAACTAGGCTCTTCAATACATAATTACAGGAACATGTAATATACTGTATTTCTAGCAAATTTTGTTTCAAACATAAATATGCACCAGAAGTATGAATGATCGACATGTTACTCCCCGCGGTATCTGTACTGTTTTTGAATCAAGGCTCTCTCTTGAGCTCAGTATTTTCACTACATTTTCCTTGCTGTGCAATCATCTCTCAGTTGGACAATTAATAAGTGCTTTTTCTTCAGAGCTCTCAGTGTGTAACCCCCTCCCTTTTCTTTTTTTTTCTGTATTTTAGCATGCATTATATACCTTTTTCACTCTGGCTGGTTTTGGAAGTGACCCACAATCTAAATCTCTTTCTCTATTTGATATAAGTGAAACTATAATTATCTAGGGGTAATTTCAAATTACTACTTTATTTCACTAGCAACTGATGAAGATTAGTGGTCTTGCCTTGCATCTAAGTCAGCAACACAATCACAAGAGAACGCAGCAGGCAATATTTGATTCATGTGAACTCAATTACTTCTGTCAAACACGTTCACTTCAATAAAAAGCAGAAACTTCTGAAATGGGTTTTTGCTAACAATTTTATACTAAAATAATTTCATATGATTCTTAAGGGAAAAAAAAAACATAGCATGGATTTCATCAGAAATAATATAAATAACAAGTAGGAAAGCATACTTGTATAAATGGATTTAATACATTATTAGTTTCTGAAAATAAAGAACATTTCAAAGAAATAAATTTGTATACTTAAATCAGTTTATTATAGAAAACTCAGGCACAAAAGTGAGTCATAGAAAAATAAATGCTCTCTATATTTTAAGTTAATACAATAGAAACTAGAGTACTTTGTTAACTAGTTAAAGCCAGATTATTATGGAAAATGTAGTCAATTTATCTTAAAGGATGTTAAATGAGTGGGCATGATATATCATGGAATTGCTACATGGGCTGAAACTCCTGAATCACTTCTTAGTGGTCTTCTGGGATTAAGCCATGTGTTAATGAGCTGCCTGGTAGTCTCCATCCTGAAGGTTTAGTATCTAAAAACCTTTAATTAACTCCACCACACCCTGTACATATATTATGTCATATGAATGTGATCTGATAGCAACTATCAGGTCAATTCCTAGTAAAAACTTGGTAAGTATTAACATATAAAATATGTTGGAATGAATTTACTCAAACATCAGCTTCTTAAAATGGTTATTATCTCCATGAAATACCAACATATCTTGATTATCAAATAAGTAAACCTATGAAGATATCTGACTTTTCTAGCATCACTGTGACCAAAGCACATTATTTCCATTCTAAAATACTGAACATTTAATTAGGGGTAGAGAACAATAGCAAAATAAGATTGATGAAATATGCCCAAAGCCTTCTTATTTGAGGTAATTTTTAACCATTTTTCAAATACACTTGTCTTCCTACTATTGTTAGATGAAAAATAAAGTCAAATATTTGCACTAGTGATAACAGAGAAACAAGATTTAGTAAAATAAAAAGAAAAACATATTGAAGAGTTTTAGGTATTACATCAGTTCTAACACCAATGCATGCCCCTTTACCATCTAAATATCTAGTTCATAATTTTATAAATAAAAATAATTTTTCATAATTTATTTCATGTGAGAATTTAAAAAGAAATGAGCAATGTTATGGAATCAAGTAATCTAAGGCAAAATCTTAGCTAACAGACCGAAATCTGTTTCTCTAATGTCTGCATAACTTTTTGCCTCAGTGAGGACTTTGAAAACTTAGTAACAACAAGAAAAAAAGGACAAAAAAGAGGGGGAAGATTTCTGCAATTCTATAGATTGGATTGTCAGCTAAATTCTAACCTAAATATTCTCATAGACAATGCAGGCAATTGTTTGATGTCAATCGTACATTATAAAAACAGAAACTGAGTAACTAAATGTATATAAAAACATTTCAGTATATGATGTTTTGATCTCTACAAAAATCACTAAGATGGCCTTCATAACAATAAATATATCATATACAAATCACATATGATTCAAAGAATTTGGCCTGAAAATCTTAGGTCTAAGAAAAGATGAATTTAAAAGCCTTGTTTATCAATTTTGTGAACCAGGATATTTTCTTCTGATAAACATAAAGTTAAAATAAATCAATTATTTAAACACAAGTATTCTTTTATGTCTTTGCACATTTTACTTCTTCCCTTTTGAACTTGTCCCTACCACATGCCTTTTGATTTCTTTTTCATTCCTTAGTAAATGCTACTTCTGCCATCAAGGAGTATGCTGTCTGCTAGGGGTGGGGAGAATTATTAATCCAATAATAATAAATAAGTGCAACATTATAACTCTAAATGGTTCTATGAAAGAACAATTATATGAGTGAATAACAGGCCTGACTTAATCTTGTGCGTCAGGGACAGCCTTGGTTTTGGAGCCCAGATCTGAAGGATTAGTATGAGTTTACATGGTACAAAGGCAGTAGGAGAACTTTTAAGGGAAGAGAAAATCAGAGAAAAATTAATGAAAGTGAACTGATTTTGAGAAACTGAAAGAAGTAAGTGTGGTTAGTGCACAGGGGAGGTGAGAAAGCATAGTTTCACCTGTCTGGAGAAAAAATAAGGGCAAAGCCATGTGGGATCTTAAGCTACTATATAAACTGTCTTAAAAAAACCATTGAAGTTTTTATTTATTTTTTAAATGTTATTGACTGGTTGGTTGATTTAAGAGAGAGAAGAAGGAGAAGACAAAGAAGGACACAGAGAGAAACACTGTTTTGTTGATCCCATCAGTGGTGCATTTGATGGTTGTTTCTTATAATGTCCCTGACCAGACATCGAGCCCACAGTCTTTGCATATAAGGATGATACTCTAACCAATTGAGATACCAGAACAGGGTCAAACCACTAACATATTTGAAGTGTAGGTGTTGCGTGCAGGTCGGGTCTGAGGAGAGGTGTTATGAAAAAACTAGGCCTGCATTTCTGTAGACATGATACATTCACATGGCTCAAAACCCAAACCTAAACATGGTAATTTATTAAATTTGAAAATAAAGTTCTTATAAGATATGCTTGTACAAATTGGAGGAAAAGAAAATAGAGAGAAATAAGTGATTTTAAGAGGTATTTCTATAAATATTTTATGATAAATTAGAATCATGCACTGGGTAAAAGGAGATGCTAAGAATGATTTCTAGATTTCTTGCATATCTAAGATAGTTTCAAAACATTGTGATACTCACTTAAAATTGTGGGGAGAGCAAGCTAAGATCACAGAACAGTTTAGAGCATCAATGTTCAACCAGTGTCCAGCAGCATGCTGGTGTGCTACAAGACTTTTTAATATATGCTACACTATTTATTCAGGGGCACTGACCTCTTTTCTTTTAAACTGTCAAATTGAAAAATGACAACAGCAAAAGAACAGTAGCTGCTTGCTGTGAATAAATCTAAATTATACCTATTATTATTGTCAGATCACAAAATATATAATTTGTTGTGAATTTTAGTAATTAATTTATGTGTTCCATGAGATGATAAAGGTTGAAAATCACTGGGTTGGAGTTATGGTGGCATTTTATAAGACACACATATGCGTACAGTTACTTGTATCTACATATTATGTATAGATATACATGCCTAGAGATTATCTATGATGCCTTAATTCTCCAAAAGAACACTGTCAACACTCATTTATTCATTCTGTGAGATAAGCTGCTTATAGAATGAACATTTTGAATTCCTCATGGAGTGGCCACATACTATTTGTGCACTGAAAAACACGAAGAAGCACTATTCACATAGACTACGTCACATTATGTACAACGCCCTCTGGGACTGTGTAGTTCACAGTCTTTGTGACCTCACAGCTCTGTTCCTACTATCATTTTGGAGTAATAAATGCATCAAGACAGAGTTCAGCTCAATGAGGTTTTCTACAGTGTATCTCCGCTGCTCACCCCACTGTCTCCCAATTATGTCTCTTCTCAATTATTAAGAGTATGAGAACAGTATTATTAAATGTGTAAACTAGGACACAGTCTGTCAGAACACTACTTACCCAAGATATTTTCATCATTAACAGCATATTTTAATTCCAGCAACAATAAAAAATTATCCTCTAAAAAATACAGATTTTTTATACCCTCTGTCAATCTGAAGGAAGCCAAAAGTTATCGTGCTCTGAACTATTGACCCTATATTCTCTAAAATGATATAAAAAATGAATGAAATTGAACATACTGCTTTGTAATACTACTAAACAAGTTTTAGATATGATAATATTTATATTATAAATATTTTAGGGAAAAAATAAAATGTATTCAATGAATTATATTTAATTTCCTACAATTACATATATCCTCACCTCTTACATCAAGAAGCCTGCTTAAAAAAGTTAAGGTGAGGTTACTTACAAAGTTTGTTAAAATTCAATCTTGAATAAAATATAATTCATTTCTCTGAAAATTTTAAAAGTGTTTCTGAAACATAATTTTGATTTAAGAAAACGGTTTACATGTGTGCACGTGCATGTGTGTGTATGTGTGTGTGTGTGTGTAGAGTTGTAATTACAAAGGGTCCTCAGGTTATGACAGTCTAGATATAGAATGTTTTGAGTTTATAATGCTCACTCCCATAAAAACTTATAAAAATTGAGACACAAGTGTTTTGGCTTGCACCATTTTGTCATACTTAGGTATTATGTGGGTGAACTAGTTTGGCTATCCATGGTAAAAAAAATATAGAGTACAGTGTACAGTACAGCATATTTATGTCCTTTTTCTTTTTCTGTGGTTTAGTTGTGTTTTTATGTTCTAGATTATGATTTTACAACTGTGTTAGGATAGGTAAGTGACTTAGGCTAGGGTGATTTTGACTTACACAAAAATTCAGATTGTATCGCTATTCTAGGAACAGACCTGTGTCATAACTCGAGGACCCTCCGTACATGAAAAATAACCATACACTTACTTAATTACAGGAAACAAAATACTTATGAACTGATGCTGCAAAAAGAAATTTAAAAGTGGTGTAATATGTGTCCAGAGAGAAATAATTAAGCTAATTCATTATGATTTACAGATAATTTCCCTAGTTTTGTTTTCATAGATCTATAATCAATCTACATTCAGGCTTGAACAAATTTGAACAAGTTTGATTCTTATTATATATTGAATTTAAAAAAATGCGCCTGAAGCTACCAGGTTATATTAGGGTGACTTCTGAGCATTTTGTACTTTCTTAGTTAATACACTTTAATTCTCATTACTTATTTCTTTTGTGCACATCATGGTGAAAACAAGTTCATACTCATGAAGATTAATGATTTTTTAAGTAAAAAAAAAAGTGATTTTCTTCCATACAAATTGTTCTGTACTTTGACATCAAGTGCTATCCAGTTCCAAAAGCCATTGACAAAAATCCAAGCTTAAAAGGGCAACTCACCACACTGTGGGCACAATGAGGGCACTTTCAAATGAGAAAGGAAGCATGCATAATTGAGTTTCAATTAAAAAAAAATTAAAACAGAAAAAATATCTCCATGTGCAAATTGCTTTGAAATGATCTTGTCATTTTGGCGATATCTCCAAGCAGCTATTTTCTTGGACACTACTTATTATGCATGTAAAAATGGCCTGTAAATATTAGATCATTTTTAATTGTAATAGCAATTATATGCAAACATCACAGTAAACTAAGTCCTGTCAGCTTTCAAGAATTTTTATGAAGTTCATACAGCTAAACTGATTTCTGAAAAATATTTAAAAAGCAAACAAAAACAAGCCCTAGCAAGTCTCATCTAAGATATGCATATGAATTTTATAAAGCAAGTAAAAATACTATTTTCTCTTCATGGAGAGGAAATAGCAGTAGAGTAGCAGATAATAACTGTGCAAAGAATGTTACATATAAAGAAATAATCCATTGGTTTGAGTTTTTCAAAAATGAAAACTCTGAAAGCAACATGAATATGAAATACTACACTGAGTATTAACTATTTTTAGGCAATAAAATATAAAATATAACATTAAATCTTTCACCATTGCCAAAACTTTTTAAATTCTGAGAGGAGAGAAACTAAACTTGAAAAGAAATCATTTCCATAAATTAGCAAAGTAAAAGGTCACTTGCTCATAATCATTGGAAGAAATGCATATACATGATCCAATTGAAGCAGACAGCACCTGCCAATGCGCAGGCCAACACTTACCTTGACAGGTGCCATTTTTCTCTTCATATCCTGCCTTGCACATGCATTTCCCGATGGGCACCAGCCACTCCCCTTCGGCACTGCAATGCATTTTGGGTGGTTCATCTGTCACAGAATGGTTGACACAGGAGCCTGACACTTCGAGCAACTGTGAAGAATCAGCCCCCGTGATGGTGTCAGGGAAGACAGCCAAGTGTCGGACCACAGAAGGACATTTCTTATAATACACACGCACAGAAACCAGAGCAATGCAAGCACCCAGATCTTGAAAGGCAAGATAAAATCCCATTTTGCTCAGAGGTCCTACATCTCTAACCTCTGTATTTAATTTCATGACGCGGTCACCAAGATCAAGTTCTGTAAAGCTTTCATCGGCGGCAATGGTATCAATTTTGATGTATTGGTTTTCCTTGATATTTCTCCCATTTGCATCATCTGACTCAAAGTAATACATGTTAAAAGTTTCTTTACAGGTCCCGAGTCCTCCTGGAAGGCTGTTGCAGTCCCTCAGAGTAAACTTTAGTTCTATGAAGATTCTGGAAGCACCTTCGTTGGAGATCCAACTGGTCAGAAGCCAGTTATTCTGATTCTGTTCCATAACTTTGCATACTTGGTATGTGTGGATAGGGGCATAATTTTCATCAACTTCACCAATCTCCTCCCACTGTATAACATAAAATAGAAAAACAAAATTAAAAATAATAGAAAATAACCATAAAAAATAGGCAAAGAAAACTAATTTAGATGTGGCAAATTCTGTAGCTTTAATATATTTTTTTCCTTTTCTAAATTAAGTAAATTAAATGCATTAATCATTGTCGCCAATGTAACTCAAAGTTGAACACATATGAATGATATTACTCAGAAAAAAAGATGTGTTTCAGAGTAAAAAGAAAATAAATTTGAATGTATATGCAGTTAACAATAAGAAATAGTGAAAGGAAAAGACAGATGTTTGGAAGAAGGCATACAAACTACGAGTAAAGGTTTAGAGTTAAAGAAAACAATATGTTTTCAAAGACCACAATGAAAAAATAACAGTAAATGTGAAAAAGAACAAAAATGTGACGTGAATCTAGACATTTAATTCTGGCATGGTACAACACAGGAGTATAATAACACTTGAAAGAAAAATCATTAGTTTAAAATTAATAATATATTTTTATCTTATTGAAACAATGTGTTTTGGATTTTTTTATAAATTGGATAAATAACTGTTTATTCATAGATTTATCCACAAATAAAAACCTAGAGACAGATTTAAAATAGAGGTAAAAATTATAGATTAGTAATATGGAGAATCTTGTCATTTCAAATACTTACATGTTATATCCTGAGAATGCATTAATTCTTTCTAACCAATGCATTACTTTATGTATAATGACTTAAGAGTTCTAAATATGTAGAATATATAAGAATATAGAAAAATTACATATAATTTATGCAGCTCCAAAAATATCATTTGGTCTAAGAAGAGATCTAAACTAGGCTATTTCCTAGTAAAATATTCCAGTTTTGAGAATCTCAATACACAATAATCACTGTCTGAACAATATAGAACCAAATTATTTTCTTCTTAAAGATGTTATTATAATTTAAGAAATATCTAGCCTGATCAGGTGGTGGTACAATGGATAGATTATTGGCTGGGACATAGAGGACCCATGTTCGAAACCCCAAGGTCACTGGCTTGAGGAAGCGGTCACTTGCTTAGCTGGAGTGTCCTCATCACCGTCAGTGCACATATGAGAAAGCAATCAATGAACAACTAAGGTGCCACAACAAATAATTGATGCTTCTCATCTTTCTCTTTGTCTGTCCCTATTCGTCCCGCTCTCTGTCTCTCTCTCTCTCTCAAAAAAGAAATTCTTAATCTTGTGAAAATATGTGTTTACAAACAAAATTATATATATATATATATATTAATTTTTATTTATTGCTTTTATAGAGAGAGGAAGGGCAAGAAAGAAAAATATCTGTTTTTTGCATGTGCTCTGACTGCCGATTGAACTGGCAACTTCTGCGTATTGACTCAACACTAACCAACCAAGCTATCCAAACAGGGCCAACATTGTATGTAATTTTTAACTCTTTAAAATTGGTGATGAAATACACAGAAAAATTAAACCAAAATGACTTTCAATAAATCCAGAATGTGACTTTGGATATTAATACAGATAATAAACTTGATAGAAACTTATTCTTCAAACTTAAAACTACTGTATTTTTCACTCCATAAGACACACCTGACCATAAGACACACCTAAAGTTTTAAGAAGAAAAGTAAGAAAAAAAATATTCTGAACTAAATGGTGTGTTAAAATATTTAGTAAAATAATGTATTTTTTTTGCTCCATGAGATACACAGGCATTTTCCCCTTCACTTTCAGGGGAAAAATCATGCATCTTTTGGAACAAAACATATGGTAAGTAAGACATTATTTCTTGATTCTCTTCAAATAATAAAAACATGAAAAGTGTGTACTCAAAAGACATGCACAGAAATCATCGATCTCAGATGGCTTCTTTCAAAATTCTACTTACCATCAGACAACATAAGTAAAAGGTGCTAATAAGGGAAAATTGATGAGCTCCATAAATTCACAAGAGACATCAAGATTTTATTACTCAAACCTGGCCAGTTTGCTCAATGGTAGAGTGTTGGCCCAGCTTATGAATGTCCCAGGTTCAAGACCTGGTCAGGGCACACAGGAGAAGAAACCATCTGCTTCTCCACCCCTTCCCCTCTCCCTTCTCTCTCTTTCTCTTTTCTTCTAGCATCCATAGCTCAGTTGGAGCAAGTTGGCTTTGGGTGCTGAGGATACCTCCATGGCCTTACCTCAGGTGCTAGAATAGGTAGGTTGCTGAGCAACGGAGCAACAGCTCCACATGGACAGAGCATCTCTGGGTACGGGGCTTGCTAGGTGGATCCCAGTAGGGGCACATGTTGAAATTTGTTTCTCTGCCTTTCCACTTCTCACTAAAAAATTTCTTCTTATCTCTCCTAACAACTTTCACATTATGGTGTTATGAGAAGTCTTAGTACTTTTATTTCGTCTCACTTCTCTTCTCTCAAAACCTACTTAAACTCATACTTAGCTTCTGAATTTCTAACTCTTCCTTCTGTTTCAGCACTTTGTCATTGAACTTCTTATGTTTTATTCCTGATGTGATCCAAGTATCGATATTTTCATTATAAGTGGTCACTGAAAATCATGATTAATATTTCATTAAAAAGAACACCTCATCTAACCAAATGAAACACTAAAATAATCAACTTACTGTTAACTGATTAATTAAATATATATTCTTTAAATTAGTAAAATGGAAAATAGCATCAAAAAGCTCATCTCTGAAGAAAGAAATCATCAGGCTACATTATCTCTACTTTATATTTCATTTTATAATAGTTTATAAATTTTTACTATTTATAATAGTAGTGTGATACAAAACACAAATGGATTTAAAATCTTTGGCTTAACCCATTTATAGAGGCCCTATTCCCACATCATATATTCCAACAGGACTCTGCTAGTAAGTAAAAGGAATTGGACAGAAACACCTTCCAAGATCATAACGCAGTAATTCACAGCCTTTCCCTTGAAGTCCAAAGACCAAAAATATTAAAAGTACAAACCAAGCATCTCTTCATAAGACAGCTTAGTAGTTACTGCTTCAGGTGATAATTTCAAACTGTATGCATGAGCATCTTTATTCTCTGAATATTCTCAATTAAGAGGAGAAAAGCTAATTTTCTTTGATGTTGGAATTTATTATGATATAATTTTGTTAATTTTTCTTTACAAATATCCAAAATATAATTGAAGGCTAAAATTTTCTATTTCTTGAATGAATAGGAAGACTTTAATTTATATAATTATGGCAATAAGCCATTCAGAGGATCAAATAGCTAATATATACACATTTCTCATAAATATATGTTCCTATTTAGATAAATATACTAAGAAATCAATAAAAGTATCAGTATTTCATTTATTTTAGACTGGCTGAAATAGAACTTTGAGTTCTTCCAAGGTTTCATTCTTTTTAATACAAAGAGGACATTGTGTTATTTATAGCAAAAATTTTACCTATGAAGAAACAAGAGGATGGAGAGAAAGCAATAGTGATCAAGAATTCAAGAGTTGGGCAAATATATTCCTAGACAATTTTGCTAATATTATATCAAGGGGACTACTTTAACAATCAAAAGCACAGAGAGAAAACACAGTATTTCCGGTTTGGTTTTGTTTGATTTCACATAATCCATGGTTTAATGAAAATATTTGCTGATCTTTTGATTTCTATAAGTGAGGTGCCTAGGCATTTAGAAATGTGATCACTGAAAGCAACATGGAAACTGCAGCTCTGTTCTTCTGATCCAGCTACTCCTTAGGACCAGCCTCTGAGCCCAGGCTTCTCTGTTTGTTTTTTCCTTAAACCTATTTCTTTGCTTTAAGACTAAAGATTAGTTATACAGACAGCTAGGGCTGGCTTGATTTTTCTCCCAGATGCTTGGGCTTGCTTCTTTTCCCACTGAGCACTGAAAAGTCCAAGTCATTTGCATTCTAATCCTATGCCTGGCCAGGCATCACAAGTTAGCCACACTTATCAGAGAAGTGAAAAAGAAAATGGACTTTTTTTTTTAATATTCATATGTGTATCATGCAGACATCAACTTTTCCTACTCAAGCCATTAAGAACTATTTTGTCTCTGCCTGCCTCTCATTGTGCTATTAGGTTTCTAGCTCCAATCTCCTATTGTCTCCCAGTCTGTTCACATCCTTCTCATTTCTAACTCCCTATCCTATATATAACTTTATTTTGCCTTTAAACTTAAAAATCTGATTCAGAACACACAGTCTAAATTAGAATCTTACTTTATATTATATCCACAATTACACATAAGGTATAAAATGAACAGAGTCCAGAGTCAATTTTGACCTTTCAAGTTACCGGCATATCTCTTATCTAATTCTGTCTTAATTCTTGTTTCTATGTATTTTATTTTTATGTACAGTACTTCTGTTTTTGTTTTTTTGTTGTTGTTGTTTTTTGTTTTTTTTACAGGGACAGAGAGTCAGAGAGAGGGATAGACAAACAGAAATGGAGAGAGGTGAGAAGCATCAATCATCAGTTTTTCGTTGCCATTGCAACACCTTAGTTGTTCATTTATTGCTTTCTCACATGTGCCTTGACCGCGGGTCTTCAGCAGACTGAGCAACCCCTTGCTGGAGCCAGCGACCTTGGGTCCAAGCTGACAAGCTTTTGCTCAAGCCAGATAGGCCCGCACTCAAGCTGGCAAGCTCGGGGTCTCTAACCTGGGTCTTCCACATCCCAGTCCAACACTATCCACTATGCCACTGCCTGGTCAGGCCAGTACTTCATTTTTAACAAGAGATTAATATATTAAGGTTAAAGCACAGTGATAAGAAACTTTGTAGTAAAGGCCATCAGAAATGCCTCATGGGTCTTACATAGAAGAAAGATTATAAGCCTGCCCTAGTTTTAGTCCCAGCTCATTTAGCATCTGGATGTATAAACTGAAACCGCACCACTGGCACACTGGCTACATAATCTAGAGTGAGAACTGAAACTGTCCACCCGAGTCATTTTACATTGAATATAAAACATAAGAAGGGGACTTAAAAGAACTGTCCTACTCTCCATTTTTTAAATGAGGAAACTGAAGACAAGAACAGAAAGAAATTTCCCAAGCTCACAAAGGACGAACCTAAGCATCTGAACAGCCCCTCTTCATTTTTGTCAGCACATCTGTCCTTGATGTATATAGATTAATGTGTGGGAGTCCTATACTGCATTAATTACAATAGTACTCTATTGCAACTATTTCACATTTTATTCTAGACATCATGTAACCATAAAAGTTCATTCTTTCCTTCCTTTCTTTGTTCTTTTGTTTCTTTCTTTCAATTTTTATCCCTTCCCTCCTTCTTTCCTCCCTTTTAAATCCTTTATCTCTGAAACACAAATATGAGAGTAGAGACATAATTATCTTTTTTTCTACTGTATTTCAGATTCTAATGCCACATAACACAAGGTATGGCACTTCATAAATATATTTAGTGAATAAATAAATATCAAGCGTATATGTAACCTTCTCATTCAAGAGATGCACTAATTTGAAATTTGAAATAATTATTCAAATATAATAAATAAATGATATAATTTGTCTTTTGTTTTGATTAACCAAAAATAAATTTTATTCTTTGTAAGTATTTTGAACTAAATTCAAACAAATAGTATAAAGTCATATATATATAATTTTTTTGTGACAGAGAGAAAGAGAGACGGAGACATAGGAACAGATAGGCAGGAAAGGAGAGAGATGAAAAGCATCAATTCTTCATTGCGGCTCCTTAGTTGTGCATTGATTGCTTTGACATATGTGTCTTGACTGGGGAGCTACAGCAGAGCGATTGACCCCTTGATCAATCCAGTGACCTTGGGTTCAAGCCAGCAACCTTGGACTCCAAGCCAAAGGCCTTTGGACTCAAGCCAGCAACCAATGGGTCATGTCTATGACCCCATGCTCAAGCCAGCAACCCTGCACTCAAACTGGTGAGCCATGCTTGGGGTTTTGAACATGGGTCCTCTGCATCCCAGTTCGATGCTCTATCTACTGCAACACTACCTGGTCTATCTGAAATCATGTTTTTGAATGTCAGCCTTCAAGAAAAGCTCTAAGCAAATAATATTAGGACTGTCATACTGCTTTTGACAGAGAGATCTTAAAATATGGCTAGAAATCAATTGCCTCGAACTTTACTCTGACATGTTTAAAGCATAACTTTAAAACACAATATTTTGAATAATTCTTTTTGAAAGATTCCAAAAAGGAGTGAAATCTAGTCTTTCATTGTATTAAAAATATCATTAGATGATATGATTTACTTTGCTTTTATCCATGTGCATTTGTGTGTGTGCATGTATAATAAGTTCCTAACTTCAATGAAGATATCCTGATCTCAAATTATTAACTTCTGTTACAATAGTTGGAAAATATTGTATTTGTTCTGCCAACTTGGATTTTCTGCCTATATTTTTTCTCTTGTCTTCCTGCATTGTTTTTAAATCATTCTGAGGCCTTTTCTTAGGTTAGTAACCACAGTGAAATTAATCTTGAAGTACAATTTTAAACCTTAAAATTGAAACAAGTTATAATTTGCCTTTTCCTCTACTTATTAATGCAATCTTTTTCACCAACATAGCTTAGTATAAAAAAAAGAGTAAATACAGATAACAGATAATCTAACATTGGCACAGATATACAGAATTTTTTAGCCTAATGAATCTTAAATATTATTTGGTACTTCCATCTACCTGAAGATGAGAAATCAGGACTCTTGATGTGTTGAAAGTTATATCCATAATTATAGAAGTTAATGGTCCTTAACTTTTATTTATTGTTCTGTTTGTTATACAACTAGTTTTTTTCTGTTCTAACAGTCCTTACAAAAGATTGCTCAGTGGGTTCCTGGATATCTTCAGATCTTTGATAAATTATTTTCTATTCTACTTTTGGCTGAATATACTAAATACAAAATAATTCTTTATGTTTAAATGTATGTTTAGCAGGGGAAAGATCAGCAGATATGGAATCAAGTTTTAATAGGGCAAGAAGAAACATGCTGTAAGTACATATTGGTAGCTGAATTTGAAAAACTATATGGCAATAAAAATAAATTTTAAAATTACTTTAAACCGGGATTTTCATATGTGACCAAGAGTACATAAGCTAAGATGATACCTCCAACATTGAAATAGCTCAACAATAAAAAAATTATATCACCAATAAGAATAAGTACAATGTATTATATTCATATTTTACATCACTATACAAGAGTTAACATCAGTTGATTTATATAAGCATCTTCAATACATATAATAAGAAAAAGCAAAAGTTTTGAAAACAGTAATACATCACTATAAACTTTAAAAAATAAATAAAACAGTACTATAAGTTATCTCATTACATCCATATAATCATGCAGTGATAGCATATAAATAAACGGAAAACTTTTGCTATAGTCATAATAATAGAGCAATAAAAAGTATCCAAGCTGAAGAACATAGAAAAATATTGTATAAAAAATAGAGCCTCAGAAACATCTAAAACAAAATTAAGCATATGTATAAAATGACAGTCCCAAAAGAGGAGGAAAAAAAAAAGGATGAGAGATATAATATT
Source organism: Rhynchonycteris naso (assembly GCA_037038555.1). Taxonomy (NCBI): domain Eukaryota; kingdom Metazoa; phylum Chordata; class Mammalia; order Chiroptera; family Emballonuridae; genus Rhynchonycteris; species Rhynchonycteris naso. Next base: position 270,757,828 of record CM072996.1, on the reverse strand, counting down.
TGGATAAATATAAAAAATTTCTGTGTGTGCATATATAATATACACATGTATAATACACACCAAAATTTGATATTTATCCAGAGATAAAAAGTATTTATATTTAAATCTAAAATACCCAGTGAACCCAATTAGTATACACACAAAGATCCATGCATAGACATATTACGGTAACATTGCTGAAAGCCAAGACATTAAAAATAAATTTGAAAGCATCAAGAGAAAAGTCACTCATCAAGAAGAGAACAAGAATATAACAATGAATTGCCTCTTCAGCAAATGCATGCAGATCAGAATAAGAGTAGAATGACATATTCTAGATGCTGAAATAAAAAAAAAATAGAGTCAACCAAGAATTTTATATCTGGCAAAACTAAACTTCAAAAATGAAGAAAACTCAACACTCATTAGTAAAAAATAAGTATTCCAATAAAAAAAATGAACAAAGGACATGAACAGACATATTACTGCCAAGGATGTACAGATGGCAATTAAACACGTGAAAAGGTATTGAATGTCATTAGCATCAGTGAAATTCAGATAAAGATCACAATAATATATCACTACACATCTGTATGAAAGGATTTATTTTTTAATATTGACAACACCAAATTCTGATAAAGTTGTGAGAAAGCTGAATTGCTTATACTTTGCTGGTAGGTAAGTCAAATGGTATAGCACTCTAGAAAATAGAAAGGTTCTTACAAAACAAAATATGCAATACCTAAACAATGCAGCAATTTCACTGTTGGATTTACTTTTGTTCACACAACTACCTGTACATGTATGTTCATATGTTCATAAAAGTTTTATTTTAAAAATTCAGCCCAGATGATCTTCAATAAGTGAATGGTTAGACTCTGGTACAAATATACCATGAAATACTACTCAGTATATAAAGAAACAAACTGTTGAGAGAAGTAATAATTTAAGTGAATCTCCAAGGAATTATGCTGAGCGAGAAAAAATATTCTCAAAAGTTAAATGCTGAAGGAATCCATTCATAAAATATTTTTGAAATAACATAATTTTAGAAGTGGAGAAGATCTTAATGGTTGACAGCAGTTAAGAATGGAGGATAGAAAAGAAGGTATGATTAGAATGTGGTCATAAAAGGGCAAAATGAGAGATACTTGCACTTTTGACTCTGTTCCATATTGTAGAGGTGGTAAACATCAATTTAAACAGGTGATATATTTGTATAGAACTTAATGCACACACATACTAAAGAAATAAAAATAAAGAATTGGGAGATAGCAGGATGAAATACAAGAAGAAATTGTTACACAATTAAAAAACAACATTGACAAATATTGGAATTCAGATATATTTGACTGACTTCAAACCTCATCTTTAATTCACTACTCCCATGATACCTCGCAAAATAAGACAAAGTTTATGGCCAAAGCCATTTCTAGAAAAAATAAGAAATGAGGTATAGGAAAAACAATTTCTGGTATTCCTACCAAAACACAACCATATTTTTACTCCAAAATTTTTAATCTGTATTTTATTTTTACTTCTACTTAACTTTGAATTAAAGCTAAAGTAATTATTAAAGTACTGTCATTTAAAGTATTTTCTATGCAAGTAGAGTATTTCATGCAAAATAAGTGTTCCTCAGTGAAACAGCTATAAAGCTCTGCCTAGAGCAGGGATTGGGAACCTATGGCTCGCGAGCCAGATGAGGCTTTTTTGATAGCTGCATCTGGCTGACAGACAAATCTTTAATAAAAACAATAATAACATTAAAAATATAAAACATTCTCATGTATTATAATCCATTCATTTTCTACCGCTCATGTTCATGGTTGTGGGTGGCTGGAGCCAATCACGGCTATCCACTGGGACAACTCCAAATTTTTATTGAATAATGCGAAACTTTCATGGATTATTGTGAGGTCAGAAAGTAAACTCCCTCCTTTTAATCAAGTAGTCAGCTAGCTAACTGCAGAAACTCTTGACGAAGAAGATGACTAAAAGAAAAAAAGATGAGGAGTATCGTACTTTTTAGAAGGAATGAACATAAAAATTCACCATTGTGGAGAGAGCAGGTTCTGCAGTGTGTCCAATATGCAATGATAAAATTGCATTGACAAAAAGGTCAAATATGTTTGCATTTGAAAACAAGCTGGAAGTCTTCATCACCGACATTGAAACAGGTCATTTATTCTATTTTGAAAAACTGGGAGAGTTTAAAGATGCATGCACAGCAAGTGACCCTGCTCAACATCTTGACATACAGCAGCTAGCAGGCTTCACATCTAATCTTTTGCAGTCATTCAAAGCGTGCTTTGGAGAATTTCGTGAGTGCACTCGTCTTTTTAAGTTCATCACCCATTCACACGAGTGTGCAGTGGACAGCGCTGACCTGAGTTATATCCCCGGTGTCTCTGTCAGAGATTTTGAGGTACAAGCTGCTGACATGATGGCCTAAGACACGTGGATGAATAAGTTCAAGTCACTGAATGAAGACTTGGAAAGACTTGCACGACAACAAGCAGAGTTGGCGAGCAAACACATGTGGGGAGAAATGAAAAAACTCTCTCAGCCAAAAAAGGTTCCCGACTGCTGGCCTAGAGTATCTCTTTTTAAAATATTAAAATTGGAAGCTTTGACAACTTTATGCACTTGTGTAAAATAAATCTGTACAGTATATGCATCTGTATAATAAATCTATGCAGTGAACTATTCTATTTAATTTTATAAGCAGAGTGAGAGAAAAGTAGCTTTACAGTTATTTGTATGGAAAACAATGCAATAATTAAGAAATAATAATACAAGAATAAACTTTGTGTCCCGGATTATACCATTTTCCATGCTTGTATTGTCAGAGAACTCTTTTACTCATAACACCTATTAGCATTCTGCTGAATATTGCATAGCATCAAACATATTTCAGCAAATTCTAAATTACAGTGTTGCCTGACAATTGTTTGGTTTAATGACTTACTGGGATACCAGATCATAATTGTTTAAATTCCGAATACTCCCCTGTGACACATTTTTCACAGTGCCGAATTTACACCCCTGTTTGCTCCAAGGGATTCAATTTAAGACAAAATAACCTGTTGTCAACTTTCTGTGGATCCCAATGTTTAAAAATATCTGTAGAACTGTACAAATTCAATATACATTGATTGAGTGCAAGTACAAGAGAATGAAAGTGTTAACAAATGAATGAACAACAACAACAAAACCTGAATGAAAATACCAGGAGCCAATTGATTTACTTTTACTGCTTTACTCAGTGGAGTGCTGGGACTTAACAGCAAGGGTATAAGGACTTTTGTGTGAATTATTTCTCCCTTCTTTTTCTAGAAGCAATTTTGTCAGAGAATGAATACTTGGCACGTCCACCCTAAAATGTCACCAGCTTTTTGCTCTGGCTACAGTTTTTTTTTCCTCTCAATAATAACTCTCACCAGAATAAAGGCAAGGAAAGAAAGAAAAGGTTAAACTCAATTCAGTCAAATGTTGTTAAGTGTTGGCAGCTCCAGGAAGGATTTTATAGTGAAGATAATTGAATCTTGAGAAAAAGGGGGCTACCTGAATCACTGTGAATTTTATTTATCTGTGTAGATCTGCTCCTAATTATCATTAGTAAGTGACAGTTGGCAAGCCCATGGAGGTCTCAGAAGATTGTAAAATTTTATTAAGTGGTCAAAACATGGCATTAGAAGCTTCAGTGATTCTTGTAAATAAAAGCCCATTTTTTTTTTCCATGTGATGTTGAAGCTAGCTCTAACTGGTTTCTTTTCACAAAAAATAGAATGTTAAAGTTATATAAGGTATATGAAATTTCTATCTTGACAAGATCTAATTAATTGGACTGAAATGTAAAGTTTAAGCACTGGGACATAGAATCTCTTTCACTTAAATCCCAAAGAAAAAATATGACTCTTATGACCCCAGTTAATACATTCAAATTTAAAAAACTAAATAAAGAAGTTTCTTTTATATATATCGAATAAGTAGTTGATTTTTAATAATTCCTTGATCATATTAAATTACAAGTTTTTAAAAATATATATAATATCAAAAAAAGTAAAAATTTAATTATTCCAACATGTAACAAAGTGAATATGTTCGGAAATTATTTTAAAAAGCAAAGAAAAAAGTTGTATAGATCTCAATATTCTTAACTAAATTTCTTGCTTTAATTGAAGATCTCTAAGTACTTTTAATTTGATAATTATAACAAGAATTTAGAGACTTAACTTAATATTTTACAGCTTATTATCTTATAGCATCAAGGTACACTTTCTTGACAATCATTTGCTATACAGTTACTTCACGTTTTCATACAACATTATTGCCGACACAGTTCATTCTTACAATAATTTTTACAGGATAACTAATATGCCTTAAATGTGCTAGTTTGTGTTTTTCTCATATTCAGTGACAAAGTATATACTTATATTCATGAGAAAACTTTTGTATATATAATACTGATAACTTCTCATACTGAGATATTCCATTCATAATAAATGAGTAAAATGCATACCTGTCTTAGTCACAGAAGTTTGCCACAAAGAAGCTCGTGAAATAATAAACAGATCACAACCTTCCAACTATTTGTGTGTTGCATACTCGCTGATAGTGCCTTACTTTACTAATCTATGACAGACAATTTAACATAACTGAAAAATTATGCATTGAACAGAGACAAATTACATTTGAGAGTGTATGTTCCCTCAGACTTCCATTATCCAATTTGAGACTAACATACACTTGTACATGTTTATTCATTTTATAAAAAATATAGAGTGTCTTTGTTAGACTAAATGCATTAAGAGAGAAGCCTTTATATTTAATAATAAAATATAAAATTTTAGTCAAGGTTGAATCGGAAACTACGTAGAATATGGAACTATAAAAACTGTAGAATATTAAATATTTGTATTCAATTTTTGAAGCCTAGTTTTGAAAATATATCTCTAAATAAAAAATGAATAATAATTGAGGTCATTTTTTTTCTTCAAGAGAAGTATTGAGTCTCATTAATATATATACACCAGGTTTTCCTAAGTAAGTATGTGCACTGAAGTCTTAGTCAATTTAATGGGGTGATTCATGCATTAAATATATATATATATATTTGTGCGTGTCTATGCACACACACATAATTTTTATATATATTTCTATATATAAAACCTATGGTCTTTTGCTCTTAGAGACAGGCCGGGAGGAAAAGCAAAAAGTGAGAAATCAATATTCAAGGACAAATATGCTTCAATACCTCCATGTGTATAACCAGACATTCATATGTATCTAATCTATGAACCAAGTAATCAGTTTTTCCATGATATATTGAAACTCATTAGGAAAAGCAAAAGACTAATTTCTAACCTCAGACACTGGAAAAATGATCCTCCCTTTAATCAGGATATAGCCTACTTTGAATAATGAATACTGCAGTCATGTTTAATGAGGCTAAACATGAAAAGATGAAATAAAAACATCGGGGAACATCACTTGTTTACAAAAATTGTTTCCTTCTTTATACATTCAGGTTATGACAACATGTACCAACCTAGAAGATACCTATACCTAGAAGTGACAAATACTACTGTGGACAGAGCAAGATGAAACCAATAAATATATTTGTATACTAATTCTAAATTTTAAACCTTTTGAAATTGGGAATATAATATACATATTTGGTTCTCCAGTGCCAATTATAGTACTGGCACATAGTGGGTGATAATGTTTATATTTTTAATATTTACAGACTGTTTTTTCCAGTAGACTATGAACACAAAATTTGTCTTTCATCTCTTTATTTTCAATATACACATTAATTATTACAAAACACATTCACAGAAAATGTTATTTCATTGAGTAGATGAATGAAGGCATGAACAACAAAGTTGAGAAAGGTTCAGAAATCATAACACAGGAGAAAATTTAAGATCCAGATGAGAAATATAGTCTGTTGCCCTGGGAAAAGAATGTGAGTTCAAATATTGGGTTAATCCTCAAAACTCGGCCACAAGGTTCTAGCATGTGATGTTTATATTAGGGTGTCTAACATGCTGACATGTTTAATTTCTAAAATCTAGGTGTTTTTTAGTATCTAATACTAGGCTGTGTGTATCTGTTTGTGCCTGTATGTTGATGTGTTTCTGAGTGTCTTAGAGATTTGGAAAACTAAAAAAAAGGAGTTGCACATAAACGTTATCATCAGTATTTGAGTTCTCCTTAGAGAACTCAAATATAAGGATAGGTTATAGTCCATTAATTTCTCCAATTAAAATTTCACATTATTCTTATTTTGCTCGAGCTGAAGGAGTATGATTAAACCTAAAATAGGTGTCTTAAGGTTAAAATTATTTAATCAGGCCCAACTTGCTCTAAGCATCCTTGTATTAGTCCTATTGTAATTGCATTCTGTTCAGTTTGCTTTTTTCCTAGAGAAAGTAACTTCTTTATTTAGAATCAACTCTTAATAATATTCTTTGATATACTCTTCAAAAATAAATCGTGAACTTATTATAGTTATTAATTAAATCTATCAACTGGGTATGAGTTAGAAATAAAGGTAAACACCATAGAGGTTTAAAGGTTTTCTAGAAAAAAAAATTCACACTTTAATTTAGTTTCTTTGTACACATATGAACCTGGGTGAATTTGTCAGTGTGTTCAAGGTAGAAGGAGCATGACCGATTTAAAAAAAAAAAAACAACAAAAACCTGGGTAGCAAGGCAAGTATCCCAGGCTGTAAATGAAGATATATAGTATATATCATTCTTAAATTATCTCCAGTGGTTCATAACAGTCTTCACTAATTTTTAAAGAAATAGAAGAAGAATGTAGTAGGTCTTTCATAAAATCAAATTTGTTCAATTAAATATATTATTCTTATTTGAGGATTTTATGATTCTAATTATTTTGATATTAAAACTCATTTTTAACAAAGCAGTAATAATAATAAATGGTGGTTTATGGGTTTCAATCTAAGAAGTGCTCTGAGGTTAATTTTTAAATCTCTGGTTGATAAACTGCATAAGTATATTTAACAACACATTCATTCATTCAATAAATATATCAATCATTTACTATGTGCTACAGACATACTGTGAATAAAAAAGACTATTGAATGTTTCTCATATTATAACTACAGTATATCTAACACGCTATCAAAGGAGGCATACAATAGTGACATTATTATAATAAAGTATAACATAAGGTAACATATGATAATATAATATAATGCCAGGTTTATGGTGCATGCTAGAAAAAAATTAAGTCTTTGCTACAGTTTGATAAGGTGGCTATATGAGGTATGAGGTTCCAAGATGTGGAAATTCTAGGAATATTCAGAATAACACTTTATGGAGGCTGAGGCATAAAATTTTCTCTGTCAGTTGCTTTATATCATTATAAAAATACTTGAATAAAAATATTACTGTCTCAACATATAATGGTAATAGATTATATCTATTAATACTAGTATTAAAAATAAAAATTAATAAAATAACATTAAAGATTCTAATACAAAATATCTGATTCTAAGAAGTAAATGAACTACATTCTTTTTCTTTTTAAATTTTTATTATTATTATTTTTAATTTTTCTTTTTAGAAAGTCAGACAGGAATGGAGAGAGGTGAGAAGCATCAATCATCAGTTTTTCGTTGCGATACTTTAGTTGTTCATTGATTGCTTTCTCACATGTGCCTTGACCTCGGGCCTTCAGCAGACCGAGTAACCCCTTGCTTGAGCCAGCGACTTTGTATCCAAGCTGGTGAGCTTTTGCTCAAGCCAGATGGACTCGCACTCAAGCTGATATACTTTAGTTGTTCATTGATTGCCCTCTCACATATGCCCGGACCACCGACCCTCAGCAGACCGAGTAACCCCTTGCTTGAGCCAGCGACTTTGTATCCAAGCTGGTGAGCTTTTGCTCAAGCCAGATGGACTCGCACTCAAGCTGATATACTTTAGTTGTTCATTGATTGCCCTCTCACATATGCCCCGACCACCGACCCTCAGCAGACCGAGTAACCCCTTGCTTGAACCAGCGACCTTGGGTACAAGCTGGCGAGCTTTTGCTCAAGCTAGGTGGCCCCGCACTCAAGCTGGTGAGCTCGGGGTCCCAAACCTGGGTCTTCCGCATCCCAGTCCAACGCTCCATCACTGCGCCACCGCCTGGTCAGGCAAAAGACACTTTTAAACTTCTGAAATTTTATATACATTGCAATAGAAGCTTAATATATATTTGAAGAATTGATTTCTATATTTCCCTGAGTTCATAGAAAATATCACTATTATGTATTTATTTATTTTGATAGAACATTTAACTGTACAACTCATTTAAATTTGGAGTTAAAATTTAATTGTTAAGAAGAATATTTAAACTACTTTATGTACTTAATTGTATCACGGTAAAATCTTCAGGGCTAGCACCGGTTTTATTTTTAAAAAGTCAATGAATGCTTGTTGCATCTTTATATCCTGAATTCCTAGTACAATTCTAGCACATAATTTGTTGGATAAATATTTGTTCTATGAATTGATAAGTAAACCTCGAATTATACTAAAAATTAATTTTAATGATATATGAAAACATGTAATTTCAATTTAGGTTTTATTTAGAAAACCACTTGTACATGTGTGATACAGTCCTTTTAGGGAAATGATATATCATTTTTTTTAGCAGACTATGTAATATTAGTTCTTATAATTTTCTAGTGAAATTTTCTACTGTGATTGTACATGACTTCTTTCTCTATCAAACAAAGGAGCAATAGCTTAAATATTAGCTGAGATTATATAGATATCTAATTAGAGAATGACTTAAATAAATTATTGAGTTCCTCATTATAGATATGAAAAAAGAATTCTGTCATTGATTCTTGATAAAAATAAACTTCTCCTATGATAGTGTACATGTTTAGGTCACTGCATGTCTGTAATAAGACTGTAGCACAATCCTGATGGGATCCATTTAACATATTAGAAACTATATAGAAGCTCTAATTCTCAGTGGCAGATTAGTTACTTTTTATTATGATTCTTTTGACAAATTTTCCAAGCATGTGGAGAAAAGTAATTTTTAGGCAATGTTTCATATGCTATTATAATAAAGGGGAAAAAAGTATTTTTTACTGCATTTTTTAAATTACTGCATCCTTTCTTTGAATAAAATGTTTCCTAAACTGTGTAAGCTAAACAAACATTCTTCATGAAGATCTTCATAAGTAAAGTGGGTAAGATGTTTCCTGATGAAATAATTTTGGAAAACCTGCATGCTCATTAATTTATTAAAGGCTTACTATAATAAAAGAGATTAGAGAAATTTGTGTAATGGTATTTAATTTAATATTTACAAAACTTGCTTGAGAATAGAACCCTTTTGCTTAACACATTTCTTTTTCTGTTTCAGACAATCTTTAGTAAAACCTTACTTTTAAAAATATTCGGCAACAATTCAGGAGTTTTAGCCCTCCTTAAATTATCTGTATCCTAACAATCTATCTTGTTTAGTTACATATTCATTTTATGGAATGTGGTTTTTGAGCAGGAGACAGAGCTCACCCATGTTCTTGTGACCTTTTCTGTGACCACATTATGCTTTTAGAAAAAGGGAAATTGGTACTTTTTAAATTGTTTTTTCATTGATTGAGAGAGAGAGAAGGAAGGGAGAGAAAGAAAAGCATCAAACTGTTATTCCACTTAGTTGTTCCATTTTGTTGTGTACTTATTGATTGCTTCCCATATGTGCCCTGACTGGGGATCCAACTCATGATCTTGGTGTCCCAAGACAACACTTTATCTACTGTTCCACCCACCCAAGGCCACAACTGGCAACTTCCTTAGCTCAAGATGCTACAGTAAATACCAAAGACTGGGTGGCTTACACAACAAATATGTATTTTTCACAGCTTTGGAGGCTGAGAAGTCCAAAGTCAAGGTTCCAACAGATCTATTGCCTGGTGAGGATCTACTTCTTAGTTGTAGATGAACATCATATTGCTATGTCCTCGTATGGCAGAGAGTGAGAAAGGAAGCTCTTCCTTACTTCTTCTTATAATCATATCCTAAAGGCCCTACTTTCTTGACCTAGTTACCCCCCAATGACCCCTCATTCTAATACCATGACATTGAGGTTTAGGATTCTAATGTATGAATGGGGAAGCACAAATATGAAGTCCCTAGCAGTGCCGAAATCCTCAAAATTCACCAATTTACACCTCAATTCTTAGATGCGAGCAGCCCACCTAGAATCATAGATGTAATTTCTTTATCTTTTATTTTTTTTAATTTCACTGAAATTATTGAGATAACACTAACAAAATTATATAGATTTCAGGTGTCCAATTTTATAATACATCATTTATAAATTGTATTGTGTGTTTCATCACTCTAACTCAAATCTCCTTCCATCATCATTTATCCCTCCTTTACCCTTTCCTACCTTCTCCCACCCCCTTTCCCTCTTGTAATTGCCATATGAAAATATGTTTGTACAATTTTTTTTGCTTAATTCCTTCATGAGATTTACATCAAATTAAACTATGAACTAATTTGAATGTTTACACCGTTCTACATAGCATAATTGCTTATTCAATTAGATTTCAGATCAAAGTCAGAATCATAAAAGCATAAAGTATGAGTATTAATTAACAATAATTCCTTTTTAATAGATATGCAAACTGAGGTAATGTTTGGAACAACTCACAGATTTAATGCACTATAAACTCATGTTCTTATCATTATTGCTTGTTGTTATTTTATCACTGCTGTTGTGGTGGTAATGATTTCCATAGTTTTTTACTATCAGAATTTACTTTAAAAGAAAACTTTGTGAGTATATTGGAAAGTAAGACCACATTTGTCTTATAGCATGAACATACTCAGCTATAAGATCTTATAGTTCATTTATTAGCTTAGGATAAATAGGATTTATTATTTTTCACAACACTGTCCTAAATTTTACATTTTAAGATGTGGATGGGGTACATAAGATTATTCTTCAATATTTTACTGATAATGCATATAATGTTTTTTATTCTCATTCCTACTTTCAAAAGATAGCACAAAATGTATATATAGATGTCAGGAATGAACTTCAGTGCACTAATAAATAATGCTGCTACACAAACCACTGATGATTGGCTAGCTAGCTAGACAGCACTATCAACATATGAGATGATAGCTGTATTTTACCTTTCAGGTTAATGACATCTTAATGCTGCTTTTTTGGAACCACATTAATTTTTCTGATATTAGTGTTGAAAAGATATATTATTTGTCATCATAATAACCTTAATCTATATATTTTAAGAATGTAAAAGTATTTCAAATTTGTTAAGTAATATAAATGCAATATACCATCACTACTGTTAACTACTTTAAAAATCGTATTATTCAACCTGGCAGAAAAGTAAAGCAAACAGTAAACTAGGAAAGCTTGTTAAATGAAATGTCTTTATCTCTCAGGATTATACTCATCGTATGCCTTTAATTGAGCAGACTGGAAGGATTTGTGACACAAACTGAATAATGTTGCATTATTTGAATAATTTGTAATCATAGCAGAGCTTGTGATTCATTGGCTCATTACATATTTGCATGTTATAATCAACTAAAAGCCCACGCATGCCCAACTATACAAAACAGTTATAATGGAACTTCTCCGGTAGCTGTGGCAGCTGGTCTGTCCTGATGTATGTAATGTAGAGAGGAATACATGAAGAAACATTCCTGAAGCATATACACACCACTGCTATTATGTCTTTTAGATCAAATGTGAAGAAATAAATGTAAATTGGAAAATATTTTCTGAATAAATTCAAATTTATAACCTACAGCGTTAAATATTCATAATAATGTTTGGAAGTGTTATAATCATATAAGGAAATTCCACTTAAAAAAGTAATATTAATCGATAGTAAAAATTGCCTTCCTCTTTTGTTTCAATATTTTTGTATCTAAAATATGCTTCTAAGCCAGAGAGTTACCTTTAGAAGCAGCATAGGGACTTTCAAAACCAGGTCAGCAATTACAAGGGTGATTTTCTTGGACTGTAAGGAAAGAAGGAGCTAATAGGGTGCTATTATTTTTATGCCTACTCATAATAACTAGATGCAGGCAGGCATATGCAGTTAAAGTAGCATAAAGACACAGAGATACTTTCTGAATGCTGATAATAGAATGATGTAAAATCAGTGGCTACAATGAAGTCCAAAAATATAAAAATAGTGAGATAAGTAATATTAATATTTTAAATAAATCTCATAGATCAATTTAATACTATCAAATAAAATGTAAATAACTCAAATAGCCCACTCAAACAAAATTACTGAAATTTGGGTAAAATTCTTATGTTTTATAGAGATCAGCCTTTATAGACATAATGAAAATTACACACTGAAACAACTCATTTCCCTGCAAATTTTCAGAATAAAATATTTTACATTGTAACCACTTTTATAACGAAACTAATTTTGTATGAAAATACATACTTGGAAGAATGCTTCACCATCAGAATTCCTAAGAGACACTAATTGGGATGAAGCCCAGAAACTTTTTTAAAGCTGCTTTCTTTATAGCAAAGACAGTCACCAACAGCTACAGCTGTATTCAGCTATGTGATCTTATTTCTCTCCTCCAACCCAGCAAGAGATGTTTCTATCAGTAATAGACAGCTGAACCAAGTGGAGCATATCAAAATCTTTCTATGTGAAATTTTGAACATTCCTCATCAGTCAGAGCTGTTCTATTATATACAGGAGATTGAAATTAAAAATGTGAGGCCTGACTAAGCAATGGCACAGTGAATAGAGCTTTGGACTGGGACATGGAGGACCCAGGTTCAAAACCGAGGTTGGCAGCTTGAGTGTGGGTTTATCCAGTTTGAGCAAGGTTCACCAGCTTGAGCCCTAGGTCGCTGGCTTGATCAAGGGTCACTCAGTTCTGCTGTAGCCTCCCAGTTAAGGCACATATGAAAAAACAATTAATGAACAAGTAAGGTGTCACAATGAAGAATTGATGCTTCTCATCTCTCTCTCCCTTCCTGTCTGTCAGTCCCTATCTGTCTTTTCTCTGTCTCTGTAAAAAAAAAAAAATTAGAAATGTGGGAAAGTCTTGTACAAAATGGATCAAAGAAATCAGGTTTTCAGAAAAATGAATGAAAAATATGACCCGTTAGAAGTAGGAACCAGAGAGACAAAGGACAACTACTGCCTAGTTTATATCTTGCTCTATTTCTTGGTTTCATTATTTCAAACATTCAGTTGACCTTGAGTTCTTTGAGTTAACCATTAAGTCCCTTTCTCTCTCTTAAGCTAGCAATAAAGAATTTCTGTTTTCTGGAAATAGTTGAAATTTGACCAAAAGAATAATAAATAACTAAATCAGCTTCAGTTATCTGGACAACAGCTACCAATTCCTAAAACTTTAAATGCTTAATTATGTATCCATCAGTACTGTGAATTTCTATTTGAGACATAAAGCAACAGGCTCACACACACAAAAAAAGGTCTTTACACTGGAGAAGTGCTCAGTATTCACACAAACAATAGGTAACTCTATAAATATCTAATTTTTAGTGTATTCAACACACAGTAAATGCTATATTAATTCAGCCTAGGAAGCAGTCACCATCCTGGGTGGTAATGAAAGTTTCATTATTGTATAACTTCAGCTGGGCCTTGAAACAATAATTAGCATTAAGATAGGTTATATGGAGAGTAGAAGGTAGAGTATTTCAATTCATTTGTGCCAAACACTAGAAGTACAAATTTATATGAATTATTTGGGAGTTAAGAAGTTAGAAATCAGGTCATTCATGGTCAAGTGTGATGGGCTATGAGATCACACAGATAGAAACAACTAAGCCCCAGAGGACAGAGATTTTAGGCTGAGCAGTTTGAACCATCACTCTCTGAATAACACAAGCACTGAATGGCATCAAAGAACACACACACACACACACACACACACACACACCAACAAGACAATGAATACCAAAATCCTCAAAAAACTTAAAAAATAGAGAAGTCTTGAGCATTCTCTCTACCCTGCTGCATTTAATGAAAATAATCAATAGGAATGCTAAATGATTACTGTATATTTTTTCGTTGCAGGAGGAGGAGATTATGTACTCAGAACCATAAAGCATTTTGCTTGCAAAATTAATTCAAATTGACTTGCTTGAGAGCACTGTCACATGAATTGAAAACAGCTGAAGAATGAGTAAGGGTGGAAAAAAAAAAGAATCATGATAAACAGCAATCAAACCACTCAGAAAAATACCTGGCATGGTGGGCCCTCAGGAACACTGCAAAGCCCAGTTTTATTTAACATTTTTATTAATTAATGGGACAATGAGGGAAAAATCATTATATTCGTATATGAAGACTGGTGCATATATCTTTAAGAACAGAGAATTTTTTTCAGTAAAAGAAAGAATTTTAGCCTGACCAGGCAATAGCGCAGTGGATAGAGTGTGGGACTGGGATGCGGAAGATCCAGGTTCAAGACCCAGAGCTCACCAGTTTGAGTGCGGGCCCATCTGGCTTGAGCAAAAGCTCGCCAGCTTGGACCCAAGGTCGCAGGCTCCAGCAAGGAGTTGCTCGATCTGCTGAAGGCCCGCGGTCAAGACACATGTGAGAAAGCAATCAATGAACAGCTAAGGTGTCGTAATGGCAATGAAAAACTAATGATTGATGCTTCTCACCTCTCTCCATTCCTGTCTGTCTGTCCCTATCTATCCTTCTGTCTGACTCTCTCTCTGTCCCTGTGTAAAAAAAAAAAAAAAGGAAAGAAAGAATTTTAGGCCCAGATTTTACATGGACTACATCATTTGGTAGAGCAACAGCTAGAAAGTGCCTCAGAAATCTTCATATACATAATGAAGAAGAAGGAAATATTAGAAACCAATATGAAACAGACAGAAAACAGTTGTTTGATGCAAGTGTATACACAGGTGAATCTCATAACAGAAGAGGTGACAATAACTACTTTATGACTCTTTAGAAATGACCTGAAATTCTTTGTTCACAGTTACACTCCTTGCTTGTTATATAGACCAATGGAAAAAGCCATAAAAACAGATCAAAAGAATTAAATGTTTGTGTAGAAAGCTAGACAAGGTGATGACTATGAATAACATTGTAATAGGCAGGGGACAAATACATAACGATGGAGGGAAAAAGAAGGATTCCCCTGCATGATCTGCTACTAGGGAGGAAGAGGCTTTGTCCAGGAGCCATGCTCTTCTGACAGTGGAGCTGAAACTGCAACAGAAGGATGGCAGTTAGGTTAAGAGAAGGGATGATACCATGGACAAAGATCACTTCCCAGTTTATATTTGTAAGTTTCCTTATAATGTGGGGAAAGTGTTTTGAGAGTCTCAAAAGAAGAAAATATTTACATTATTTTATAATGACTTAAATTACGTAAAGAGAGATACCTAACGAAAATAACATTTGCATGTCTCAATCCTACTCTGCAAGAATACACTGTGACTATTGCTAAGTCCTTCAATATTATTGCATGTATCGAAGGATAAAGGCAACATTTCTCTCACTTGACAAATCAGAGCTGGATATAATTGCTGAGTTTCCACGTAGAAAATCTAAATGCAAAATTGTGCTTTTTCTAAACTTCAGTATATGCTTAATGACTATCCTGAATTCCTTAAATTATTTATCTTAATTACACCAAGGACTGGGTGTGCTTTTTGTTTTCCTAAAAAATAATGAATACAAAACTACTTTTGAACAGAACTGTTCTTCATTATACTGGCATTTGCATTATATAATATTATATCCATTCCCTTTAGAATTATTTTCTATCGCTGTCCAAAAAAGAGCTTTTCTATATCCACTAATGTGTTCTTTTTTACCCACTTCAGCATTACTTTAATCTTTATTAGCTTCTCAATGTTCAATGTGGGCCTCAATGCTGGTTATCTTTCTTCTTCTTCAACAGAAAGCAAAGCCAAATACAGTTCTGGCAAAACTCAGCATGATCATAACCAAAATTTAAAATTAGCAGTGTTCACAAATCTCTCCTCATTCTTTTTCTTTAATTTTGAAAAGAAAGAATCATACATAAAATCTCCACACATACTTTGTCTTAATTCAGGGTATCAGAATAGAAAATCCAGTATAAGTCTATATGGATTCAAGAGAGCCCATATAGGATGCTCACAGTCCATTTTGAGTAATTTAAACCTGAGATATTTTCAACTTAAAAGTAAATACACAGATGCTCTGTCTCAAAAAATAAATCATAAAATTGAACAAAGTGAAAAGGTAAGAAATGCCATCAACTCCTGTTTTTAAGTGTCTTCTAAGTAGAACTATTGCTTGTTATTTTGCCTCCCAGGTGGAAAGCAGGCTACTCTGTCTCCATTTTAGTACAAGTATGATTTAAGTCAATATTCTGAAATCTATCTCAAATAAATAAATTATTATGAATGATCCTAATAGCCATTAAGATCAGTATAGTAAAGTATCTCAAATATTGCTTATTCTGTATGAGTGGAAGCAGATAAGATAGCAAAAATAAGAGCAGAGCTTGCAATACAGCTCAGGTGATGCCCAGGGGAGTGTGGTGGCCTGCCGATTGCATGCTATAGGAAATATCAAGAATTCATTGGGGAAAAGGCACCAAAGCAAAGGAGGCAGGTGTATCATATGATCATTTGTAACAACATATGGAAAAAAAAAGAACAATGGTGGAATTTCTAAGACCCAAAAGCATAACTTGCTCTAAACAATCACCATAACCATTAATTTTATTCTCATTAGAATAAGCCTTGAAAACATTTGCTAAAAATATCCAGGAAACAAGGCTGTTTACATCCCTACTTAAACTATATAGTAAATGTTCCAGGAAGTGACTGAAATAACTCTAATGTAATTAGAAAGAAGCAAAACACATTTTCAGGGTGTAAACAAATAAACTGGTAAAGCTAAAGAGATGAGATTGACAGTTTAAGGGCAGAGCAAAAAAGACAGGAAAGCCTAAGTAAGAAAATACTTCTTTTAGAAAGAGCCTATTGGGTCTACTCTTATTCAGCCATGATTCAATCAAAATTCAAACAAATGCATTGCTATGAGGTTTGCTCATCTATTCTAAACACTTTCACAGTTTTAATTAAAATGGGATTTACATGCAGTATAAATTTTATTTTTTATTTTTTTAAATATTTATGTCCTTACAGGTTTTGCTTATCTTTTTCCAAAGTCTAGACAAAAAGTTTGCTACTAAACATCTCCCTTTAATGGCAAAGTGGAGAGTTGCAGAACTGTAGTTCTTATAGTTAGGGCCTATACTGTTTTGTCACAAATCTCACATTTGGGTATAAAAAAATAAAGGGATAGTCTATGGTAAAAATGTGTGCATTAGCAAACCACAAAGTGACATGGAGCAACCTTAAATGCCTGTTGTTAAGTGAAGGAAGTCAATCTGAAAAAGACTAATTTGTGATTCCAACAACATGACATTCTGAAAAAGGCAAAAATGATAACAATAAAAACATCAGTATTTGCCAGGAGCTAGAGAGGAAGGAGAAAAGAATGTGGCAAGGCATAAACAGGTGGGGCCCAAGAGCTTTTAAGGTGGTGACATTTTTCTGTATAATGCTGTAATGGTAAGTACAGGTCATTATATACTTGTCAAAGAATGTATAACAGAAAGAGTAAAGTCTAATATAAACTAAGGCATTTAACTAAACAAATGTATCAGTGTGGGTCTGTCAATTATAACACATGCAACACACAAATACAATATGCTAATAATAGTGGAAACAGTGTGAGGAAAATATTGAAGTGGTATACAGGAACTCTCCATATTCTCTACTCATTTTTCTATGGACTTAAAATTTCTCTAATAACCAAAGTCTATTAATTTAAAAAGTAAATCAAATGGTTATAAAATGTACAAGTTTTTTTAAAAAATCTTATGAAAACAAAAAATAAAGGAATGACAATAGAACCCATCACAACATAAGTGAATTCTCAAGTCCTCTTTATTGTTCTTTAGCCTCATTCTTAAGAATCATTATTATAGTTAAAATTATATATTAATAAGTTGAGGCTAATAAAGTTTAAGAACTCCAATATAAATTATATAACAAAGGTGCTCTGGAGGAATACAACAACATATTTACTCAAACAAATTTTGATATTTAAAATTGAGGGTAATTATGATATTTTACATCAAATAGCGAAAAGTCAGTCTGTTTTGTTTGTTTTGTTGCTGTTTACAATTAAAGATCAGTTCTTGAAGAAAAAAGTTTACAAACCTTCCCCTCAATTATATGCAAAGTGAGATTAGAGTATCAAATCCCACATTTGGGTGTTCAGATATAAAACCTCAAAGTCTGCCAACTTCATTTAATACCAAAATGCCACAGACACAGCTGAGTGTTTGTTCATTTTAGCTACCAAAATGTTGCTTTTTGAGTATGTATGAAAAGAGCAATTCAGAAGCAGCTATTTTATCAACCATCGTCTTTTCTATGTCTTAAATGGTTTAAGAATCACACAATGCATTCAAAATCTTTGCCGTATTCTATCCTAAAAACAAGAATTCAGGATAGATGATAAAATAGTGGTTCTTAACCTGGGTTCTATCGAACCCTAAGGGTTCGATGAGTCAGTCTCAGGGGTTCAGAGAAGCCTCTGCCGCGGAGGTAAAGACACACTTGTGTAAAGTCGTGATGACATGCCCCGCTTGGTCATCACTTGCTGCAGAGGATCACGTTACATTGCTTGGCCAACCAGTGCTGCAGGGAATTTAGTGCGTGCAGTAGTCAACGGCTGTCGTAGTTGTACATCGTGTGGTTTCTTTCTTAATATTTTAATCCATACTAAATATGTCGAGCAAAATAATTAAGTGGTCGGACAAATATGTACAACATGGATTCACATGTATCACGGAACGGGATGGGAATCAGCGTCCTATCTGCATGATATGCAATGCCAAGTTGAGCAACTATAGTCTTGCACCGGCAAAACTAAATTTGGAAAAAAAATCATATTTTATTTATCACTAAAGAAGGGTTCGGTGAATGCGCATACGATACTGGTGGGTTCGGTACCTCAAGAAAGGTTAAGAACCACTGTGATAGAATAACCACCGGTTCCCACTTAACATATAGCAAAGCTGAGATTCACAGAGGTCACAAAAGTTATACCTATAGTGGGGTGTTATTTCATCCTTTTAATTATTTATCTATCAATCTATATAATTGTATAAATAGATATAATATACACACTATAACATGCAAAATATATTGAGCACCAATGTGCTATACATTTTTTTTTCAAATACTTATGATTTAGCTATGAATAGAATGAGACCACTCTGGCTCATTAAAAACTTGTTTTGAGGTAAATTTCTCTTCAGCATCAATTCCTCTTTTATATAAATTATAAATCTGGGCACCATTCAGAACCCAGTCATGTCTCTGGAGATCTAACAGTTCAGAGGAGTTCACCTCTGGTGTAACATAATCAGTACCCTGGAAAACCTAGGGTTGAAATAGACTCAGTCTCTCACCGGCTGCATAAATTTGGGCAAATTACTTACTCTTACTAAGTCTCATTTTCGTCTTCTACAAGAAGAATACTAAATATTTCTTTTTATTGCCATTGTTAGAAATAATTGGAATTATGTATATAAAGCAGCATTGTTTTTCATGGCAGAACAATGAGAAACAGTGATATGTACCACATGTGCTAAATAAACTACAGTCCACATGCTCTTTCTACTTGTCATAAACTACCTGAATGGCATCAAGCAAACACTGTCAACTTTCTGCAACTTTTGTACATATATAGGAAAAAAGATAGGACTACAAAAACTTTCATGTACCACATTACTCTAACATTATGATTACTTGTTCTCAAAATAAGGCTGATCGAGGCCCAGGATGGCAGGAAATTTTGTTTGTTTTCTTCCATGTTGTAACCCCATGCCTAGAAGAGAAACTGGCACACACCCCATGCTGGATAATACATTATCTGTTGAGCAAATAAATATAGAAAATTTGCATAAAGGTAAATTTTGCTATATGATCGTACTTCCAGATATGTCTAGAACAAGAAAAGAAAAAAGAGGAGAATTCAGCTTACTACCATAAAGGAGACACACACATGAGCATTATCTCAAAAACTGTAGTTAAAAAGCACATGCTGAAGCCCAAATTTAAATGATGTGTTTTAACACAGTTGAAGTAATAAAAAATAAATAAAATAAAAAAGGCTGGTAAGAAACCATCTTAGCATGTAATAGTAAGTGAAGGTAATTTTTTAAAAATAATAAAGCCCCTTAAAAGGATTCCAAGATGGAGGCCCTGGCCGGTTGGCTCAGGGGTAGAGCATCGGCTGGGAGTGTGGAAGTCCCAGGTTCACTTACCGGCCAGGGCACATAGGAGAAGCACCCATCTGCTTCTCTACTCTTTCCTCCTTTCTATCTCTCTCTTCCCCTTCTGCAGCTAAGGCTCCACTGGAGCAAAGTTGGCTGGGTCACTGAAGATGGCTCCATGGCCTCTGCTTCAGGTGCTAGAATGGCTCCAATTGCAGTGGAGCAACACCCCAGAGGGGCCGAGTATCACATTGCCTCCTGGTGGGCATGCCAGTGGATCCTGGTTGGGCACATGCAATAGTCTGTCTGTCTGCCTGCCTTCTCCCACACCCACTTCTCACTTCAGAAAAATACAAATAATTAATAATAATAATAATAATAAGTAAATAAAAGGATTCCAAAATGGGGACAGAGTAGACACATGGACACTCCACTTGTCTCCTCCCAGGAACAAACTAGAATTATAACTAAATTTAAGAACAATTGTTCTGTAAAACCAACTTCAAAATAAAACACAAGTCCATAACCAAGGAGTCACAGAAGCCACAGCAAATCTGGGAGGAAGGCAGAAACACGAAAACGGCTGCCCCACTTCCAGGAGCAAGCAGCAGCGGAGGGTCCAGAAGAACTCTCACTAGCGGGAGGGATTGGCAAGAAATATTCAAAGTAATGCAAAACAAAAACCTATGACCAAGACTATTCTATGTAGTTAAAACTATCTTTTAAAATTGGAGGTGAAATAAAGAGTTTCCCAGGAAAAAAATAAAATAAAATAGGCTCAAGGCACTCATTACCACCAAAACTGGTATGGTTATAAGAAAAAAAAACATAAACAAGAAAAAGAGAATTATAAATATAAAGAATAAAATGGCAATAAATAAGTACATATCAATAATAACCTCAAATGTAAATAGAATAAATGTTCCAATCAAAAGACAGTGGGTATCTGTGTGGATAAACAAGATCCATACATATGCTATCTACAAAGAAACTCACCTCAGAAAAAAAGATACACATAAACTGAAAGTGAAGGAATAAAAAAATATTTTATGTAAATGTAAATTTTAAAAAAGCAGGGGTAGCAATACTTATAAATGAGAAAATAACCTTTATACAAAAGTCATAGTAAGGAACAAAGAAGGTCACTACATAATGATTAAGAGAGTAATCCAACAGAAGGATAACCATTGTATACATTTATGTACCTAATCTAGGTGTACTTAAATATATAAGGCAGATTTTGATAAATATATAAGGCAAGATTGACAGGAATACAATAATAGTAAGGGATTTTAATATACCATTAACATCAGTGGATAGATTCTCCAGACAAAAAATTCAACAAAACAACAGTGACCTTAAATAACACACTAGATCAATTGGATTTAATTGATATCTTCAGAACATTTCACCCCAAAGCAGCAGAATATACATCCCATTCAAGTGCTCATGGTATAATTTTAGGATAGAGCACATGTTATGACACAAAATAAATCTCAATAAGAAGATTAAAATCATATCAGGAATCTTTTCTGACCAAAATAGCATGAAACCAGAAGTCCACTACAGTAAAAAAAAACATTCAAACATTTGGAGGTTAAACAGCATGTTATTAAATAACAAATGGGTCAACACTGAGATCAAGGAAAAAAATAAAAATTTTCCTTGAAACAAATTAAATTGAATATACAAGAATCCAAAATCTATGGAACACAACAGAAGCAGTCCTAAGAGAGAAGTTTCTAGCATTACAAGCATACCTAAAGAAGCAAGAAAAAGCTTAAATAAATAATCTAATCCTGCACCTAAAGAACTAGAAAAAGAACAATAAATAAAGGCCAGAAGAAGTAGAATAAAGAAAACAATAAAGATCAAAGTAGAAATAAATGACATATATATATATATATATATATATATATATATATATATATATATATATATATGACACTAAGAGCTGGTTCTTTGAAAAAGTAAACAAGATTTGCAAAATTTTAACCAGATATAACAAGAAAAAAAGAGACGAAGCAACCCAAATAAACAAAAACAAAATTAGAAAGGAAAGAAGAGAATTAACAAGATCACAGAAATACAAAGATTTTTTTATTTTATTATTTTTTACAGAGACAGAGAGAGGGTCAGAGAGAGGGATAGATAGGGACAGACAGACAGGAATGGAGAGAGATGAGAAGCATCAATTATCAGTTTTTTGTTTTGACACCTTAGTTGTTCATTGATTGCTTTCTCATATGTGCCTTGACCATGGGCCTTCAGCAGACTGAAAAACCCCTTGCGCAAGCCAGTGACCTTGGACTCAAGTTGGTGAGCTTTTGCTCAAACCAGATGAGCCCGCACTCAAGCTGCTGACCTTGGGGTCTCGAGACCTGGGTCTTCCGCATCCCAGTGTGACGCTCTATCCACTGCGCCACCGCCTGGTCAGGCAAAATACAAATATTTTTAGAAAATAACTATGAAGATCTATATGCCAAAAAATAGGACAACATTGATGAAATGGATAAATTTCTATAAACATACAATCTTCCAAAACCAAATCTGAAAGAATCAGAAAACCTGAGCAGACTGATTTTAACAAATAAAGTTGAAGCAGTTATAAAAAAATTTCCAGCAAACAAAAGTCATGGGCCAGATGGTTTCATGGGTAACTTTTACCAAACATTCAAAGAAGAACTAATACCCATTTTTCTCAAGCTATTCCAGAAAATTCAAGAAGAAGGAAGACTTCCAAGCTCAATTTGTGAGGCAAGCATCATCCCAATTACAAAACCAGGTAAAGACACTACAAAACAAAAGATAAAACAAAACTATAGGTCAATATCTTCGATGCACATAGATGCTAAATTTCTCAACAGAATATTATCAAACTATAGCCCATAATATATAAAAATGATCATACACCATGATCAAGTGGATTCATGCCAAGGAGGCAAGGCTGGCAAAATATTCTCAAATGAATAAACATGATTCATCACATAAACAAAAATAAGGATACAAATCAAATGATTATATATAGAGATACAGAAGTAGCATTTGATAAAATTTGGCACCCATTTATGATAAAAACTCGCAGCAAAGTGGGAATACTGGGTAGAGACCTCAACATAATAAAGGCTATGTATGACAAACTGACAGCCAACATCATATTCAATGAGCAAGAATTAAAAGCAATCTCCTTAATTGAAGAATAAGACAGGAATGTTCACCACTCTTATTTAACATAGTACTGGAAATCCTAGCCATAACAGTCACATAAGAGCAAAAAATAAAGGCATCTGAATTGAAAAAGAGAAATAAAACAGCTATTATATGCTGACGACATGATACTATACATAGAAAATCTTAATGTCTCAAAACTCTACTAGACATGATAAATAAATTTATCAAAGTGGCAGGATATAAAATTAATTTTTAGAAATCAGTGGCATTTTATACACCAATAGTGAACTGTCAGAAAGAGAAATTAAGGAAATAATCCCGTTAACTATTGCAACAAATATAAATAGTAAATAAATAAATAAATAAATAAATAAAAGTACCCAGGAATTAATTGAACTAAGGAGGTAAAAGACTTGTACTACGAAAAGTATAAGACATTGAAAATAGAAATCGAGATACAATCAAGTTTAAGCATATACCATGTTCATGAATAGAAGGAAATAACATCATTAAAGTGTCCATACTACCCAAAGCAATCTACAAATTCAATGCAATTCCTATTAAAATACCAATGGCATACTTCACAGATCCAGAACAAATATTTCAAAATTTTATATGAAACTGAAACACAACTTGAGGAGCTTCAGCAATCTAGAAAATGAAGTATAAAGTGGGAGGCATCACACTTCCTGATATCAAGTTATACTACAAGGTCATTGTAATCAAAGAAGCCTGGTACTGACATCAGAACCAGGTCTTATAGATTAATAGCACAGAACAAAAAACCAGAAATGAATCCATACCTTTCTGGTTAATTAATATTTGACAAATGTAGGGCCAGTGGCCACAGTCATTGTGGCCATGCAGGTTCTCATTAGATTCAGGCAGACAGTAAAGAAACAGTGGAGCCAAAAAATGGTGGGTCATTATTTTATTAAAGTATTGCACTGGCCGACGAGCAAACAGGCAAGGGAGTCATTTTTCTCTCATTCATATTTCCTAAAGCTCTAAAGTATTCTCTGGTTCCACAACCCGGAGCATCTTTTCTTGTTCCTAATAGAAGATAAGGCCCCCAGAGCCTCAGTAGGGCTCCTAAAGCCCCTCAGCTCTGGTTCTCTATCTGCACACCTTCTCTCTCTCTGCACAAACTTTCTTCTTCAGCACTGCATACTCTCTGCTCTCCCTGCAAAACTGCTTGGGCCCACAAAGACCCCTCCTACAGCAAACATAAGCAAATCAATGACCCTTCCCAAGCAGGAATACAATTTCAACTTGCAATCAACTGCCCTACTCTGATGGCAAGCACACACTAGGCTGCCCAGTGCCATTTTGTAACAATAAAAGTGGCCAAACTCATTTGCCCATCAACAAAGGAGGCAACAGTATACAATGGAGTAAAGACAGTGTTTTTAATAAATGGTGTTGGGA
The DNA here is from genome assembly GCA_037038555.1 of Rhynchonycteris naso. NCBI lineage: Eukaryota > Metazoa > Chordata > Mammalia > Chiroptera > Emballonuridae > Rhynchonycteris > Rhynchonycteris naso. Next base: position 270,732,899 of record CM072996.1, on the reverse strand, counting down.
AAACTGGAAAGGTACATGCAAAAAAAAAAATAAAACTAGAACACCGGCTTATATCATTCACAAAACTAAACACAAAATGCATAAATGACTTATGTAACTCAAAAAAATCATAAAAATCCCAGAAGAACACTTAGGCAATAGACTCTCAGATACCTCTCAAAGAAACATTTTTGCTGATAAATCTCCATTGTCAAGTGAAATAAAGGACAAAAAATAAACAATGGGACTATATCAGACTGAAAGCTTTTGCACAGCAGAAGATATCATTTACAAAATAAAAAGACAACCTACTCTATGGGAAAACATATTTGTAGATATATCTGATAAGGAGTTAATCACTAAAATTTATTAAGATCTTATAAAAAATGCCAGGAAGGTAAACAATCCAGCTTAAAAATGTGTAAAGGTCCTGAATAAACTCCTCTCCAAAGAGGACATACATGGCCAATAAGCATATAAAATAATGTCCATTGTCACTAATCATTAGAAAAATACAACTTAAAACCACAATGAGATATCACCTCAAACCTGCCAGAATGGCTTTCATTAACAAATCAACAAACAAGTGCTAGCAAGGATGTGGAGAAAAGAAAATCCTCTCTGCTGGTGGGAATGTAGGCTTGTTCATCCACTGTGGAAAACAGTATGATATATCCTCAGAAAAACTAAATATGGCAGTGCCTTATGACCCAGCTATCCAACTTCTAGGAATTTATCTTAAGAACCCCCAAACCCTAATTCAAAAAATATGTGCACTCCCCCATGTCCATTGCACCATCATTTTCAATAGCCAATATTTGTAAACAGCCCAAGTGTCTGTCAGTGGACAAGTGGATAAAAACTAGGGTACATTTATACCATGGAATATTACACAGCCACGAAGAAGAAGGAAATCTTACCTTTTGCAATGGCATAAGTAGACCTGGAGATTATTATGCTAAGTGAAATAAGCCAGGCAGAGAAAGACAAATACCATATGATCTCACTTATATTTAGAATCAAATGATCACAAAAACATGAAGAGCAAAATAGAAACAAAGGCAGTATCACAGGGAACAGAGGGACAGCTGTCAGAGGGAAGGAAGAAGAGGGGTAGGGAACAAAGAAAGTGAAGGGATTAGTCATAATTACATATACATAACACATAGATACAGAAAAACAAGGAAGCAATAGCCAGAGGGAAAGGGCAAATGAAGTGGGAGAGTGGGGAGCAAACGGAGTGAAATGGGGGTGGAAACTTTGCATGGGACATGGGGGCATGATGTGGTGGATAGAAGGTTTATATTGAGTGGGATATTTGAAACAATGTCAACAAAATAAATTAAAAATAAACTTTTAAATTATAAAACATAATAATAAAGTCCTGAAAGAAGAGAATATCCTGATGTTTGTGAAATGTTAAAAATTGACTCCACAAAAATGCCAATGTTACATATTACCAACTTTACCAAGTAGAGTATTAGGTATAAGTTGAGTCAAATAGGAGAAATTACTCTCTTAAAAAGCAACCTACATTCAGCCTGACCATGCAGTGATGCAGTGAATAGAGCATTGGCCTGGGATGCTGAGGACCCAAGTTCGAAACCCCAAGCTCACCAGCTTGAGTGTGGTGTTGCCAGCTTAAGCATGGGATCACAGACATGACCCCATGGTCAGTGGCTTCAGTCCAAGATCTCTGGATTGAGCAAAGAGTCACTCACTCTGCTGGAGCCCCCTGGTGAAGGCACGTATCAGAAAGCAATCAATGAACGACTAAAGTGCTGCAACAAAAAAATTGATGTATCTTATCTTCTCTCCCTTCCTGTCTGTCCCACTCTGGTTGAATAGAATCTGGTCATTGACATGTTATTTTTACTTCCTATTCAATATAACCAGAATAAGGGAAAATTAGCAGAAAATAATTTTAACTTATTTTTTGAAGTTAAACCAATTCTATAAGTTTGTTGGTAGCTTCATCAGAAACTCTTCTGAATGCCAAAAGTAACTTTACATTTATTTGTGGAGAAACATTCAAAGAGGAAAATTACATACTTGTTTTTCTATTATTGAAATCCCTTCCCTATTTGCCTGCTTTTCCTAGTCATAGCTAATATGAGGTCTCCATCCTCATCCTCACCCTCACACACACAACCTTCCTCTCCTAACAACAAATCTATCCAATGAATTTTCAATCATATGTGATATGTAACATGAAGTATAATCAGGTAGTGAAAGTCACAGGAAAAAAATCATACTTACCCCATTTTTTGGAAAAGCAATCCATCCCAGGTCTCCCATGACAGTACGTGAATCTAATAAATTCACTGAAAGAAAAAATACAAAACTTGAGTCAAATGTATAAAACTGCTTCACTCTTTTCACAGTGTTATTAAAAGTGCATATTGCTACATAACTGAAATTAGATTAAACATTCATTACGACGAATACAAGTGTTATAATTTAAAGAAAACATTTCTATAAAAGAGAACAAGTAATTTTGAACATTTAGAGATTACAGCAAAATCATATTAACAAGTCATTATACTAAGTGCTTTTTTTTTGGTCTTTGTCAAAGAAGAATAAAGAAGAAGAATTAAAATAATAATTAAAAATATGAATAATCTACTGAAAACAGTAATGGCCATGCAGTTTTTCATCAGGCTCTAGGTCTTGGGAGGTCTTGGGATTAACCTGCAACCATAAAATTCTAGCTGAATGTATTGTATTTTCTTTTGGAAAGCTGTTATGAAGCAATTAACAAATAATTTACATTAAACTGCAATAAACTATCCCCAAGCTTGTAACATTTTGGTGATATTAACCAAAAACTGGAATCCAAATTGCAAGTTTAATCAAGAAATAAATTTACACACACTTAATCCAGCTCTCAGGGTTGTTACAGATATGTGTACATTGTATTTCCTACTTATTTATGATCATCATATTGTATGTGCTTCTTACAGAGCTAAGAGCAACATTTTTGATAGACAACGATCAATTATGGTGTAGCTGGATATCTTAAAATACCTTGGACTCCCAGGATGGAAGTCTGACCAACATCATTGCAAAAGGAAGCCATAAAGTAAGAACACACCTGCGCACCACATCTCACACACTCACTATGTTTATATTTCAAGAAGTTCACCTGCTCTTACCTCAAGTTCAACTAGTGAAAAGAGTACTGTGTTGTCAAAATGCTTTAGATCTCACTCACAGATCACTATCTTTCCAACCTGTTATTCTTTACACAAATGGATCTATCTGGTCCACTGTGCAGCTGCACCACTTTAAATGAGCATGGCATATGGACCCAAAAGGGAAACAATAGGGTTTTCCATAGTCAGTGGCATGAAGCTTCCTTAAACTAAATTTAAGGACTGGTATCTTAAAATGCCAGCAATAAAAAGAAAATGATTCTATGTGCAAATGCAAGACAAGGGTACTAAAGAAATAACAGTAAATAGGATGAGAAATGTGGTTTAATATTCGTGGAACAGAATTTTAAAAACAAAGGCAATCAAGATCGTAATTTAAACAGAAAATTTCTATACACTATAGAAAGTATGTATATTTAACCCATATTTTCCATCTTTTTATATAACATCAAATATATTTATACACTAACTTAACAGTTTTAATATTAGGTATAAAAATACAAATTTTTCAATTTTTACAGAGCAGAAATATACTTAATACATATATATACACATGCCCAAACACACACACACACACACACACACACACACACACACACACACACATATATATATATATATATATATATATATATATATATATGTAATATATGTGTCTGTTCAATATACTTGTCTATTTCCTTCAAGTTCTGAGCTCTTTAAATATAAAAGTATATACTTATAGAATGGGGGGTATCATCTTCAGCCAACATGTATTACCTTGGCTTTAGGAATAAAATAAATAATTTGTGCCCAGCCTGTGGTGGTGCAGTAGATAGAGCACTGACCTTGAACACCGAGGTCACTGGTTCTAAACCCGGGGCTTACCTGGTCAAGGCACACACAACAAGCAACCAATGAACAGCTAGAGTAAAGCAACTACTTCTTGCCCCCACCAACTCCTCTTTCTGTAAAATTAATAAATAAAATAATAAAATAAGTAATCTGTGAAATTATGATTTAAAGGAAATTGACTAAACTGAAACACTATTGTTTAAAAGACAGAAAGGAAAATCTGTCCCACTATCCACTGAGCTTGTTAATCCTACAGTAACTCCACTATATCTAATATATCAGGTAGATGCATACACTTCTTTTTACTCTATTGTTGGCTTTTCTGGTTTCCATAGGAATAAGGTTATATTATACTTAAATGTCCTTGTCCTCATTTTCACTTTTCTGGGACACTTAGGGCTGTGTCTAGACATGACTAAAATGCCAGGGGAGCACAGAACCTAGATCGCTCTGTTTATTCCTCTTTACGATTCATTTGTTTCACCTTTGATGCTGAGCAACAGCATATCTGTGTAGACCAGATAGAGTAGAGCATAATAGAACACTGAAGGCCTTCTATTGAGAAGGCTGTCAAACTGAACTTAATCGTGTGGTGGCACACCAATGTGCATAAGAATTCCGGGAATTCATAACCAGCTTGCTGTTAGAAACACAGCATTCCTAGTAGACCTTTTAATAATATGTGGGTCTTCAAATATTTATTTATACTAGCAGAATTTCAGATAGCTTTCTCAAGTTTAGTTACACTCATTTAAAATTACTTTAGTCTAAGTTACTATTTTTACTTTGTTGTGACCCAAAGTATGTGTGTGTGAGAGAAAGTAAATGAATCAAGTGAAAATACTAGCTTGGCTGTTAATAGAATTTATTGAGACTTTTCAATATTAGAATACACTGATAAGCACATGAGAATAACCACAATAGGAATACAGATTACCTTTTTTATTTTATAATCTATAATCAAAGGGCTTTCTTCAGATTAATGGATTAAGAGGTATATAGGAAATAGATGTATTTCACTTTCCACTATTGTCTATAATTGCTTCCCTTTTGGAAATAGATGATTTCATATAATTTACAATAAAAAGGATATTTATATATATAATTATTGAATTGGAAATTGAGGGAAAAAAGGAAAACTGATATTTTAAGCAATTACTTGCAGATTACTCTATTATAATTTTGTTCATATAATGTAGAGCCCCAGGGAAAATAACTAAAATTATATGTACCTACATATATAGATATATAACTATATAATTTATATATACATATATATATATCCTTATCTATCTCTATATTGATACATATAGAGAAAGCAAAAGTTTTCTTCACTCCCAAGATTTGTAAATGCTGCTTTAGCTTTCTCAAAAGCTGTTCTCCTTTTCTGAATTGCTAAGCCTTTACTAGTTCAACAAAACATATTTCAGGAACTACCATGTTCAGGAAGCCATCTCTAATAATCCCTTTATTAATTCTAGGTAAGGTATAATTACTGAATATTCAGTTAGCACAGAATTTTTGTATCCAAAACACTGAGTACACAGAATTCTATTGTTTCCTTACAAGAATACTGTGTTTGACTCATGCCTATGAACTTAGCATGTGCTTAGAACAGCTGAATAACTGTTTTTTATCTTATTTTATTTTTTTATTGATTGATTTTAGAGAGAAAGAAAGAGAAAGGGAGAGAGAAAGCGGAGCAGGGAGCATTCACTAGTTTTTCCACATAGTTGTGAATACTCTAGTTGCTTCTTTTTATGTGCCCTGAACAGGAATTGAACCCATACCTTGTGTTTTAGGACAATGTTCTAACTGACTGAGCTAACCAGCCAGAACCAATGGCTGTTTTTCTTATAAATAAATCAGTTGGCCAGTGGACAAAGGAGGGTGTGTCTGTATGAGCACTTACCAGTGGTTCTCAACATGGACATCTGGTATGTCAAGGAGACATCTTTGAATTTCAAAACTGAAAGGTGGTGCTTCCTGACCAGGTGGTGGCACAGTGTATAGAGCATCAGACTGGGATGTGGAAGACCCAGGTTCAAGTCCCTGAGCTCACCAGCTTGAGTGCAGGCCCATCTGGTTTGAGTAAAAAGCTCGCCAGCTTGGACCCAAGGTCGCTGGCTCCAGCAAGGAGTGGCTCGGTCTGCTGAAGGCCCACGGTCAAGGCACATGTGAGAAAGCAATCAATGAACAACTGAGGTGTTGCAATGGCAATGAAAAACTAATGATTGATGCTTCTCACCTCTCTCTGTTCCTGTCTGTCTGTCCCTGTCTATCCCTCTCTCTGACTCTCTCTCTGTCCCTGGGGGGGGAAAAAAAACTGAAATGTAGAAATGTGGGGTGGTGACACTTTTTCAGGTATATAATAAATATTGCAACACTATGTTGTATGCCTTAAACTAATATAACATAGTATGTCAACTATACTTTAATTAATATATATATATATATTTTAGACAACTGAAGTGTGAGAGAGTATTTTGCCACTGGCACCTCATGGGAAGAAGCCAGTAATGAAGCTAAACATCACTCAGCACACAGAAGAACTCCCCCCACTCTCAGGAAATAATTATTTGGCTCAAATGTCACAAGTACCAAAGGTGAGCAACCCTGGCATACAGTTATGATGCTACTTGAAAATCTCTACTTTCACAAATCTTTTATAGTACAACAGTATCATGATCTTTATTAATAAAAATGAGCATTTTTGAAGGCATTCTGTATGAATCAACATAGTATTCCAATTTAAGGAAATAAAAGTAATAAATACTAAAGTTTCATTTAGAAATATATATATATATATATAACCTAACTTCTGAAAATGTTTTTTACAGGAGTTGTTCTCATTTATGTTCTGTTAATTTCTCAAAATTCATGATAGCGTGAATAAAGAATACAATGCTGTTTATATTGCCTACATTTTTCCCATTACTTTAGTTACATAAATCTAGAATTTCATGTTATATATAAATGTAAATTTTCTGAATTTGATTTCACAATTTTATCAACAAATTTTAATTTTATTAAACTGATTAGGATGACATTGGTCATCCCAATAAATAAATAAATAATAAATAATTCTAATAAGTAAAACTATATAAGTTTCCGGTGTGTGAGTCTATAACACATCATTAGTATGTTGCATTATGTTGTCAACCCCAAGTCAAGTCTCCTTCCATTACAATTTATCTCCCCTTTAACCTCTTCTAGTTATCCTCCCTTACCCTCTTAAGATCACCATACTGTTGTCTGTGCTTATTAATTTATTCTTCTTTGCTTAATTCCTTCACCTTTTTCACCCAGCCCCATAAACCCCATTCCCTCTGAAAGCTGTTTTTTTCTTTGTATTTATGAATCCATTTCTATCTTGTTTGTTAGTTCATTTTGTTTGCTAGATTCCACGTATAAGTTAAATCAGATGGTACTTGTCTTTCCTGAACTGGTTTATTTCACCTAGTTTATATTCTCCAGGATCGTCCATGCTGTCAACAAAAGGTAGTATTTTATTTTTTTTTATGACTAAGTAGTAGTCCATTGTGCAAATATACCACAGCTTTTTTATTCACTCATCTACTGATGGGCACTTGGGTTGCTTCTAAATCTTGGCTATTATAAGTAATACTACAATAAAAATAGTGGTACATATATAATTTGAAATTACGTAGTGTTTTTTGGGTTTCATTGGATATATTTCCAGAAGTGGAACCATGATGTTATAAGGCAGTTATACTTTTAAATTTTTGAGGAAATTTTATACTGCTTTTCACAGTGGCTGGACAAACTGTATTCCCACTAAAAGTCCACAAGGATTCCTTTTTCTTCACATCCTCCCTTTTTTTCATATCTTCATCAGTAGTTGGTGTTTGGTGATTTATTGATGATAGCCATTCTGACAGGTGTGAGGTGATATTTCATTGTGGTTTTAATATAATTAAATCTCATTTTGATATAATATATATTGGCTATATAAACTAAAATGTTTGTGCACAGCAAAGGAAACTATCAACAAAATAAAAGGCCAACCCACTGAATGAGAGAACATATTTGCCAATGATACATCTGATAAAGAGGTAATATTCAAAATTTTAAAAATCTTATAAAACCCCCCAAAAATCTTATAAAACCCAACAGCAAAAAAATTCAATTAAAAAATGGGCAAAAGAACTGAAGAGACATTTCTCCAGGAACACATACAATACAGCTGGCCAACACCAAACATATTTTAAAAGGAAGTAATGGATTTGGACCTCTACCACAGTAACAGTCACCAAGTGTCTTCTCTGCAGCAATTACAATAATTAAATTGTTCTGAACTGTATATATATATATATATATATATATATATATATATATATATATATATATAACTATATATATATACACACACATATATATATACACACACATATATATATATATATATATATATATACGTATATATGTATTTGTTGTAAACTGCAATGAATACACGATGAGTATTGATCTTCATTGTACAGCTTAATTAAAATTTGTCCAGAAGAAGCTACTAATGAATATAATTAGCAGAAATGTTTGTTACCACAGTTACTTTGGTAGACATAAATTAGATATTATGTTATATGGAAAATGTTTTTATTTCATTATTTATATTTTAAAATAAAGCCACATATTAAACTGAGAAAAAGTTGTCAAGGTCATTTCCCCTAAGTCACTGTATAATTACAATGAAGATGCGCATATTGATTGGTATTCTAATCAATAATTAAAAAGAGAGATTCTTGAGGAGAAATAATTCTACAGAGGTCAATGATTATATAGTCTATTACAAATTTCCTGACGTTATATCAGAAAAAAGGAATCATGAATACAGAATTATTTTAATAAGTAACAATCAGTTAACTGTTTGTCCAACCAATAACAGATTATAATAGATGTTATTCAAAATAATCTTATGTAGACTTTACTTTTAGTACACATGAAAATTTTAATGATTTCTTGAACAAACAGAGAAAAGTTTTGAAAGAATTTATTTTTAGAACAGCCAGAGAGTTGTTAACTCATTTCTTTGTTGTTTTTTGGGGGTTCATTGGGTGCATGGAAAAGACAGAATAAGTAAAATGAAATATGTATAAAACTTCTAAGCCCTCACCTTTATACATCCTTAAATTAACAAAAATTAATTTAAGTTAATAATACAAATATGACATTTAATGATTATAATTTTCAAATATTCATAACATTCTATGTATCACTTTGACTCCACTGCCTTCTCCTTAACATCTTGCTAATATTAGTAACTAAGTCCAGATAAATATTATTGGATTCTACAGGAAACTGACATATTGAAATAAATGTGTTTTTGAGACTTTGAAGAGTTGAAAGACATCTCAAGGACATTCAACCCAGCAACATCAGTGGGCGGAGCCTTGAGAAAATGTGTGATCCCTGATAGCATGAAGATAAAGTAGGGAACCAGGAAGCATTGTCTCACTCTCATATTGTTTCTGGTTTTACACATAATCTTCACAGCAACAAACACAATTTTAATGGTAGCTGGTCCTCTACCATAATATGTAGAGAGAATAATTCTTATTAGAAACAGATAGAATGATATTCTATTTCTCTAAAGGCACTGAACCAAAGTCCCATCGCATACAGTAAAATTTTGATGGATGTTTGCTTATTGATTTCCATTTAACAATATCAAAAAGGCTACTGAATTTAATTACAGCACACATTTTACTAATCTGTCTAAATAAACCCCAGTTATACAGCTGTCCAGCCTCTCTTCATGGTCCCATTCAGCACAGATGTGATTTCTTGCTTGTGGGCTAAATTTCATAATTTGACAACTGCTGCAGGGAACAAAGAACAGTCAACAAAATGAGTAAGGGAAGGAGTACATGTGTTTCCCATTGGAAAACTAAATTTGTAAATTTGATAAAAGTTATGTTATAGGTTTAGGGGTATTATGTAGATTTCTAGCATTTCTTTCCTTGAAGGCAAGAGTCAATGACCAACATTATTTCCACAGGCAATGAATGAAAGAGTATATATTTCTCTTGCAATTCTCAGCAACCATGCACACAACTTGAAAGAAGAAGAAGAATGAATATGGCAAAAAGTAACTTATTCAATGTGTACTATGTGTCAGTTGCTCTGCTGGGCAACTTATATATGTTCTTTCATTTAATCATCTCAACAAAAACTGTAGGCTCAATGGAACACTGACAGTTTGCAATCCTGTTCTGAGCCCCAGCAAGATAATCAAGGATGAAAGCATGAAGCAATATCTGAGGCTTTCATGACAACGCAAGGTCCCTGCCACCCAAAACCAAGTCCCTCACTTAGAAACTGGACATAAGATACCCTGATTATAGCTACCAATCTCTCTGGACAGTCAAAGGACATAAATCAAACACTAATTATAAATGAACCTAATTTATTTGTACATAAATCATGGATGCTGAACACTACTTGAGAAAAATCTCATAACCTGGGAGTTTGATTCTGAAAATTTATATCAATTATGTAGCTCTGAGTTCCTAATTTGTTTTATCTTTTGGCAGAATTTGGTCATGACCCTGATGGACAAACACTCTCTCACACTATCTATGTTCAGTGACAACATAACTTTTGTGGTTTTCTTCTACACATCTGGCTACTTGTTTCTGTTATAAACTATGTTTCCTGTACCAGCCCTTCAAACTTTGGTTTTGATCAGTTCTCTGTTTTTGCAGGCTGTTCTCACTTCTTACTCTATATTAACATTCTTGACTAGAACTTAATATGGTAAAATAAAAGAAGCAGTTTGAAAGAACAAATGCTTGGGTACCAGATCATTCATATTGAATTAGACTATTTAGATGGATAATGGTTTGTATATATTTTTTTTAATTTTTAAGTTGTTTGGTGGTTATAGAGGCAATATTAGCTTATATTCCTATGTAAGAACCCCTGGAGAGGAGATCATAAACTTCTAATTCCTCAGTAATAATGTAAATGTTAATGACCATCTAAATTCATATGTCTTGTCCATTTATTTCTCCTGGCATTTTTATTAATTTATAGATTCTACCTGTCTCAAGATGAACAAAATAGCCTATTTGTACAAGAAAATATCCTGTTTCCTATTTCAGTGACTGCAATGCCATAGAACTAGTAATTCTATCCAGAAATTTCTGAGTCACCTTTGTCCTCCTTTACCTTTATTGCTACATTGAATCAGAGATAAAATCCCACCAATTGTAACTATATTCCGTATATAACTCTCTGAACTACCTGCTTAGTTTCATTCCACAGCATATAGTCAAGTCCTGGCCATCATTTTTCACTTGAAAAATCTCCTGTTTTCTCAGTAGAGAGGCATGATCCCTTGCAATTTCTTCAAAATACTACATCTACAAAGATCTTTCTAAGTCAGCAATATAGTCACATCACTCCCCTACTTCAAACCTTGTCATTGTGTCTTACTGTTTTTAATAACAAGTCCTTCCAGCATCGTTTATATTTTCTTCTCCAGTTTCATTCAGGTTTTTTGCTCCTTCTCTTTCACCGTTTAGCAATACTGAACATATTTCATTTCCAATTATGTGGTCCTACTATAGATTCAGTTCTGCCCAATGAACTGTGAAGGTGATCTGCAAAGAAAGGGAGTTTTTGAGAAGAAACATTTAGAAAAGGCAATTGCTGGCTGCCTTGGAAGTTGCTGGTCATGGATGTATTTCTTGGAACTGGTGCAGTCATCTAGAGCAAATGAGAGTCAGCAGCAAAGCAAAGCTTACAGATTAAGGTTGGCAGAGTGAAAGGATGGGAAGTATCTGACTCCAAATTATATCATCGAGTTGCTAATCCATCTAAATTTGAAATTTGCCTCTCTTAGGATTTTCTGTTAGGTGAGGGGAGGGGGGAGGATCAATTTTGTTGCTTAATCCAGTAAGGAAGTGATTTGCTGTTATTTTTAGAGAAAGACATCCTAACTGATACAACTACTAAGGGACAGATTTTGAAGGCAACCTCCAGTCTCTCTTATTACAGAGTCTGTTCTCTTTCCATCATGGCTTCATATTTCAAAAATTATATTTACAGAATTTTAATGACATTCCCAACTGAATCTGAATACATTATGTTTAATTGTTGACTGTGAAGAACAACAGTTCTCTTTAATTGTTTGGTTCAAAATAGTTTCATCTTTGTTCATCTTGTTCTTTTGCTTCTTTTTCATTTTGTTTCAACATATTTTTCATCATCATAAACAAAAGTGTTTTTGAAGATTACGCAGAAGAATATTCATACTATGAAATATTTGACTCTGAGGGAAGCAAAAATCCATAAGTATATATGCTAAAGATTTTGAATTGTTAATATACTATAAAGTTGGAGGGATGGTAAAAAGTAATTCAGAATTAGTATTCACTGGTTAGATCATACAAAGTATTTAAGCAAAGGTAACACTGAAATCCAGTGACAGCTAAATTATGACTAATGAACAGCCAGCTACATTCATAGGACACATGTCATGTAAAGAGCTAAACCATATGGTTTTCAGTGGCTACCTTGTTAGGTGTGGTAATCAAACTTGTCAAATCTTACATAGTGATTTTATTCTAAAGAAAAAAGTCAACATTAGATGAAATAACAGACTTGAAAATTGACACATAAAATAATACACTCATTTAATACCTGCTCAATTCTATACTATATGCATACTGATAATATATGAAGCAATTCCTTATGAAATATGCTAAATCCTCACACTTGAAATAAATGTGCTTATTCACAATTCACTTTGAGAATGGTTCACTGCACAGAAAATGCTCATTAGTCCTGTGGCTCTGATTTGGTATTACGTGCGCTTGTGGAAGTGGTTTTACTTCAAAGACCTCAGTTCTCATATCTGTAATATTAGTGGTTGAAACTACACTTGATGTATATTATATAACTTAATCCTAAGAATGATTCTTTGGTACATTGTTTTCTCTATTTTATAGGGAAGAAAACTGAAGTTGAAAAAATAGGGCAGTGGTCCAAGGTCCCAGAGATAATAGGTTCATAACTGGAATCTAAATGCAAGTCTTTCTAACGCTAGAACTCTTTGTCTTGCTTCTATATCACACTTGCCCCAATGTTGAATTCCTGAATCCAAAGGTTCACTCCTTTAAAATGTGTAACTCCTATATATCAATGTTTCATTAAATCAATGAATGGTGAATAGTACATCACAGAAGTCAGCATCTATAGAGCAGATATTGGCTGTCCTGGGAAGATCACAGTTTAGTATTAAATTTCCAACAAGATTCAAGTAAGTTACAACATGCCGGAAAGCAAAAGGGTAAGTTAAAAAGATGAATTTTTTTTATTAACATTTTATTTTGTCATTTATTATGCTCTAAGGATGTTAACTAGGGCAAAACAGGCCACACATTTCTCCAGGCATACTAGATCCTTAGATGTTTAAAAGCACATACAAATAGAATGGCAAATGTATGCAAAGCTGATTTCTTGTTCTGAATAAAACGTTATCTTATCACTGTCCTCATTATCCCTAATGTTTAATTGAAATATATAAAACTACAAATCAATATATATAATTATTAGGTTTCCAGCCTTCATGGTAGGATAAATGATTACTTGATCTGAATGTACAATAAAGTGGACAGCAACTTGCACCAATTTACAGTCTGTATTTTAAGGTGATGACATTTCTGAAAATGAGGAAACAACTGGGTAGCCACTAGCTCTTTCTGTAAAATGAGACATGAGCCAATTTTTTTGCTGACAACTGGAATCATTATTTACATGTGAAGCTTTGTATCTTATTTCTGATGTAAACTTAATTCTGATGTAAAGTTAACATAATGATTTTTGTTTTATAAAACATAAAAATACATATATTACAAGAAATCTTTGGATAAGAATTTATCATCAAAAACTAGTTAAAATATATAGGAATATAGAAAAAAGTACAAACAAATATTGTGACCCAAATTTTAGGTAGTTGAACATAAATATTTTAATATGTAGCTCTAATTATACATCTCAAAACAACTAGAATCATTCATGACAGAAAGAATTTTTTAAGTCATTCTACTAAAATACAATGAATTGTGTATCTTAACAGATATAAGACTGATGATCTAGTAGTAGTCATTTTTGCCTAGTTAATGTGGTACCTAAAATCTACTTTTGGTCAAGATTTAAACTCAGTAGTTTGCTAATTCTGCTTTACCATCTATGAAAATAAAAAAGAAATAAAGTAAAATAAAAGTGCTTTCAATTATCTGTGACATTGCAGCAGATGCTGTTTTATGCCTATTAATTATTCACATCTTTTCTCCTTCCTTGCTATCTGAATTTTACTTATGCTTAGGGTGGCAATGTGCCCAGTACCAAACAATGGGTCATGGCTGGCCTCAGAAAATAATGATAATCATGTTTCTATCATCTTATTTTCCACTGAACCTGGTGGCCTTATTACATGGGTTTGACCAATGAGATATAAAAAGAAATCTACTTTTTAGTTTCTGGGAAAGTTCTGTCATCCTAGCTGAAGGAATAGTTAAGCTGACATGATTCTTGGCTTTTTTCTTTCCTTTCTTCTTCTTGTTTTGAACTGGATATGATGCTTAGATATGCACTGGCTTTCTTCCAACCAAGAAGGAATAAACAAAAAATCAAAATGATTTCTCTGCTGACATTATTAAGCCACTAAACCCAATACACTAGTCATCTAATCCTAAAACTTCTTTCTCAAGTGTTAAAAAAGTCCTTTACATTTTGTATATTTATATTACTGTTGAACATTTTTATATTGTCTAGAATCAAATAATAATTAATATAGATAATATGTGGAACCAAAAGAGAACACTAATAGCCTCAGTAATCCTGAACAAAAAGAATAAAGTGGGGGGGTATTACACTTCCTGATATCAAGTTATACTACAAGGCTATCATACTCAAAACAGCTTGGTACTGGCATAAGAACAGGCATACAGATCAATTGAACAGAACAGAGAACCCAGAAATAAACCCACACCTATGTGGACAATTGGTATTTGACAAAGGAGGTAAGAGCATACAATGGAGCAAAGACAGTCTCTTTAACAAGTGGTGTTAGGAAAATTGGACAGGTACTTTCAAAAAAATGAAACTTGATCACCAATTTACACCATGCACAAAAGTAAACTCAAAATGGATAAAAGACTTAAATGTAAGTGGGGAAACCATAAACATCTTAGAAGAAAACATAAACAGTTAACTCTCTGATATCTCTCACAGCAATATTTTTGTTGATTTATCTCCATGGGCAAGGGAAGTAAAGGACAGGATGAACAAACGGGGTTATATGAAACTAAAAAGCTTTTGCACAGCAAAAGACAATATGAACAGAATAAAAAGACCACCCACACAATGGGAGAACATATTCGCCAATATGTCTAAAAAGGTGCTAATAACCAAAATTTATAAAGAACTTGTAAAACTCAAAACCAGGAAAATAAACAATGCAATCAAAAAGTGAGCAAAAGATGCCTGACCAGGAGGTGGCGCAGTAGATAGAGCGTCGGACTGGGATGCGAAAGACCCAGGTTCGAGACCCCGAGGTCGCTTGAGCATGGGCTCATCTGGTTTAAGAAAAAAGCTCACCAGCTTGCACCCAAGGTTGCTGGCTCGAGCAAGGGGTTACTCAGTCTGCTGAAGGCCCGCGATCAAAGCATATATGAGAAAGCAATCAATGAACAACTAGGGTGTCGCAACAAAAAACTAATGATTGATCTCTCTCCTTTCCTGTCTGTCTGTCCTTATCTGTCCCTCTCTCTGAGTCTCTCTGTCTCTGTTCAAAAATAAATAAATAAAAAGAATAAAAATGAGCAAAAGAAATGAATAGACACTTCTCCAAAGAGGACATTGAGATGGCCAATAGGCATATGAAAAAATGTTCAACATCACTAATCAATAGAGAAATGCAAATTAAAACTACGATGAGATACTACCTCACACCTGTCAGAATGGCACTTATTAACAAAACTACAAATAATAAGTACTGGAGAGGGTGTGGAGATAAGGGAACCCTCCTGCACTGCTGGTCAGAATGCAGACTGGTGCAGCCACTGTTGAAAACAGTGTGGAGATTCCTCAAAAAATTAAAAATGGAACTGCCCTTTGAACCAGCTATCCCACTTTTAGGAATATACCCTAAGAATACCAAATCACTGATTGAAAAGAAGAAATGTGCCCCCATGTTTATGGCAGCATTGTTTACAATAGCCAAGATCTGGAAACAGCCCAAGTGTCTGTCAGTGGACGAGCGGAATAAAAAGCCGTGGTACATATACAGAATGGAATACTACACAGCCATGAGAAAGAAGGAAATCTTACCTTTTGCGACAACATGGATGGACCTGGAAACTATTATGCTAAGCAAAATAAGCCAGGCAGAGAGAAAAATAGCATATGACCTCACTGATTTGAGGAATCCAATGAACAATGTGAACTGAGCAACAGAAAAGACGCAGAGGTGAGATCAAAGGGACCAGAGGGAAAGTGGTCAGAGGGAAAGTAGGAGAGAAGATGGGATCAGAGAAGGGAAAGAGATTAATGAAATTATATATACATAACACAGCATTATAGAGAACAGGACAGAAAATTTTGGAAGGAAGTGGGGAAGGTATTAGGGGAAGGGGGCGTGGGGGGCTGAGGGGAATAAGGGGGTGGGGGGAGATATATTTGGTGGGACACTTAAATCTATGTAAACAGAAATTAAAATTATAAATAAAAATATCATAAGTACAAGATTTACTGCTCTTAAATAAACATCTGGGTAATCCTAAAAAAACAAAAGCAGAAACAAAACATACTTAGATTATTTTTTCTTTTGCATTTTAGCATTTTCTTGAACAACTCTCTAACTTCTTGTATTTTCTTATTTTTTTTAAAGTTTTATTTTCTTTTTTTTCTTTCTATTTATTCATTTTAGAGAGGAGACACAGAGTGAGAGAGAGAGAGAGAGAGAGAGAGAGAGAGAGAGAGAGAGAAAGGGGGGAGGAGCTAGAAGCATCAACTCCCATATGTGCCTTGACCAGACCAGTGCAGGGTTTTGAACTGGCGACCTCAGTGTTCCCAAATCGACGCTTTATCCACTGCGCCACCACAGGTCAGGCTTATTTTTTGTTTTCTGATAATATACATCACCTTTATCCTTAGCACATTTTTTTATTCTCTCTGAGATTAATAGCAAATGTAAAAAATAACACTTTCTGAGTGTTAGTCATATATGTATGAACATTTTTATATTGTCTACTATCTAATCCTAATTAATATAGATAATAATATATAAAGAATGGCCTGACCAGGTGGTGGTACAATGGATAGAGCGTTGGACCAGGATGTGGAGTCATATATATATATATATATATATATATATATATATATATATATATATATATATATATATGACACTATATATGGAGAGAGTTTTTTAAGTGTGATGATTCTATTAACTGCATTAGAATCACCTGCAATGCATTTTAAAACTGTAAATCTACTTGCCCTTTCTAAAACCTACAAATGTAAATATTAGGTAGAGTTTAAGAGACTGCATCCCTACCACCCGAGTGATTTTTATCCTTACATAATTTGAGCCAGACAACATTGGAGCTGGGCTATGGTCTATTGCAGAGGCAAATATACCCATTACACAGTTGGATTGTCAGGGCACTGTAAAATCACAATAAAAATATAGAAAAATTAACTCTTAATTTTGTACTGATAATGTTCCAGAGTAGCATCAGTCCCAGATCCAGATCTCTGAGTAGCTCTGAGTAAGAGTTCTTTAACAGGGATAAAAATAAGAATTACTTATACATATTCTAAAAATACAGATTTCTAAATTCTTCCACTTTTCAGAGAGAGGGATAGATGACAGACAAACAGAAACGAAGAGAGGTGAGAAGCATCAATCATTAGTTTTTTGTTGCCATCGCAACACCTTAGTTGTTCATTGCTTTCTCACATGTGCCTTGACCGCGGGCCTTCAGCAGACCAAGCAACCCCTTGCTGGAGCCAGCGACTTTGGGTCCAGCTGGTGAGCTTTTGCTCAAGCCAGATGGGCCTGTGCTCAAGCTGGCGAGCTCGGGGTCTCAAACCTGGGTCTTTCGCATCCCAGTCCTACGCTCTATCCACTGAGCCACCGCCTGTTCAGGCCAGATTTCTAAATTCTAATGTTAGAGATTTCCATAGAAGTTGTTTTAATGAATTTTGATTTAGTGAGTCAGATAGTTCAGACATGGTATATACAATAATCCCCTCATCTTTGGGAATGCTTTTCAGGTCTCCCAGTGGATGCCTGAAACCATGTTTAGTACCAAACCCAATATACACTATGGTTTTTCCTCTACAGGAAGATCTATTATAAAGCTTAATTTAAAAACTGATTCTACCAAAAGATTAGTGACAACAATTAATAATAAATAAGAACAATTATAATAATATACTATAATAAAAGTCATATGAATGTGGCTTTATTAAGTAAAATCAGGGTTATTTGAACACAAGCTCTGTGATAACCAAAATGGCTGTTTAGTGACTAATGAGTGCACATAGCGTGGATGCTCTGACAAAGGCGTGATTCACATCCTTGTGTGACAGAGCTGAATGTCATGACATTCCATCATATGACTCAAAACAACAGAGTGGCCTGACCAGGCAGTGGCACAGTGGATAGAGAGTCGGACTGGGATGTGGAAGACCCAGGTTCAAGACCCCAAGCTCGCCAGCTTGAGCGCGGGCCCATCTGGCTTGAGCAATAAGCTCATCAGCTTGGACCCAAGGTCGCTGGCTACAGCAAGGGGTTGCTCAGTCTGCTGAAAGACCGCGGTCAAGGCACATGTGAGAAAGCAATGAACAACTAAGGTGTTGCGATGGCAACAAAAAACTAATGATTGACGCTTCTCATCTCTCTCTGTTCCTGTCTGTCTATTCCTCTCTCTGACTCTCTGTCCCTGTAAAAAAAAAAAAAAAAAAGGGGTGATTTAAAATGAATTGTTTACATAAAACATTTTTCATTTAATATTTTGTACTGTAGTTGATCATGGGTAACTGAAAGTGTGGAAAACAAAATTGTAGAGAAGGAGGACAATTGCATTTAACAATGTTTTTAGGTTGGCTCTGATGAGGTTTCTAGGTTAGACACCATTAGCTCACAGTAAACTGTCCCACATATTATAATTCGTATTCCAGGGAGATTGTTGTAAAGCTAAAAGTCACGATCACAGCACACTGATCTTCAAACATTTCTTTTATCTATTTTTTAAATATTTCTTTTAAATATTGAGTTTAGAACGAGTGAGAAAACTTCAATTTGTTTTTCCCTTTATTTATGCATTTATCAGTTGATTCTTGTCTTTTATATTTTAACATATTGGTTTTCATGCTGAGCTCAAAAGGAACCTTATGTTTCCAAAGGGATGGTTCTAAGGCACAAGCACTTGAAGGGAGGGAGGAGGTAAAAATAAGGCCAGAAAACCTAATAATTCTATTGTTATCTGCTGCTTCTATTGAGGTTCTACAGGGATTTCTTTTGAATTAGAGTTTCTTCTGATCAAAAGGAAAGTTTGAAAACCACTTCTATCATTATGTCCTTGGTTTTTTACAATGACTTATGTAAGAATTTATTGGTACAAATCAATTCTGCTTATTTTGAAAATTGTTTAGAATATTATTCATGACATTATTCAATATACCAAACAAAAACACAACGGAGACCAGCTTTTTACGATCTCATGAGTCTGAAAAAATGCTTTTTCTTAATTAACTGATACATTTTCTTCCAGGAAATGAGAACTGTGTAACTGAAAGTTTATATAAAGTTACCATTCAATTGCTTTAGCATTGATGATAGTGAGATTTTTCTTGCTATGCTTTCCATGTCCCCATATACTTTGCTTATATTGTATTATATTGATTTTCTTATAAAACATGTAATTTTATAATAAAATGTGATTCTTTCCTTGAAATATGGTATGCAAAAATAAAGTACAAATCATAATACTAAGTATATTTATACAAATGTAATAATCTCTAGCATAGTAGGTACAACCGAGATGATCAGCATCAAACACACCTGGTTTCTATTCTATTTCTTGTGTGACTCAATGCAAGTTATTTACTTTCTCTCAAATCCAATATCTACCAATAAACTGAAATAATGATATGTCTATTTTACAGGGTTGTGAAAATTGTAGGAGATTATGTTGTAAGAATCTTCATAACAGCATTTATAATTATCCCACTAATCTACAGAAAGATTCAATTCAAAAAATCTTAACTAAGTAGAATACAATATGAATCCACTAATAACTCCTAATATATTTGTCATAATTTTTAAAGTTAATAAAAATGTGTTTAAGAGAAATGATTAAATATACTAATTAGATGCAGGTTAGAAATAAAACCACTAATGGAACAGTAACCAAATTAAACTTAAAAAGCCATTTATCATTACATTTTGAACTTACTCTTTTATAAATCTATTTTTTAATGCTATTCTATTCACTTGGTTGATGGTATTCTTTTTCCTGTTACTTTTTTATAATATTAAGAATTCCTACCAAGTTATATATCTAAAATATGTCATAAACTAAGTGACAATCAAATAATCCAGAAAATCTAGAACAAATGAAAGGATAAATCCGTCCCCTCATAAGAAAAATAACCATTAAGAAACAGATGTTTTAGATTAATTGCTTTGCTAGATGTAAACTTAAATCATGCTTAAAGGAGAAAAATTATTTTATGGTTGCTGACGAGGTTTATTTCATCTGAATTCTGAGGATATATCTTAAGAAAGAAGAGTCAGAAAGCAGTAGCTGATTAAACCTCAGATTTTTTAATGATTAATTTCTCCCAAATCCAATCTCTACCAGTAAACTGGAATAATGATATGTCCATTTTACAGGGTTGTGAGAATTGAAGGAGATTTTGCAGTAAGAGTCTTCATAACAATACTTATAATTATCCCACTAATCTAGAAAAAGATCAATTCAAGAACTCTTAGCTAAGTACAATACAATATGAACCACTAATATCCCTAATGTATTTGTCATGAGTTTTTCTTAGTGGATTATTTTCTTAGCGCTTCACTAATCTCAGTAGAATTTTTTTCTTCTCATTAATACTTTTGTTATAACTAAAATAAAGTCTTATACTGTCAAATTTCTTTGTATTAATTTGTTCTGGTTGTCAAATCATAAAATCTTTGAGTTGGTAACATCAATTTAGAAGAGGTTTTGTAATACCAGAGATTCTAAACTCTATTAGTAATGAATTTAGGAAAATAGCTACACTGGGTCTACCTGAAAAAGCATAATGGAATGAGACTTGCTGTACTCAAAAGCAGGGTTTCTAAAGAAACATGGAGGTTTATCAACAGCATTCATTTATTAATCATAAATTCATAAACATAGTATATCAGGGTATAACATTTCATTATAACATATGAGGATTTGACTCTCTGAGTTTACAGAAAAGCACAAGTTTCTTCATATTGATGAATTTGGTAAATGTAAAAAAAAAAATCTACTCCAGTTTTCTTGGAGTTAACTTACTCTGGTTGGCAAATCATACTACCACTGTTAGCAGGAAATTCTCTGTTCAGAAGAAAACTTTTCCTCTGATTAACCTTTATTTTTAACAGCAATTTCTATTCTGATCAAATACCAGAAGTGTAGAAACAAGGAAAAACAATTCTAGCCCAGTGTAATATGCTACATGGGGAGTAAAAATTGGTACACTATCTTGGTGAAACTGAGAAGAGGTCTTGCATACCCTATGGACCTGGCACAATGATTAAGTTATCTAAGTGAAGAAAGGAGCCGTGTGTTTCCTACTGAGCTCCCAGAATCCAATGCACAGCGAGTAAGTCTCCCCCACAGGAGCCTAGACTTCAGGGACAAGAGGGAAGTGGAAGGAGAGGTAGGCCAGAAACATATCACTGAGAGCTTTGTACTCGGGCTCAACTCAAGGAGTTAGATCTTATCCTGACAGCATTGGAGAGCCATTGAGTGGTGCACCCAGGGAGTAAACAAGGGCTGCTTGGGCAATTGAACTGAAGTCAAGTATTTTTATTCTGGTATTTCCACTTATAATAAATACTAGACAGTACTTGCTGACTAATGTAGAAAATTATAATGCTTACTTTGTATCAACTTTAAAAAAAAACACTATATTGATGTAAATTCACTTAATCTTTACAAGTCTCAATCGTGTTATGATACCTATTTCACAGATAAGGATGCATGGGCACAGGGAGGTGTTCTGTCCTGCCCGAGGTATCACAGCTCTGGTTACTCCACCAGGATCCAGAACCCACAATCCTCTCACTCTGCAGTCCTGCCTCCTGGGCGGAGCATTGATTCTCTGGTCAAAAGACTTGGGCTTTGAGACTACTTCTCATTTTTTTAATAGATCACATTTTCTTGTTTCAGTTCCTTTGTTTATAACAATAATTTATCCAATTTATACTACAGGATTTTTTATGAGATTCTTGCGGAATAGTACATTTTGTAAAATATAGAGCACTTTAGATGTATAACTTATATAAAAGTGATTATAAAATATTGACTATAACACTGTACATAGGAGAAAAGAAGCACACAAGGAATGACTTGGATAAAACACAAAGAGTGAATATATTTTCCACTGCACTACATATCCTGAAATGGAAAGAAAATAATGTATGGGAAAATATTTTGCCTTGTGCTAGTGGGATGTGTGGCAATGAAACATAAGGTAAATCAGTGTGTAAGAGCCCAATGAACAGTAGTTGATCAAATATTTAGTGAGAGGGAAAAAAATTGAAGCTATGAATGATGATGAGTGTAAATATCCCTAGGACTCCATATGAAATTTTGTTAGCACTTTTACTATACTTCAGTCAATGGTCTCTAAGACAATGCTGGAGTCAGAATGCCTGTGTTTGAATGCAGATTTCAATCACGTTCAGATTTGTAACTGTGGGCAAGTTATTTAAACCATTCCTTACCTCATTTTTCTCAGGTGTAAAATGATAATAGTAATTATTAATAATATTATATTATTTCCTATGTTTATTTTGAGGAAAATAAAGTAACATATATGTAAACTACTTAAAACAACATCATTACACTGTATGTTAATAATAACCGTGAGTTATAATTATTGTGTACACGTGCATAAACCTTTTTAGTTTTTTATTAAGTGAGAAGCCAGGAGGCAGAGAGACAGACTCCTGCATGTGTCCTGCCCAGAATCCACCAGGCAAGCCTCCTACAGGGTGAAGCTTTCCCATCAGGGGCCGCTGCTCCACTGCTTGGCAACTGAGCTATTTCAGCACCTGAAGCAAAGTCATGGAGCCATCTTTGGCACCCACTTGCTCAAAGCATTCAAGCCATGGCTGTGGGAGGAGGGAAGAGAGAGAGAGAGAGAGAGAGAGAGAGAGAGAGAAAGAGAGAGAGAGAGAGAAGGGGAAAGGGTGGAGTGCCTTGTGCCTTGACCTGGGAATAAAAAAATATTTCAAATTCTGTTCAAGTTCTGAATACAATTAAACACATCAGAAAACTTTTTATAGTGTCAGATATCTGTTTCAGGACATTTCCAAGGATTTCATTCTCCCAACTATTCACTTTCAGCTAAATAGGTCAATTTATTGTATCTCTTTCTCTCTATATATATAACATATATTATATTCATACACATACACACACATATTGCAGAGCTTACCAACTTTTATTCTCTCATGGCACACATAAACTAATTCCTAAATTACTGTGACATACCAAAATATATAGTGTCAATCTGAAAAAAAAAAAACTGATATAATTTTAATTAATTCATACCATACAGCTAATGTTGTGCTGGCTGTTGTCATTCTTTTTTATTTGACAATTTAAGGAAAAAGAGGCCAGTAGACCTGACTAAATAAGCAGGTATTGAATGTTTTAAAAATTCTTGTGGCACACTGGTTGAAAGTCCCTGATACATACTTTGCTAGGACTAAATAACTAAAATATTTTAAGATATATATTGATATGTTTTGTGGCTACAAAGCAACATCTGACGCAACATCATGTGGCTGATTTTTTTCTTGAAAAGCTATATGAAAAATTTGCATATGCAATTATTTTGGTTGGATTGTTCGCCTGTCCCAGATTCCCTATAATCACCCAACGCAAGGGAGATGATAAAGTATGACTGTGAAATCACACCTCAAATATCCTATATTTAGTGGCAAGGAAAGACAAAAACTAATATTTGTTGTGTACCTACTTTGCTCTAGGAATTTTACCAGGAAAAATACATACATCCTTATTTTATTTTTATAGTAACCCTGTAAGTGTAATTAACACTTCATTTTAATTATGTCAAATCTGAGGTGAATGGTTCAAGCCCATACCACTGATATATGGCAGAGATCATTTCATGGTCTTTACGTCTCCCATTGGCACTACCCAGTGAGAGGCACAATTATTGTGAGCTTAATTAAAATTGAGCTTTAGGGCTCTCAATGACATGGACAATTTCCATGCGACTGAGGTTCTAGAAAGTGTTTCACTTTCTGTGTACATTTGCAAAAGTAAGATCTTTTTGTATTCCTTTTGTGAAAGAAGTTTCCACACATATAATAAACTTAAACCCACAAAACTGCTGCACCTTGTGCTTTCATATATTTTTATGCTTACTCAGCAAAAGGAGTGTTTACATACATGAACTATGCAGAACTTTAATCAGCTTCAATCCCCCAACTTACATTTGAGTAGTACTCTATCAATTAGAAAACTGTGTCATTGTATTTGTTCTCCATGATACTTATGTAAAGTAGGTAGAACCAAATTACAAAAAAGTGAACTGAGGTCAAGAAAAAAAATAACAAAATGAGTGTGCACAGAGTTTAGAGTTAGTATGTGATGGAGTTTTACAAACAAACAAACAAAAAGAAAAACACTACCACCAACAAAAAGGACTAGTTCATCTTTTGAATTTCAAAAGCAGAGGTTTGTTTTTTTGCCTTCCTCATTTTTATTCCCTGTAATTCCATAACATTAAATTCTTTCCCTTCCTTGTTTGACAAACTGATTCCAAATCTACAAGATTAAATCTGTTGTTCCCCATTTGCAGAAAAATCTAATATGATGGTTTGAAACTAGACCATGTTTGAAATCTTTCACACACAGCAGTTTCCACGTATTTCCTACTTTCTTAAAAGGCTTGTACTTTCTTCTAGGAGACTTATTACCACATCACTACACTGCCTACAATGAACCTCAAGGGAGAAGAGGGTTCATTGTCATCTTCCACAAGACCAGGCGGTCAGCCTGTCCAGCTAGCATACTGAGCCAGAGCCCTGGGTGAAAGTTAGAATTTAGCTCACAGAAAAAGCTCCTGCTGTGGACTGTTGGGCTGAACTGGTGCCAGCAGGATCTACCTGCTGAGTTTATCTTTCCACAGAAAAGACATTAACAAGTATCCTGGAACAGGACAGGACATCTAGGGCAAAGTAAATAAGTGAGCTCTAAGAAACAAAACTCACAGACATCTCAAACTCTTGTACTTTTGATTTTTAAAGTAAAAAAAGAAATAAGTATGATTTGGTTTGATACGATGTACTTTTTACCTTTAGATACTGTTCCATGATTTATGCAACAGAAGACTATTATATTGTCTTATCACTCAATTAGAAATCACAATTTCCCTTGAAAACAAATATAAAAATAATGAGTGTTTATATGTATAAATGTTGGACATAACATGGTAGCTCTTATCCTCTTTGCAATTAGTATGAATGTATGAATGGACTGTCTGACAGGGAGGGTGAGATGGAGGGAAGGAAGGAGAGAGAAAAAAATAAAGTGTGTCTTTCTAGTAAAAACAAATCAATGTGTATACTTTTGATTTCTGACCGTTGCTGTAAGTTATACTTCTATTAAGAAGTGTTTTAAAATAAAACATGCATGTATAAGAGGAAGAAAAAGAAGGACGGAGGGACTAAGGGAAAGAGGGGAAGATGGGAAGAGGGGAAAGGAATATGTGAGTGTGAAATTACTATACGAGAAATAAAGACATTACTCATATAGGAATAAAAGGACAGACTGTATTTTCTCTAATTCTCCCAATACTTACTCTGAAACATGTTTATAAGTAAGAACTATTTCTCACAAAACGTATACAAAATATTTCAATTTTGGGGTTTGGGCTCTTTAATATTTTTTATATACCATAATCATTTACTTAACAGAGTTATGGACCAAGTTTAGTTAGAAGCAAAGACATGTGATAGATGTAGAAGACGGTTTAGGCTATAACCCAGCCACTAAAACAGAATGAGAATTATCACAGATACTTTAATCTCAATTATTTAGTCGGTGGGGTGTCTAATGCCACAAGTATTTGGCACAACTCAACAAAACAGCTTACAGAAAAATAGAAGGAAAAATCCTGTAAAATGAGTGAAATGAAAAGAACTGGAAGTTGTTTTTATTTTTATTAATAGGCTGAAATGCATATCCTCAGAATCAGAATGAATCAAATATAAAATTACAGAGTAGTTGCATATATGAGTGCTTCTATGTATCTTTGGTATTTTTTTATAAAATAAAAACCAAGTGTTTTTATTAAAATCAAGTTCATATTAATACCATCTTGATATTCCTCCCCAGTATTTCTTCTAGCCTCACCATGACCTTTCACACACCCCTAAATGTATCCATTTGCATGTATACTAAAATCTAGTGAAATTACCACACTCTGGCTTATATATGCACCACAATTAAAGCTATGAACAATAAGTTGTTGGGACACACAAATGAAATAATGTATGACCTAGGGTCAACTTTCATGAACAAAATTTTGTATATACTCCAATAATTTAAGAAATAATTTAAATGATCTTGACAAAGTTACACATAAACTGATCAGAGATTAAAAGCTGGGAAATCTATAGAAAAATAAGAGCTAAAAATAAAGTTTATGAACAGAATCTACTAGGTTTTCCGTAGCTAGAATAGGTTGTAAGTGGTACTTGAAAGTCAAAGCTCACACGTAGTTCTTAGAGAATTTTCAGGCAATGTGTAAATAGCAGAAAGGACTCCTTATGATTTATTTAAATCACTAAAGATAAAAAAGTCATTTAAAAATTCTACTAACATTAAATGGCAGTTAATAAAGATCATCATGCTAACCACATTGTTTCTTAAAACTCCATGTCGTACACCTACTAAATTAGTTTCATTTTATGACTTGGCCACAACTAGGATTCTCATTAGAGATACTTAATAAAAAATCTGAGCTTTTAGAAGAGAAACAAAAATACGACAAAACCATAAATTACCAAATTACTAGACCTTTCACCAGATACAATTCAAATTATAATGCCTTTTCTTTTTATTTACTTATTTCTAACTTTACACTAACATATTTTATCAGGCAATGATTTTTTACTATGGCAATGAAAGAAGCAAAAAGGTAATTTTAAAATCCCTCTATCTCATAAAATTAATTAATTAGAAATATATGTTGAATAATTTAATTGTTTTCATAGTTATTATAATATAAATTTTAAATTAGAGTTATCTTTTGATTTTTGTGAAAAAAATGGATTGAATAAATCTTCTACTATATGTGAAATCGATAGGCAGATGTAAAATTCAATCAAGTTTTAATACTCAAGAATACCTGTTACTATCTATATGTAACTTGATTTATAAGTACCTATTCATAGGACAATTTATGGCATCAGTGATCCTACTAGTATTTTTAAGGAAAGTTCTTCAGTATGCCACCTTGTGTATGTTAATAAACGTATTATCAAAAATGAGCTGTATTCCAAATTCTGATTTAAAATTCTAAAATAAGTTTTTCTTGTTCAAAATAAAATTTTTGTTTTGTTAAACACTAAAATCAATTTAGTTCTGAATAAATAAAATGTCTAGAAAATTAAAAACAAAATAAGAAAAAGTAAATACATGATAAAAGTAGACTTCTTTATGTACCCATGCTAATTGTTTTGGAAGTTCAAAACTATATACTTAGAAATGAATCATTTACATTATAATTAAACATTTTCAGTGGAACCAATTATTTAGACAAGATTTTCTCAGTAACTGTTAAATCTTCAAGTGTTCTAATTGCTACATAGTGCTTTAAAAATTACAGTGTACAGGTCAGAGATTTTCCTGTTTTTAATATGTTTCTCATATATATATATATATATATATATATATATATATATATATATATCCAAATAAACCCATTTTGTTTATGATATTAAAGATAAATATTATTAAACATTTTTTTAAATGTGAAGCATTTTAATTTGTTTCCAAAGTCTTTACAACTCAATTTATTTTTTAGCTGCTCTTATATACACCCATAGAAACATAGGTGTACTATTTGGTCTGTGGTAGAACATATGATAAGTTTTTCAATGTCAGTTTAAAATACCATCAGGTTTGGTTATGTGTACATCAGATGAGGATAACTCTTTTGAAGAAATTACTACCTGATCCTATACATTTTGATAAAATAATTAAATGTGTATTTACCCAGTGGAGCATACCAGTAGGAGCTATGCTGCTGTACAGATAAAAGTATGTTCATCACAGATAATAGAAAGCAAGAATTATTCTGAGTCTCTAAAGTAACAATATACATTTTTAGCTTTCATATTGCTTTCATAATCAAAATTCATTTCTGAAAAAAAAAGAATATAGCAATACATTTTTAGTGACATAAGCAAGGTTAGATATTCAAAGTTTAGTTATTTTCAAGCTTTATGAAAACCATTTTAAATCTATTTTAAGATTGTTAAAAGTGTCATAATCATCTTTAAATAATTAAGTGCCCGTGCTAACTTAAATCCAAACTATTCATTAGTAAAATGAAATATATTAGCTAATTTAAATAGAAAAATAGAGTATAAAGAGTTATTAACACTTTTGACACGAGTTATTTGAGATACTAACAGCAGATTTTTCCTTTTTTAAAATATTGAGTTTGACTCATAAAAGGAAAAATAACTATAGCTTATAATATTTATTATACTCTATTTTCACATCAAAGGTAGAAAGGGTTCTTACAAATAAAAGATAAATTAATTAGTCAACAATCAAATATATAATAAAGCACTCCAAACAGAGAAAATTGAATTTGGTCAAATCGATCAACAAAAATTCAGTGAAAATAACTAAAGCATAGTTATTTTTTGCAGCAGTAGAAATATTGAATAAAGTTTAATGCTTATATAGTTTGGAGATGTTTGTCTATAAATAATTATCTCATTTTTATATTTTAAGTAAAAATACTCCAAATGGTCATGATTTGTGGAATATTAATAATATATTGATAAAAATGCATTTCTAAGTATTAAAAAGTACCCTTTTCCCCTACCAGTTATATTCTTTGTCAATTGAAATGAAAAAGTAATAATATATACAAATGGCAATACTACAAGAAAATTGTTAATCAAAAGAAATTTTCCAGGAAATGCCTATCTTCTTTTCTGTCTTATATGAGGAAAAAAAATCCTCTTACCTGTCACCCTGACACCTAAGAATATATTTGTCTACTTCAAAAAAAAAATCTTAGAATTTCAAGACCCAACTTTTTACCTCCCTTTCATGGTTTATAAAGCAAAAAGTCAAAACTCTTCATAGTCCCTCATAGTTCCAACAATCTAGGATTCAAACAGGGGTAATGGCTTTCGTTTTTGTTTAGTGGAGTCCTGGTGAGGGAATGATTTTACTATCCCTTTTCTGTGGGGTCCTGCTACTTTATCTAAAAGGAAATGAGTTACAACAGGATGACAAGACACACAAAACAAATCCCTGTAGTTTTTACAAATCTGTTATGTCCTCCAATCTGTTTTATGGGTCTGGTCCTATTATTAACCAAGAAAAACCCTAAAACAAATATTCTTTCTATTCTTTCTTTCCATTGAAAACATTTACAATTTTATGACTGTTTTTCAAACAGTTTAGCCCCAATTCTTTTTTGCCCTTTGCCATCCCCCTACCCCCCCAGACCTCCTCCATCACACGTTTTCAGATATACAAAACGTTCAGGGACTAGATACTGGACTTTTCAAATACAAACTGCTGACAACTGTCAGAAGCACTTTACTGGGACATTACTGACTGTAGCTTCAATGAATTAAGCTTGATTCACTGCGGGTGAATCATTTTCAATGCAGAGCTGTTCAAGGGTAATTGGCCAAAAATCCCTGCTGTGAAAAGCACTTGTCAAATAATGCTTGTTTACAAATATATCTCCAGACAGCAAAAAGTGGCAGTTATTGAATAAGTTCAGGGCCACCTCCAGTATTCATAACATGGACATGTTCCCTTCACTTTTTAAATTTGTTAAAATTTTCACTTGTTGATACACTTTCTGATATTTGTCCTGCTTGATCAATCTTAGCTAAGTTTCTTGCTAAATACATCTGTGAATTATTTTATAATAAAAAAAAAGTTTTGTGTATTTTACTGTAGTTCAAATGTTTCTTCCACAGGTAATTTATGACTAATGTATATAATAAGACCACAAAAGATATACTTATCTTTTGTATTCAGGTTACAGAATACGTTTCCCTCTTATTGTTTTTTACCTAACATATTCTAACATGCATTGCATATCAATTTAAGATTTGAGATATATGTTTGGCTTTTTCTGTCCAATTTTGTTTACTTATATCTATTGAAGTTAATTTTTTAAAATGACTGGAATACAAATTATAAATGTCAACTCACATTTATTTTTATCTGCCTTGAAATTATTTTTTGTAACATAATGAACAAGATCTGGAAAGTCACTAAGCATCCATACATTGTAGAAAGCAAAGCATATGACAGCAAGTTATTAATGGATGCAATACATTCATCAAATATTTCTACCCCTGTTAGTTCAGAGTCACTCCAGAAATAATCAAAAACAAGGTTAAAAACTCCAATCAGAATCTTTAAATAAATAAACTGACTGGTACTATAAATATCTTAATATATTCTTGTTGTTTGACTTATAACACTGCCATGGAGGAACAGAAAGAAGAGAATAACATAAAATTTAGAGAGAAACAGAAATAAAGGTCTGGGATGATAGTGATGGAAAGATGGAAAACTGTGTTGAGCATAGAAGGGATAAATCAGATGAAGTCATATATATTAATAAGACTTTATTTTTAATTACATAAAATAGTGACAGTTACAAAATGTACTCCAAACAGCAGATGTGCCTTTATTTTTAGTGTCTTCAAAGCAATGAGTGGTAAAGTAGCATTCATTTTTGGTTAGACCCCTACAAGTTCCTTCCCACTGTAGCCCAAGTTTTGTTGTGTGTTAGACTAGCTGGGGTAAGGACAACACAGCCCGTGGGTGTCAAGTTTATAGATTCAGCCAAGGTCCGCCAGATTCGAGCTCCACTTACAACACTTTAGGAGACCAGCGCTACTGCCTTGCTTCCTTACATTTCCCCTGCCTCCTCTTTCTCCACACACGGTCCTGGCCCGCATTTCTATTGAGCAGCACACTCCCCGATACTTTATTTCTTCCTCCTCTCTCTCCAAGAGCTACTTTCAATTCTACATAGTCCCCTTCCCTCATCACACCTGAAAAAAATAAATAAATATAATGGGAACACGAGAGAATGCATATTACTATTACTCTTTAAATCCAAACCAGGATGCCCCTTCTGGTGGAATAAGACATTTAATAGGACTCCTAACCCTGTTATAATCCCTGGACTTCTAATATAATGAATCTAACAGGAGACGTTAGTAAAAGGAGCACGACACCATATAACACTTTTTCAACTTTATGGGGAAGGGAAAATGCAGATTGCTTAGATTAAGCACGGGAGATTGCATGCAGATAGGATGTCAAACTACATATAATCCCATAAATCATATATTTTTTAAACTAGAAATCAAAGAGAGAAGTTCATGGGGTAGAGAGTCTCCATCTACCCTGCTTTCACACGGTTCCCTGGGAGCTGGCGGCGCTCCGAAACCAGCTCAGCGCCTTCTCTACACTACAGCCAAGACAAAACCCATGCTAGTCATGAGTATACACACGACTCCGCTGCTTCATTTTTCCGCTCCAGCGTCCCCTGTCCTAGGAGTGGATAGACATTTTTAAGGTTCTGTGCCTCACTCCTGGCATCCGGAACCCTAAAACGAAGTATCAGCCTTTCAGAGATGAGATATTGTTTTCTGTTCTCGTGGTGCTACTGACCGCTCCTTGAGTTCAGGATCTGAGATGCTGACCCCCACCCTAAAGGAATGCATCCTCGTCCTCGAGCTGAGACAGGGTGAAGGAGTCAGATCAGGGCCACCGGCTAGGCGGCGGCAGGCCGCGGGGCTACACACAGCTCTGGGAGCACCCAGCGGACGGAGCACAGGTGCTGCGCCTGCCACCAGCCCTACTGTCCCAGTAGCAGGCGGGGAAAGTCTTCTGCATCCCGGCCGAAGCGAGGAGCGCTGGGGACTCCAGGATCGGGTGACGGGCCCCAGGGGATCTTTTCTCTAACCAAAACCCAGGGAGACATGTCCCAGGGGGTCCGGTGGCAACTTCCTGGCGGCGACACTCCCCTACCTCCCACCACCTTTCTCTGCATTCCACCTCCCCGTCTTCTTCCACTTTCACCTCAGTGGGATTCTGCGCTCCGCAAAGTGAAAGGCATCCTACATACAGTGTAGGGTGCCTTCAGTCCTTCATCATCTCCACCCTTGGGAAATAAGAGCTCTCGCCACACACCCCAGAATAGCAGCTGACGATGCCCTAAATA
The DNA here is from genome assembly GCA_037038555.1 of Rhynchonycteris naso. Taxonomy (NCBI): domain Eukaryota; kingdom Metazoa; phylum Chordata; class Mammalia; order Chiroptera; family Emballonuridae; genus Rhynchonycteris; species Rhynchonycteris naso. The sequence goes on along the minus strand of CM072996.1, from coordinate 270,700,143 downwards.
ACAGCTCCCAGGAGGCACTTTCCCTCCAAATAAAAGCATCCAGCCACCCCCACAATGTTTCCCACCATCAGCCTTGAATAACGGTTTCTAAAAGCCCCACCGCTCCCAAGATCCTCGTCTCTGGTGATTCAAACAGTTCCCACTCCTCCAAGCCCCAAATGGCACTTTCCCAGCGCTTCATGTGAGCCTCTGCCGCACCCAACCTCCCAGCAAAAGGCTCCGACTTGTCTTTGCCCCTAGCTTCCAACTTCCCAGCCACCCAACCAGCCTCTGGCGCAGGCAGGTTGCTCACCCAGCACGCCTGCAGCTCATGTCAAACAATACAACCAGAGACAGCAGAGTGCGAGCAAAAGGCCAGCGAACGCTGACCACACGCGTATTCCAGATGAGCAGTAAGATTTCGTGCCCAGCAGCCACGTCCAGTGCGCCCAGACCCGCGCTTCCAGGTCCCTCCCGCCCTTCCGCCCCAGTCGTGGTGCTCACCCCCCGCCACTCTACCTTCATTGCTGGGGCTGGCGAGGAGGGTCCGGAGCGCTGCGCATAGGAGAAGGCACGTCCAGAGGGGGGTCCGGTGAGGGGCAGAGTAGCAGCCAGCCAGAGATGAAGGGGTGCTGGGGGAGTCGCCGCCACCGCCCCGGGGCCTCTGGCGTCTCGCACCCTGGGGCCCTGAGCCCCTCATCTTCTCCTAGCGCCTTGCCGCTGCTGTCCCGCGCGGCTCAGTCCACTGCTCCGGCCTCGCTGAGGGGGCGAAAGGTTCGCGGCTCCTCCTGGTTCCCCGTGGGGTCCTCGCCTTCTGGCACGCAACTCCCGTAAATGTGGGACCACGGTCCTCGGAGCTGGCTGAAGTTTGCTCCTGGCTCCTATGTGCCTCCTCTCCGGCGGGAGTAATTAGTATTTAGTAACTGAAATACTAATTAAGGTTGATGGTACAGCCCTGGGTCTGACTCAAAGGGTATCGAGAAGGTCCTGCGTCCTGTTCCTTTGCTTCCTCGTAACGATTTTGAGGAATGAGGTATTTTTACTGCCTCTGGGGGGGAAAGATAAAGGCTTCTTCTTAGTCGTCAGGGTTGAGGTGGACGAAGGTAAGGAAGACAAGTCATCTTAAGGAGAAATCCTCAATGAAAAGATGAGAGAAAAAGCAGGATAGCTAAGATAAAGAAAGAGGAGTGGAGAAAATGCGAGTGGGGAAACTACGAGACAGGAGAGCAGAGGAAAAGATGCAGAGAGTTCAAAGCGGTTGGCAGAGGAAATAGCTGCGGGTTGAGCCCTGCGGAGGGGAGGTACGGACGGCAGCGAGCCGGCAGGGGCGCGAAGCCTGGCGGCAGCGGTCCCGCTGCTGGCGGTGGAGGCGTTGTGTGCGCGGCTGCGGGGCCGCGATGCAAACTGCACCGGCCTGCGCGCTCCCGCTGTGTCTGGAGCTCCCGCGTCTCCGCCGCTTCTCCGCTCCGCTCCGCACCTCCCACCCTTCCCTCCTCCTCCTCCCAACCCCCCTCCTTCTGCTGCGGGCAGCCTTGCAGTGTGGATCGACTGTAAGTGTGAGTTGCTTGGACGAAGTCACACACCCACGGAGGGAAGTAATCTGGAGGCTGCCGTGGTGGTGAGTGTTGCCTAGCGGTCTCCCGGAAAGGCGCGTCTCTCCCTGGATAATTAGTACCGAGAATCCTCCTGACGACGCGAGCGAGGACCGGGGCTCCCGAGAGGCGGAAGGAACACCAGCCCCAGCTTTTTCTGCCGCCCCTAGAGAAGCGGATTCCTTGGTTCAGCTTATCGTCTGCTGCCCATCACAAGCTAATGGCATCAACAACCTTTTCGTCACATTGCCACGCATTCCCAGGCTCAGCTGCTGGATGACTAGTTTTTTAAACACCTATATCGCTCACAGTGGCTGCTGACCCTTTCTACCAATTCTTTGGTGGCTGGAATGAGATAGTCAACATTTTCTTCAGAAGTTAATTGTAGATTTCTTAGATATAGAGACAGAACCTAGGATTGAGATATCGGGGAGTCTAAGAATTTGGCTTATTGAGATATGTAGTATGCCAGGCACTTTAAGATGTGATGACTTAACTCATTAATTTCACTGATAAAATGTTTTAGTATATTAGACGTTGTATGATATGCAGATGCTTTCCATTAATTCCAGCAAGGTTGGCATGGGTCAAATAATTTCATTTAAAAAAAATTAATTTCGTGTCTTCTGCTGAACTGAGATACTTAGAAATAATTAAGGCAAAAAATAATTGAATATAATTATCTTTCTATGCTTTATCTCTATATGTCTTCTCTTGCTTTAGTATATATGTTTTTCAATTTCCCATCATTCTCTCAAAGAGATACCTCTGAAGGGGCTATTTTAGTATACTGGCATTGAAAAAAAAAAAGACTGCAAAAAAAAGCATCTACAAAAAATTGTGATTTTAGAAGAAAGATACCTTGTTTAATTTGGTGTGTAGTAACTACCTTAAAGATTGAACTTGAATTCACACCTAATAAAGGGAGGTGTACTCACCAGCTTTGATGTCTAGAGTTCTGTTTGTCTACACAATAAATTTCTCATAATCTTTAGCTGATGACATTTGTTTTTTTTTTGTTGTTTAAATATTTGCAACACAGATGAAAGAATAAAGCAGCAGAAATACAATTTTGTAAATAGGTGGAAGCTCATCTTTGATTTTTATTTTAACTGAAATGTTTTGGCACCAGAAATCTGCTTCTTTCTACTCTAATGTGCTCCAAATGCATGAAGCAAATTTAGAGGCGTAACAACAGTAAACCAATCTTTCAGTTTGGCAAACAGCCTCACAGCAGGGATGCAAAGTTAACATTTATGTTTCTATTTGAAAACCATTTGAAAAGTAAGCTCCTCCCACTAAATAAATAGCTAAGCTATTTAAAAATATCTAAACAGAATATCAAATAAGTTATCTGAAGCCTTATAAAATACATGATAATTCTAATATGACACCCAAGCAGTTTAATGGGGCTTCCAGTTGCTTTCTTTCTATAGGCCTCACAGTATGCTCATCAGTCAGTGAGGGGTTAGGAGATGATTTCAAGCTTCCTTCTCTTCCATACATTTTGCATTTATGTTACTACCTTGTTCCTTTAATTATTTCCAACTATTTACTATCAAATACAAATTTACTAAATTTTTCAGCATAGTACTGTCTTCTACCACAAAGGGCTTATTTTATTTTTCACTAAAAGTTTAAATTCAATGTCCCCTCAATTTCTTGTACCTCTCTGTTTTTACATCTGTCGCTCAATTCTATGGAAGTTCTATACCTAAGAATTTTTAACACACACTCGCATGTCTCTCTTACCTAAATCTTACCCAGTATCCAAGGAGAGACAAGAAGTGATTTGGTTCTGCTTAATGTATTCATTGATTATGCTTTTTGTCAATCAACACAACTGGTAATATTTTCTGAATGAAAAACTGTAACAAATTACTTAATAATTTATATATATATATATATATATAGTGATAAAGAGAGAAAATTTAAATTGGCGATGTAAAAGAAAATCAGGGATACTGGTCATTATGGCAAGTAATTGTGTGATCTCCAACCCAAGATAGTTAAGTCATTAAGTTATTGAATATACAGAATGCAAAATCATTTGTATTCTACACCTTAAATAGTAGCCATTTCTCTCATGATTGTTTAATAATATTTACTACTAATTTTTGCAAAAATAAACGGCTATAAAATGAAACTCCAATGACAGCAATAAAAGTCTTTTTCTTTCTTTCTTTTTTTTTTTTTTTTTTTTAGGGTCTACTGAGTGTTCCTTAGAGACAGTAATGACGGTGGTTTTGCTTGGCCTCCGTCTCAGAGGAGAAGCTATATTTGATCATGTGTTGATTTCCTGGCATGTAAATACTCTTAGCATACTTACATTGGGCCATGGAATAAAATGAAAAGGAGATTCTTTTCCCCTTCATTTATACTTACTGCTTTGCACAGGAAAAAACTACAATATCCATACTGGTTTAGAGGTCACAATGTTTGAATTTCTCATTGCTTAGTATAACTGCTGTTGCCTCAAAATGTGAAAGTGGGTGGTGTTTCCCTAGATCTCTGCTTGGATCTGGCTTTTGTACCACTCTTTCATAAAGAAAAGATATTCAACATCATCTTGATAAGATGCCTTGAATGTTTGCTACTCTATAAAGAGTATTAAAATTTAGTTCAGTGTATTAATAAGCCTGGCTATATCTTTATTGCATTCAAAGTAGAACAACAAAAGCAATCATAATAAGCAGAGTTGCTTTACTGAAGTTTTGCTATATCTGAAATATATGATATTTTACATGAATGATTTTACTTAATGCTAAAACATCAACCATGATGTTGGTGTAATTATTAGCTCCATGTGGATGATGAGAAGACTGAGGAAATGAGGTTAGACAAGCTGAGTAGTTTCACAGGTGGGAAGACATGAAAATTTAAACCCATGGCACTAACTCTATTTGAGAAAATTGTAATGTAACAAAAGTAAAGGACAAATGGATGTCCAGAAAAAGAAAAATAGGACTACTCAAAAATTCTATAATAATGAGAAAAAATAATAGGTAATATTATTACAATTTTCGGATTCATTTAAATCTGAAAGCACTTAGCCAAGTAATAAAGTACAGGTCAAATACATGAATAGGAGAAAACAAGAAATGAAGAATTATAACTAAGCATGACCTAGAGAAAACGACTGTCCCATGTACATAAAAACATGTACACAGTTTGTGTGCAATGGAGAAAATAAACCAAAGTGAGAAAATAACAAGACTGAGATGTGTGAATAGATAATGTTAGTACAAACAGATAAGACTAAGACCATTTAAACCATGGTAGAAAACATAAGCAACAGTCTTTACAAACTAAATACAATCCCATAAACCAACAGCATTATTTTTAAAATGTTACATAAACTTAGCAATTTTTTACATAACTTTTAAATAATTTTGTCACTTATTTACATTTTTCCTTGGGAGTACTTGGGAGAAAATATAAAAATCAAAACAAAAATTTAACCTATGGTAGAATTTAGATATGAAATTGTAAGATACCCTAATAAAATTATGAGATACTTTAATGAATAAAGTTAATTTTTCAGGTTCATGATTTACTGGACAGGATAGCTATATGATGATATTAAATAATTTGATTCCAATGGTAGAGATTAAAATATATTTAAGCAACCAATAGCCTTCATGTTCACAACCAAGATAATTCTAATATAGCCATTGTTTTATATGTTGCATTTTAATTTCATTACATAAAACAAAATATTTTAAGTTTTGTTTATTCTTATTTTGTTTTTAAGAATTCTTCTGAAATCTGAGAATACCTTTTATTTATACCTATTAATGTTAAATTTAATTTTATTTAAATTTAAATGGTTATAAATTAGGAGTTTAATTAAAAATAATGGACTAAAACATTTTAGTAAATAAATGAGGGTTTGAATATATAAATTATTTCATTACTTAACAACATTAAGTATTAGACATCAGAAACTTCACTTATTAAACATATTTATGTCATAGTCATACTCACTTTTAATTTCTTTTCTGTGAGTATTGAGAACAGAATAATCCTCTATTGCTCATGAATATTAGTAGAGAGTTTTTAGCAAAGAATAACTGACTGGGTATTCTAATCAATTACAGTGATCCAAAGAACTACAGATTTTCATTATTTTTTTTGGTGGTTTGTTTATTCTCTAATCATTCTTATATCAGTGTGTTAGGATCATCAACATCACAACATAGGGCGACACCAAGGCTGCTGGAATGGATGAAGAGACAATTTGTCCTGCCACAAAGTTCTTTGGTTGTTGTTTGCCTCCAGCATCTTGGATAACTGGCACCATATGAAGATGTGGATACTGAAATAATGAGGACTCTTAGGGCTGAAGAAGCAGGAAAAGTATGTGTGCAAGAGTCACAAGACTGAAGTGATATACTGTAAAAGTGACTCACTTCCAATAAAATTTCACTTATTCTAATGCATCTTCTGGAATCCAGAACTATTTACTGATGGGTTAAAAATAAGCTGTGTTTTCTTTTATATTTCAAGGAAGGTTTTTATTAAATTCAATGTATATATTGACTTGAAATTCACAAATAATCTACTCATATAATAACTTATTGTATAATATAACTAGCGATAGAAGGAATGCTGATAAATTTGCCCAATAGCATAGTAAAAAAAAGTACATATGTAAGCAGACTTTTGATACCATTGTTAATTGTTCATAGCACTGGCTTGAAGGAAAAGTTAACAGTGATAATCTCATGTACTCTCATATTCTGCTGGTGGGAAGTGAATCTGTAACATATTTTATCAGATGGTTTCACAGCATCATCAAGTCACTTTAAAATGTGGGTACTTTTATATCTACCAATTACACTTTTTAAAATTTAAATAAATTAATTAATTAAATGGACCAAACTATTAAACCTAGTGATATTTTTAGTAGATAAAAATCAGAACTACTCTAATGTTCAATAAGATATGTTAAATGCAAATATATAGCAAACTGCCATAGAACCATTAAAATGATTGGAAGAATATGTGCATTAAAAGACAGTTCTAAAATATTGAATTATAAAGGCACAATATTTCAATTCCCAACCAGGGCACACAGGAGAAGCACCCATCTGCTTCTCTACCCTTTCCCCTCTACTTTCTCTCTATCTCTCTCTCCCCCACCTCCCGCAGCCAAAGCTGCATTGGAGCAAAGTTGGCCCAGGCACTGAGGAAGGCTCCATGGCCTCTGCCTCAGGTGCTAGAATGCTAGAATGGCTCCAATTGCTGGGAAGCAACACCCCACAGGGGCCAAGCATCACCCCCTGGTGGGCGTGACGGGTGGATCCAGGTCCAGTGCATGCGGGAGTCTGTCTGTCTGCCTCTTCCACCCTTCTCACTTCGAAAAATAAAACAGAAACAACAAACAAACAAAACAAAAAAAAAAAAATAAAGGCACAATATGATGCATTTTTTTTTTTTAGTTTGTTAAGCTATGTGCTATTAATGACATTTGTATGACTGGTAGGATAATGTCTACAATTAGCAGTTATTCCTTGTATAACAATAGAATTAAAAAATTTTCAGGAGAAAATGTGTATGCACTCACACTCACACACACACACACACACACACACACACACACACACACAAAAGAGAAAAATAACAGAGAAGGAGAATGGGAGAAAAAAAGAGAGTTGAAAGATGGCAATAATGAGTAACCTTATATTACCTAAAATTAGTAAAATAAACCTTTTTTCAATTATCCCCATCCTTATTGTAAAAACAGTGAAGAGTAATCATTTGTTTGACTTAATTATGTTTGTAGCATATCCTCTGGCTGGGAATTGGAAATGGCTTTACCTGCTAGTATCAACGGCCCCTTAGGAAAGAGCATGACTCAACCAAGCGACTAAGCATGAATATAAGTCACAAATAAAACCCATTGTGCGGAATCCACCAATACTTTTTATTATTAGGCCTGAATTTCTTTATTAAGTGGATATTAATAAAAATAAGAAAATGAATGTGCCATTTTATAACATATAGTTTAAATATCAATTTTCCTAGAGAATAAAATGTCTAGGCAAAGAGATCTTTTATCTTTATCTTTAAAAAATATATTCCCAGTATTATTGTGTCTCAGAATCAGATTGCATTCTGTTTACAAAATTTAATTTAAAAAAAAGTCCTAAAAGGCAGAATTGAAATGTATCTTTGTTATTTAAAAATAAAACGCTGCCAGGTTCTTCCTCATGCGCAAGTGCATGAAGCTTTTCTGCAGATATACACCATGGACCAGTCTGAGGACAATGACTTTGTAGGTCTCCCAGTGGGAGACGAGTAGAAATGAACACTGACATCCTCAAAATGTGGCAGGGTCCCAAAAGCAAATAATTTACAACATTGCATTTTCTCTTAATGTTTTACATATCAAAATTTTTTTACTATACGTGAGCTTTTGTAGACATTTTATTTTGAAAAAATTAGAGTCACAGGACATTGCAAAAAAAAAATGTACAAAGACGTCGTATGGACCCTACCCTAAGTCTCAAAATCTCAATGTTAACATAACACATTTATAATACAAAAGAAAATGACATTGGTACAATTTATTGAGCTTATTCATATTTCAACAAGGAAAAATGCACCCATTTGTTCATGTGTGTTTGTATGCCTGTGTGTACCTCCATGCAATTTTATTACATGTGCATGCAGCCTTGTGTAATGTACAGGAAAGTCAAGATACTCATCTTTAAAATATTTCCTCACTTTACATCTTGATAGCCACACGTGGGCCCTCCACCCTGGGCTCTGGAAACTACTACAAAATTCTTTATGTTGTTATGCTTTTTCTTAGTGCTACATAAATGAAATTATGCAGTACGTACTCTTGAAATTTTCATTTTTAAATTCAGCACAATTTCCTTGAGGTTTACATGTTTTTGGTATGTCCATAGCTCATTCATTCATATTGCTGCTTTGTATTTCATGGGATGGATGTACCACAGTTTAACAGTTCACCCACTGAAGGACATTTGGATAGTTTCCACCTGGAGGCTGTCACTAATAAACCTGCTTTGAACATTTGTGCACCAGTTCCAGGGTAAAATTGGTTTTGTATCTTTGGAGATAATGCCCAAGAGTACAATTGTTGGGCCATATGGTATGTCAATTTTTATGATTAGTTTTTAGCGATATATGGCTTGTGGCCACTTCCATTACACCCCTATTTTATCGAACAAAAACAGTATGGATCAGATTCAATTTTATAATAAATTTCTTTAAAAGGAAAATGTGGAACACACCAAAACATTTAATATGTACACAAAGCAGCAAATGAAGTAACAATATAATACTGAATACGTAGTTTTAGAAAATTAAATCGGTATCTTCTATAAATTCCATAACACATTTCTGTATTTTAACTATAAGTATCTTAGAATTAGGTAACTGATTATCTTAATGAAATAAAAGCTACACAAATTTAATTCCTTAATTTATTCAAAATATATTCTTGAATCTCATTTAAAAAAAGTTTTTTACTCTTAACATATATTCCAGTACCTGAATATATAATTCATATCACTTTGTCCCAAGCTGACATTTTAAAAATGAGTTCAAATACATTTGCAGAGATACTTTTTAGTTCATTCAAGCTGAGCAGTACTTCTTATCATTTGAAATGTCAGGTGGCTGGTCAAAGGAAAATGGAAACAGATCTCTTTTTAAGCATCATCACACATTGGCATCGAATTATGACTCAGTTCCTCTAAGCACACTGATTAAAACAATCATTTATTTATGTGCAAAAGTTTTTCTTTTCCAGAAGCAAGGAAAAGCCCTCAAAAGGGGAAAAAAATAGCCAACCTAACTAATGTGTATTGGAAGTTTTATTTGAAGCCCCTTTGTGAATATAAGTCATAAATAAAAATCATTGTGTAGAATTCACCAATAGTTTTTATTATTAGGCCTGAATTTCTTTATTAAGTGGATATTAATAAAAATAAGAAAATGAATGTGCCATTTTATAACAATAGTTTAAATATCAAACAATTTTTCTAGAGAATAAAAAGTCTAGGCAAAGAGATCTTTTTTATCTTTATCTATACAAAATATGTCCTCCGTATTATTGTGTCTCAGAATCAGATTGCATTGTTTACAAAATTTAATTTAACTAAAGTCCTAAAAGGCAGAATGGAAATGTCCCGTTGTTATTTAAAAAAAACGCTGCCAGGTTCTTCCTCATGGGCACATGCATGAAGCTTTTCTGCAGACATACCCAGTGGACCAGTCTGAGGACAATGACTTTTGTAGGTCTCCCAATGGGAGATTTAATTTTGGATCTTCTAATTGCTTTAAGTAGATTAAAACTTTCCTTATCATAATACTCAAGAAATCTGAATCCTAAATCAATACGTGGAACATTAAATAGCAACCTGATTTTTACCATGGGTTCCAAGACAGGTCTGAAATTTATGGCATTAGATAAATCTGATAGAGGAATGATGGAATAAAAACATGAGTTTTGGTTAAAAGTGTGTTTTAAAAATAATCGGATTCCCAGATTCCACCCCTGAATTTAGATAGATGTGATGTCCTCTTCCTAAACCCACTTAGACTCTGAAAGAAAGTTAAATAAAGGCCTCTGTTCTCATTCATATCAGGCACAATGAAGATAAGAACAACTTCCTGCATATTCTGTTATATTAGTTGTCTATTGCTATGAAACAAATTACCCAAATATTCACTTGAAACATTGATCATTTTAAAATTTCTGTGAATCTGGAAACTATGCACAACTTAACTGTATTCTGTAGTTCATAGTACCACAGATACTGAAATCAAGGTGTTGGATGGAATTATTGTCATTACAATCCTTAACTGGCAAAGGATTTACTTTTAAACTCAGTCGCTTTGTTGTTGGCAGGATTCTGTTTCCTATAGACTCTTAATCAGGAACTATCCTTAGTTCCTTGCTATGTGAATCACTTCAGCATTACATGATGCTTCATCAAAGAGAGCAAGTCACGACGGTAAGGGTATACATGCAAGACGGGAGGTATAATATTTTACAATTTAATTCCAGAAATTATATTCTAGGCCTTGGCTGGGTAACTAATTTGGCTTGAGTGTCATCCTGTTATGGCAAATTTGCAGATTAGATTCCCCCACTGCAGTCAGGGCACATACAAAAATCAACCATCAACTAATTAATGCATAAATAAGTGGGACAACAAATTCATCTCTCTCTCTCTCTTCAGTCAATAAAGTTTAAAAAATAAAAAAAGAAATTATATTCTATCACTTTTGCTTGTTCATTAGAATCAAGTGACTAGATTAACCCACATTCAAAAGAAGGGATTACACAAGGAGATAAATATCAAAAAGTGAGGTCTTGGAGGACATCTTGGGAAGTGTGCCTACCACACATGACCTCTACGTACAATACTCCAGATCTGCCAACCTTACTTGTCCATTTTGCTTTGAATTCAGAGACAAGAACAAGATGTAAATATGGAGCAGCATAAATTTTTTTAAAAAAAATTAAATGTACATGATTGAAATAAAAAATTTAATAAGAATTGACTAAACAGTGATGAAAATGAAGCAAGGCGTCAAAAACCTGGGATATAGTAAATTAACATAATAAATTTAGAGGACTTTTCAGAAGGTCATACATTCTAAAATACAAATTTCATAAGGAGATAAAAATAAGTGAAAAAGAATCAAAGAAATAATAAAAATAAAATATCTAAAAATATGAAAATAAAAGACACAAGACTGCATATTGAAAGTCTCACACCAAGTGATAGTAAAATGCATAAAAACATTAATTTTAAAGCACACTGACATGACATTTCAGAACAATAATGAAAAAGAAGAGTCTATTAGCTTTAAGAAAGGGAAAAAGATTACAAACCACACAGAAAGAGCAAGAAATCAGAATCTTTAAGTGTGTGAACAGAAATACTAGATAATAAGAAACAATAAAACAATGTCTTCAAAATTTAATAAAAAATATTTTTTAGTTTGAATTTTAAATTTAGCTGCATTGTCTATATATGTGATGATTGAATACACAAATTATATTCCTTAGCACTTCTCTTTCAACCTTTTTTAAGAAGACACTGGATGATATACTTTTAAAAAAGTAAGGGTATAAACCAAGATATAATTATAGAACATCCTCTCTCTAGCACTGAGATAAAGAAGAGAATTCATAGAAAATGGGCAAAGATGGTCCCAAGGTGAGATGTGTATTTCAGGTTTGGAGGCCAATTGGAGAGGTCAAAAAATTGTTGGAAAGATTTCTTTCAGAAGATAAAAATGATAGAATACCTGATATATATTGATGCAAGAAGAATAATATAATTAGCAAATATTTTTGGCTTATTTAGTGATAGGTAGAAAAAAATGGGTATTTAGGGAAAACAAGTTTTAAGGAAGGGACAAGTAATTATATCTCTTCAATGACCTGTTAATAGCACTCAAACAGTAATAATGAGGAAAATAGTGAGGATAGATCTAATAACATTTTGATAATAAGAGTGATGGGAAGCTGTGATTGAATGGTCATAAAGGAGAGTGATTAAAAAGAAGCTATTATTTATCTTTGTTATTGCAAACTCAGTAAGTACTGTATAAACCTTTAAAAGTTGAGATACTGAAGTATGTATATGTTATTTAAAGGTATGGTATTATATAAAAAAATAATCAGTTATAGGAATCAAAATAGTTGACTTTAGATATAGAGGAGTCAAGGACAGAGATGAACCGCTGTTTTATCAATAAACTACAGAAATACATCTTCAAAATGAATGCATGCATGAAATTAATTATAATTAAAAATATAGTTGTGTGGTTTAAAATATTTAACATATGTAACATTCTTCAACTTTTATTTTTGTAGCATTATATTTTCAATTTTATATATGTCAATAAATATGCATCTTATATGTTATATAGTTTATTTTTAGTTATGTAGTTCTGCAGTATTCTAATATATGAGTTAATGCACATTTTAGTCATCCATTTTTTCTACTATTAACAATGTAAGAAATATTCTTGCATAGTGAGATTTTATCTAAACTTATATACTTTAAAATGAAACTGAAGGATTATAAATGTAAGATTAAGAGTTTATTTTTAACCAGATCCTGCCAACTTGTTTTCTACAATAGATGTAAAATTTTTCATTTGAAATAATCTAAATTTGTAAAGGGGTGAATATTGTTGCTTCATTTCCAAAGAGGGGAAATAGTTTTTCTTTGAGAATCGATTTCTTAGAAAACTGTTTATTTACTTTATTGTTAAACTTCTGTAGTGCTTTTTCTCTAAGGATTTCATTTTTTAATTCATTTTCTTTCCTGTGCAACAATAAATGCAGGACAGTGAAGTGAAGTCAATAGTGGTTTAATAGAAAAATAATTGCAACTCAAAACTTTTATGCCCAGCAAAGATATTGCTCATGTGTGAAGGAAACATTCAGAGTTCTGTATAGTCTCAAAAGAATACCACTCAAATACATTTTCCTCCAAATGTTTTTGAAGAATTTTTTCATGTCACCAAGAGATAAAAAAAAAATATGAACTAAAGAATAGCTATGAACCAGCAACAGCTAAAAACCAAGATTAAATGTATAAAAGTACCAACATCTATGGGAAAGGTTAGGGCTTTAATGGATATGTATAAATATTTATTGCAATTATAACCCTAAAATAAAATGTTTATGTCTAAAAATACATGAAAGGTAATTTCTTTAAATATGGGTTTGTGATCTCAAGATATATTGTATAAAACCTGAGGAAATACTAAGGAAATAATGTAAGGAAAATGAGTAAGAGAATATAAAAATAAGAAGTTTAATTTTAAAATTAATGTAACTAGTTTTTAAAACAAACATCAAAATCTAAGTGGTTAAATTGAAATTAGCACCTAATATTTAGTTTTAATTTTCCATTGATTGGAGAGAGAGAAAAAGAGGGAGAGAAACATCAACTCATTGTTCTACTTAGCTGTTCCATTCAGTTGTGCATTCACTGGTTGCTTCCCATATGTGCCCTGACAAGGGATCAAACCCAAGACTTTGGTACACCAGGAGGATGCTGTTAACGACTAAGTACCCTAATTTTTAAAGCACTGTATTCCTGGCTGGATAGTGCAGTTAGTTAGAACTTTGTCGTCAAGTGCAGAGGTTGTGGGTTTAATCCCCAGTCAGGGCACATACAGGTACAGATTATTTTCTTCTCTCTCTCTCTCATACTTCTACTCTCTCTAAAATCAACCAATCAATAATAATAATAATAATAATAATAATAATAATAATAAGGCACCACAGAAAAGGGTTAGTAAACCAAAAGACGGAACAAAAAGAAACCCCCATAAAGTAAAAAATAAAATTGTGTATTGGACAAAATAGAGTTTTACTATGTATTTATATTTTAAATAAATATAAACAGCTTAAATTTCTTGATTAAATATTGAGATAGTCACACTGAAAATAACAGGGAAAATAATGTTGGTTGATGAATGACTTCTTACACAAAATGCTCTTCCAAAGAAAACTTGAGAAATAAGAATATTTAAAAAGGATTCAGATAATATTTGAGATGGTTGAAACGCAAGGAAAAAATGAGAAATACAAAAAGATGTTAACAATGGGATGGAATACAACATTCTTTTAGATTCCTCTGTCTGTGGAATTCCTTCTCATTGTATAATAATCTGTTCAAATGTCACTCACTACGTATTCAAGTACTTACCAATACACCACAACCTTAAAGAATGATTCTCTTCCCTTACAGTTTTGTATTTCTTCCAAGTTAACATTTAGACTTGGTGATGCTAATACCTCTTTTCTATACTAAATAAAGTTTTTAGTGGCAGAAGTCATGAATTAGTAATTTTTGTTGCCAATTTTTACAATAAATTGAGATGCAGAGATAGTTAAAACAGGTTCATGGTTTGAGTTAGATTCATTTATTTAATGTTCTCAGCCTCCTTATTTGTTCTAACTTGTATAAGTTTTGCTTTGAGCTGTATGGCACTTTCTCTGTATTCTTCCTGGATTGTAGTTCTCAAATCTGAAATAAAGAAATCCACTGGAAGACATTACAGATATCAGTTGATGACATTAAAGCACACTGGTATTTCAGAATATGCATACTCTAGCAATAAAGTATCTATAATTTTCTCAGTGGTAAAATAAAAATAGTAATTGTTTTTTGTGAACTTGAAGCAAATAAATTAATGGTGATATTATCACTAAATTGAACACCTGTCCAGAGCTATAGGACCCACTTGTAAAAAATATTAAATGCAAACTGTGTCTGTGAAGGAATTGCTAAATTTAGCTATGGCCGACTTGTAAGATTGAAGATTGTTTCTGCAAAGGTCTCTGTTTCTCTGTGGTAAAAATGCCAGCTTGACACAAAGATGTGTTCAGCTTATAACTAAAATATTTTGGATGTTTTACTAAAATTTACATTGACTAAGATTGTTGCTGGGAAATGACTCATTTAAAAAAAAATTGTGCCCACATGTTTTTAAAATCTTTATATGATGTTGTTCCAAAGATTATTGTCTTTATTTATATACACATTACCTAAAAACTGTATTACTTCCACTATATAAACAAGTAGAATAGCATACTTATGTTGTCATAAGCACCATCAGTAATAGACTGTCTCAAAACTTTACTGTTTCTTCTGTAATTGCCACTTAGTGAAAAATATAGAGAGGAAGTAGTAATGACAAATTTCTAGATAGGCAGCTACTGAGCAATTGTTCTTTTTATCGTATAATACAGAAAAGTTAATACTAGCGCTTTCTCCAAACCAGTGGCACCCAAATATTTTGGATAACACATCCCATCATGAAAATATTTTCAGACAAATATGCCAAAACATGTTTATATTTATATATTATTTACATGTAATTTTTACTAATGCCTTAGGTATAATTTAAAACATTACAAAATGCAAGAGTTTTCAAAATATATTAAAATGTATTTTAAAGATTTTATTAATTACATGTGTACATTAATACTTGTCTTTCAGTGATTTAAAATTTTCTTTGCTGACTTCTTATCATGTCAGTTTAAGCCATGACTATCTTTATCTTGCTGTGTGGCCTACTAAAAAATTGAACTCAATTGATAAGTATCAGTTCTGCCATGTCTTGATGTTTTCTTATTTTTGGACTATTAATCACATTATATATATATTTGGTTGAAATCTTTGTAAGCCACTGTTGGGCAGATAAAATATATTATGCTCACTTTGTTAAAGATGGCGCTGCCCACATGGAAGTTCGTTGATATTAATGTGTGTTCTGGAACAGGCTGTGGGCAGGTTGGGTCATTATAGCCTAAGGCTTAGTTTAAGAGTAAGCTCTTCCCTACACCCTTGACTGATTGGATGATGTAGGGTGGTGCACTCTCCTGAGGAATCCCATTATGCCTCAGATGGGTGGCTTTGTATCAGAGACTTTCTAGTCTGTAGATTGGATTAAGGGTTTGGATTTTCTATGCTATAAACTGGGGCAGTCCGGGAACTTGCTCTCTCTCTCTCTTGGTTCCTGAGGTATTAGAGAGTAGAGCAGAGTAAGGCCACATGGAGGCCAGGAGAAGCAGCCAAGATGGCAGAGTGCTGAGGGAGAAGCCAGTTTGTTAAGAGTTTGTGCTGGAGGAGATGGGGAACAGAGGTGAATAAGTCTGGTGAGCTAGAAATCTTTGATTTTAGGAAACTCGGATAAGTCAGTAGCTTTGTGAGCACTGAGTGTATGGGTTTTGGAGCCCAGTGTGTGTTTTTGCTTGCCCGCCGGGTGCAAGCTAGAATTAAAGCTGATGGCTCACCAGTTCGTGGCTCCATTGTTTCATTACCGACTGTTCGAATCCAATGCGAACCTGCATGGGTCAGGCGGCTGTGATGGTGGCTGTGGCTACTGGCTTTACAGCCACTCAGCTGCCTTATTAGTATTATATTAATTAAAACTATAGAATATATAGTGTGTAAGTCCATTTATCTGTAGACATGCAAACTTGAAGAAGTCAGAAAATGCGGAGGCAAATATAAGATTAAGTATGACACTGTCAATCTCTACAGGATATGGAATTTTATTCTTCACACAGAATATACTGAATGCCATTGTGTCTTGTGACCTCCTGCAAAATTGACTAAGCAGGGAACCAGTGTTATTCTGCATATTCAAATTCTGCAAATGATTGTCCTAGTTTGCAGGCAACCTTCTTAGACTAGTTGTCATATAACTGTGCGTACAAAGCCTAAGGTTATAAGATACAAACACAAATGGTTTTAAGTAAACTAATTTCTGATCCTCATTTTCATTTGGATTCTTTTCTAATATGGAGAAGTTTCCTGAGTCAGACAGCATTGTTCCTACATCTCCTTTCACCAGTACATTTATCTACACTTCATACTAATAAAGAATGTGTCTCACCCATCCTAAGTCTAATTACAGTATACAGGGGTGGGGAAAATAGGTTTATAGCTGTAATACAAATAATGCAATGCTTACTATAAAATAATACAAGAATAAACTCTGCTTCACCTTCTCACAACTGTAAACCTACTTTTGCAAACACCTGTATTGTTCTATGACATAGAATTCTCCAGGGTTTTAACACACACACACACACACACACACACACATACACACACACACACACACACACACACACACCCCTAAATATTGGTGTTTTAGCTGAAAAAATAAATGACTCTAGTGATTAGTAAACAAATGTTTTTTCAAGTTGTTTCCAATTCATATCATACATTTCAACATTATTTAAGGAGGACCAAATTTAGTTGTCACATGACATATTATTTAATATTTTTAAATGACAAATCAGCATGTGATTGTTGACATAAAACTGAGAAGGGGTTTAAAGAATTTAGTTTTTGCTTACAATTATTCAGTTTAAATCTATTTACTTATATGAACATAGTTTCTTCATGCTTAGACTTGTTTTAAATAAAGGAATAGAGTAAATGTTGAATGCTGTATTATTCTTGTGAAAAATAATATTTATATAAGATACAAAATCTTTGATCAATTTTTCTTTACATGTACACACAGCACAAAAGATAGGTTAATCTAAAATTAAATGTTAACACTCTTACACTCATAGAAAACAAAAATAATTTTAAATATAAATAAATGTCTTACTGTAGAAAAAAATAAAATATTTTCACTCAATTTTTAAGTGTATTGTATACATTTGAATAAAATTCTATGGAAGAATTGGAAATGAATATTACCTAAAGAAGAAAACAATACATTATTACACTTGTTCATATATTAGTTTAAATTAGTATTGTTTTATATCAATAATTACAATAATTAAATCTCATTAGATGTAATTAAAAACATAATCTCTTCATTTTAAAATGCCAATATTTAATGAGACAAAGGTTTAAAATATTTTTCTGTTTTAAACTGTTATAATTTGTCAACTTGAAAACTTTCTTTCCATCATTTATTTTTACTTTTACTTCCTTTGTCTTGAGTCAAATTCATAAAATCTCCTCTAAGACCAAGGTCCATAAATTTAGTACCCCTGTTTCCTTGTACACAATTTATTATTTCAGATTTTATATTTAGGTATTTGATCTATTTTGAATTATTTTTTGTACATAAGGACAAATTGTAGTTTAGTTTCATTATTTTGTATGTAGCTTTCCAATTTTCTCAGCACCATTTATTGAAGTGGTTTTATTCCCTTCATTGTGTGTTTTTGGCTCCTTTGTCAAAAATTATTTTCTCATAGGCATGTGATTTTATTTCTTGGTTCCCAATTTTGTGCCATTGGTTTGTGTGAATGTTTACTGCCAATACCATGCTGTTTTGATTATTGCTGTTCTGTAGTATAATATAAAGTTAGGTAGTGGGAAACCACTGGCTTTGCTCTTTTTTTATGAGGACTGTTTTGGCTATTTGGGGTGTTTTATGGGTTCATACAAATCCAAAAATTTTTTGTTCTATTTTCTTTTAATTTCTTTGGGATTTAATAAGGATTATGTTAAATCTGTATATTGGCTTGGATAATATGGGCATTTTTACTATGTTTACTCTTTCAATCCATGAACACAGAATACCTTTCCAGAAAACTGTCTTGAAAACACTTGTTTTACTCTAAATTTTTATAGGGAACATAGGAAAAAAAGGATTTTTTAAAATCAGTTATTTAGACAAGCACTATCATTATAGCATTGATCTATATGAGAAGTTAATATATTTTTTTAATTTCTTTTTATTTTATTCATTTTAGAGAGGAGACACAGAGTGAGAGAGAGAAAGAGAAAGGGGGGAGGAGCTGGAAGCATCAACTCCCATATGTGCCTTGACCAGACCAGTGCAGGGTTTTGAACTGGCGACCTCAGTGTTCCCAGGTCCACGCTTTTATCCACTGCGCCACCACAGGTCAGGCGAGAAGTTAATATTTTTAAAAGATAAGATCTAGGCAGATTTTAGCCACCAGGTAATAGTTACAGGCCAGGTACCACCATCATCATGGCCATTCACATGCAGGTTTTCACTGGATTTGGGCAGACGGTAAAAAAACAGTGAAGCCAAAAAATGGTGGGTTAAGTCTTGCACTGGCCAACAAGCAAACACCTCATTCAGAGCTCCCGAAGCTCTGACACATTCTCTGGTTCCACAAAGAGGAGAATCTTCTCTGGTTTCTCCTAGAATCAATGGCCCTACCAGTCTCAGGAGAGCTTGCAAAAGCCCCTCAGCTCTGGTTCCCATATACACACCTTCTCTCTTACTCCCAACATAGCTTCCCCTTCAGCACTCTGCATCTCTCTTCTCTCACTCTGCAAACATGACTTCTTTCTGTGTCTTCTTCTTCTCTCTGTTTTCAAAACTTTCTGGAGTGAAAACCTCTCCTCCAGCAAACCTTTGCAAAACAATGGCCCTTCCCAAGCAGGAAGGTAATTTGCAATTTCACAGACCCACATATACCTGGCGCTGCCCAGCCCCCAAAGCAAACTATAAGCGAGCAAACACAAAAATCATATTTTACAAAGTTATTTCACCAACAATGTCCTAGCAGAGGGGAGAGAGAGAGAGAAGATATGAGAGACTGATGGGAGGTATTTCAGACCTGATATAAAAGTAATAATTATTTCACAAAAAAATAATTAATTACTGTTATACCTTAATGTAATCAACAGTAATCATCTGTAGTGTCTCCTAGATTAGAAAACTTGTTGCCTAATGGAGCATATGTTTAAGACTAATCTTCTATTTAAAAGTGAATTTTAAATATGTAATTATTTTCTTCTTATTGTTATTATTGACTCTGCTACTACTACCATTACAAGATGGATTTTTAGGACATAGAAAGAAATATTGGTCAGTTTTTCATAGGACATTTTAAGCAACAGGTCAAATTTTAAGACAATGTGTGATTGTACCATGCTTTCTGGATATGCTGATAACTATTGCATTATCTCTAAAGAATATTACTCTATATTTAGAGTATTGTTTTAGTTTATATCTATATATACCTGTAGTTCCAGAAACCAAATTATGGTCTTCTTAACAGCTCTGCCTTAGATTAAGAGAAAAAGTCATTTTGAGCTCTTTTTATTTCTAGTTGGCAAGAAAAGAAAGTTTTCAATAATTAAAAACCATGCTGATGTATACATATATTTTAGAATGAGGACATAATGAACCAGCATTATTCAGTCAGAGAACATGAAAAAAATAAATGATTTTAAAAAATTACATTACTCAAATGGCACAGTCTACATTGATGTACTCCGTGAATGTATAGGAAACCAAAACATGTAAAATTTAATTCAAAAGTTAATATTTTAATAAAAAATAAAATTTTGTTATGATTTTGCCCTAATGATGTTTACCAAAAAGCTTTTTGGTAATGATGAAGACTTTTTATATTTATTTTAATAGTATATTAAAATAATAGAGAGAGCACCCATGACACTGAAAGATTTATGTTTTCTTTGTGCTATTTTATATATGCTAATATTCTTTTCAATATGTATATTCTTTTGACTACATTTCTTTGTGCTACCTACTTACATCTAATGTGTTCATGTCTCTGGTTGTATTTTCTGTTTTGGTTTTCTTCCTATTCACACAACTGCACTATATTTTCTAGGTTACTTTTCTGTGACAGGCAGCTTCTTGACTTAGGTCCAGTTTATTGAATATGAATTAAGCAGCTCCCCCTCCTGGAATACACAATAAAAATCCTCCAATCCCCAGGCTATATGAGTTCCATTTGTTGGCTGAATGGAGAAGAATTCATGGATTTAAGAGGCAAGTAAAATCACAATCTGCAAGGAGCCGTGGGCATCCAGATTACTGTGTTGAGCAACACCCCCAGGAGGATCTGTCCCTTGTGTGATATAAGCAAGAAATAAGTTAATTGTGTAAAACTGATGAGATTTAGCAGTTTGTTTGTTAAACAGTTCTCCAACTTGTCTAAATATCATCTTGTGAGTGCCTTTGACTTACAGGTTAATTAACACAACTTTACCTTATGTGCTCTTCATTTCAAATCATTCTTATCATTGCCACTATAATTTTTATATCAAACAGCTGTTTGATGGCTGCTTACTTTAAAATTATTGTTTCAGATTTCTATTCTGTTATAGTTCTCTTTATGACCCTAACTCCTTCAATATTTTAATGTTTGTTTTACTCTCTTCCTTTTTTATGTTTCCCACACCATGGAACCCTTGCTCTATACACAAATCTCAATTTTCCTCCCAGATCCTGCACCCTCTCCAAGCCTTTCTGACTATCTCCATCTTCTTTTCATATTAGTCCCTCCTCCACAACCCCCAGTCCCCACTTTTATCATAGGACCCATCACACTCATTGTCCTCCCTGCTCTTATTCCAGTAATACACTGAGCTTATTTTCCATAGTGATTTTGCATTCATTTACCCATTTCCCCAAAACTCTTGCACTCTAAAAACCCTCATAGTTTTTATCCTTATTCCACTGAGATCTCTTAATACAGTATCTCTCAGAAAGGATTACTTAATTGCCTTGTTTAAAATAATTCTCCCCAAGGCTGTCTTTCTACATACTTTGCTTTGTCTTAACTTATTCCTAGTTCTTAAAGTCTTATCTCACATATAATATGTGTGTTTATTTGTTCATTTTCTGTTCTCTCTTCTAGAATGTAAGCTTGCCGAGAGCAGGAGATTAGTCTGTTCATGCTATTTCCCTAGCACCCAGAACAGTGCCAGGCATATACCTGGGGCTCAGTAAACATCTGTTTAATAATCGACATTAAATGAATTAACAAATCTACCCTTCTGAAATCCTATATTAATAATAATTAAAACCCAGCCTCCTTATGGTACCTTTCACATGCATTACTTCTTTTGAGCCTTTCTCTCTTTCTCCCTGCCTTTTTATTTCTCTTCACAGAGTTGATTATTTAGGAATGCACATATTGAGACTCAGAATTATGCTGTTATAAAATTGCCGTTTTAGGGTAAGAATCCATATCATTTGATTCCAGACCCTGTATGATTACCACAATATATCCACACTGTCAGCGCACATATTCAGTCTTTAATATAATAGCTAACTTACTTTTTAGTATTTTCCATCATTTTATGTTATCATTATAACTAGATTGTAAGCTTGTTGAAAAAAAAGACTGTATATTAATTTTATAGTAAGAGACGTTTGCTGAAATATTTCCATTGACTTACATATTAATTTATTTGTTCAGAAAATCAGTTCCTCATTGCTTAAAATTTTACTTTAATATAACATGATTTGCTGATTATATACAATGTATGTTCTACACATTAAGAACTATGTTCTAGTTTTTGTTTAATTAAAATATACACAATTCAATAATGGCAATATATTATGTTCATTTGACAGCTATAAAAACTCAAAACTCTTAATTATTCTATGGTATAACTACTTAATCTGAAGTGAATAATGTTTAAATAAATTAAAAGATACATGACAAAATTGTTTCTTATGTTTTTTCTTTCTCAGGGCAACGCACCATGTGCCACAAATGCTGTGACCTTTCACACATTGGGTGGCCTTCATTTATATTTGGACATACTTTTTCTCATGCAAAATGTTCTCAAATGGTTGAAAAGCAGTAAGAAGAAAAGTTTAAGATCATGGTAATAATTTATGCGGCAATTCTTCCTGAACAAAGAAAACACAGTCTTTCCTTCTTAGTTACATTAAGTTATATAAGCTATGTGTAGGGTTTGAATCAAAATGATTGCATTGAAGCACAATAGAAAGCTTTTCTAGGGATTAGTCTGTTTGAGATTTTCTTACACACTTGTACACTCTGTTTTTGTATTGCAAAATTTTGTTCTTTTTGTTTCATAGGGATATTTTCTCTAACTAGCTCTGGCCACATGCACACTAATATCTTTTAACTATTCAAGATGCTTTCTAATCTTCTTTTCTAAAAGAAAAAAAAGTGACTATACATTTTCTTAATCTTTGATTTCAATTATTAATTTTGCTTGAGATAATTTTCGCCAAATCATACATTTATTTCCAGATCACCTTTTTAAAATATAACACACTCTTTTGAAACTTTTATTCTCATATTCTGTTTTATTTTTCTTCACAGCACTTTGTTGGCCACCTTATTTTATATTCATGTAAATTATATAATATATAAAAATTGCACTCTTTTTCTAAAGTAATAAGCTCTAAAAAATCAGGCACTTTAGTCAATGTTTTAAAATATATATATATATCCTTACTTCCCAGCAGATTGTATAGTCAGTCAACATTCATTAAATTAATGGATAAATAAATGGATAAATTTATATTTTAACTCTAATTTACTGTGTTCCATGGAGAAATATTTCCCACATAAAATTAACTACGTTGATTCTACCAAGGTTCAAAAAGATTTATCACACTTTCATGCTATATATTGATAGATTGACAGCCCAAAATGAGAATTATTACACACATTAGAAAAAAAAAATAAAAGTGAAGCATAAAGCTGTTCTTCAATAATTTAATAGTACAATATTAGTATGCAATGTAAATTAAACAATCAACTCAGTTTTTGTATTCTTTAAAGTCGCAAGTCATAGTTTATTCCTGTTCTGTCACATACATTTCTGGAAAAGATGATCTGACTTTTTATTTAGAAACTCTGGCAACTTATTTTAAAATAGTTTATTTGTTCCTCTCTAGTTAGATGTGTGAGACATAGAAATAGAACATTGTATGATGGAACAGATGCTGTTGCATTGGTGAGTTTATATGAGGATGCTGAGGACAGATGCCAACTTACAGCACTAGCCAATAAAAAATGTATGAGTATTACTATTTACAATTACTAAAAATGAGCTGAGTTATGAGCAACTCTGAATGCACAATCTCCCATATACTGTAAATTATATCATATTATATTATAGCTATAATAAATATCCAAAGTCACCTTAAAAGAAAATAAAGACAAATTTATTTTAAGGAAGGTAACATGAATCACTTCACAGATTTTCCCTCTTAGGATGTGGAAAGAAGAAAGAAACCAGAAAGAAAATTACTTGGAAGAGAATTTACTAACAATAATTAAGTACTTTGAAGATTAAGCAAAACATAATTTTTAATAGAGAAGTTACTAGTTATAATAGTTATAAGTATATTTACTAGAATTACTTCCCCTTTTGTGGTAAACTACTAATAAATACTGTTAAAATCCTATTAAAATTAATTGGAGGGTCCCTCTAGTTATGTTGCTATTGTAGAATATTTTTTCTATAGCACTTAAACTGAGTATGTAATTCACTCAAAATATTTTTTTTTTATTTTGATAGCTTTAATATAGTGGTAGTTTATAGGAGGCTTTTGTTCAGCATATGTGCAATAATTAAATTCAAAATCATCAGTATATTCTGGTCAATCTTATGTTCTTGTCAGAACTCAATTTCACCAAGTT
Organism: Rhynchonycteris naso; assembly: GCA_037038555.1. Taxonomy (NCBI): domain Eukaryota; kingdom Metazoa; phylum Chordata; class Mammalia; order Chiroptera; family Emballonuridae; genus Rhynchonycteris; species Rhynchonycteris naso. Next base: position 270,675,648 of record CM072996.1, on the reverse strand, counting down.
TTCTATTTCTATCACTGAATATTTCAACAACAGAAGTAACTCAAATGAGCTAATTCTATTCGTCTCATTCCACTATGCTACATTTACGTGGTTCTAAACACATACTCAAAGACAAAAACTTGAGTACAGATAATCTATAGGAAAGATGTTCCCAAGAAGTACAGATAAGAAAGTGAAAGGTGGGGAATGGAAGTTTGTGTCAGTGATATTACTGCTGTAGTCTATTGGTTTCAAATCCCTTCAGAAGAAGGGAGAGCTTACATTTATTGATTGACCACCCCATACTACATTGTTTAACGTTTAACTGAGGGACATTCACTCCCTAAAACTCACAAGGTGTCCCTAATTACAGCCAAGCAAGATCTTGGTTACCAATAAAGCCTTCAACAGTGCTATATTGCATTTTTAACATTTATTAAGAGTAAAGATCTTATGTATGGTGTTCTTACCAAGAAAACACAGAATAATAATCATAGTCATTATAATCAAAGGGATAGAATGGAAGTTTGGGGTATAATAAATATATATTTGATAGTGGTGGTTTAATGGATGTATATTTATCCCCAAATTTAAGGAGTTGTATACATTAAAATTATATATGAACTTTTACATGTCAATCAAACCACAATTAAGTTGTATAGAGCAAAAGTTCTCAGAAGATAAGAAAATATAAGGGCTTAAATGAAAAGTTGAAGGTAGGCTGGAAACTCAAAACTGCTGGTGAATTCAATAAAGGAGAGAATAGGTGGGATGGGACACCAGCAGTGTCTACTAGATTTGTCATTTTGTGTTATGCATCAAGATAAATTGTGTGTGTGTGTGTGTGTGTGTGTGATAACATCTGTGTTTTTGTATAGTTTGATATTCCTTCAATACAAACATTTATAGAAACTTAAAAATCATTGTTAGTAAATTAATAAGTTCAGCACAAATGTTAACATATGAGAATAACTCTTGATATATTAATTTTATTACTATTCACTTTTTCTTATTATGGAAGTCAATACTTATATAAGAAGTTCTTCTAAAAAAGAATTATGAGAAATTACATTACTAAATATCAAGGTGATTTTTATTTTAATGGCTTTTGTCCATGAGGAACTTTCTTTTTATAAAATAAACAGGATTAATTTACATTAATTTAATTGCCTCAGAATTTAATATCATGAACTAGATTTTTACCTACCAACATAGAATTTAGAATATATTGTTATTTTTTAATATTTAACTTGAAATAGTTCTTATCTTTTTTCTTTTTCCTTACTATTATTATTAATTCTTTGGTTATATCAGGTGTTGTGGAAAAAGAACTTGCTTTTCTTTGGAGCAAAAAAGATCCGTACAGCATGAACTTTGTCCGGACCTGCTTTTTGCCATCTCTAGAATACTTGCAATCTAAGCTCATATAAATGCCACTGAGTGAAGGGAAAAGGTCAGGAGAAAGCTTGTGGCTGCCCCTTTGTTCAACTTCCAGTCATGCTAATCTGTGTATAGGCCTATCCCTTGGGGCCTCAAGCTCTTTCTTGAATCTGTGCTTCAGTTTCATTCATTTTTAGTGAAAAAATATTTTCTGAAACTCTAGGATATGTTGAAGGTCAGAGGCAAAGCTAAACAGGTAAAGAAAGTCACAGGGTCATTTTCAAAAATAGGACAAATTTACTACTAAACATAAAACTTTCCTTCTATTTTTTTTACCTTTTAATATCAATAACATAATGAAAAAGTAACTATAGTCTTTCTACGCTCCTCACAATTATCAGGACAATCACTTTTTTTCTAAACAGTACCAAAACTTTCAATGAAATAGCCAAAGCTAATAGAATTTGAAATAATATCAGTGGTTTCTAAAAACACATTAAAGAAATGAGTTTCTGTTACAGATGCTATGTGCATATCTAGATGATTTCTCTCCTATCGTTGCCAGTTTTCATGGAGTGTTATATTATTTTTAGAACAAATATGTGCAAGGGATTTAAAGGAAGCTGAATATGTTGCCAGACAAAAGATCTTCAACTAGAAATTAAATTTTAAACAGCTAGACAGTCTATTACAACAAGTAGCAGGTAAAGGGCAGAGTCTGAACTATAGCTGTGTGTGTGTGTGTGTGTGTGTGTGTGTGTGTGTGTGTGTGTGTGTGACAGAGACAGAGAGAGGGACACATAGGGGCAGACAGACAGGAAGAGAAAGAGATGAGAAGCATCAATTCTTCATTGAGGTATGTTCATTGATTGTTTTCTCATATGTGCCTTGACTGGGGAGCTACAGTAGACTGAGTGATCCCTTGCTTAAGCTAGTGACCTTGGGCTCAAGCTGGTGCACCTTGCTCAAATGAGATGAGCTCGTGCTCAAGCCGTCAGCCTTGGGGTTTCGAACCTGGGTCCTCTGCGTCCCAGTCAAACGCTCTATCCACTGTGCCACCACCCAGTCAGGCTAAGCCATAGTTTCGAGGGTCAAAGTTACAGAATTAAAATACATATACAAAATTGTCCAGAATACAACTGATGTAAAAAAGAATAAAATTAAATAATTGGAATAGGCCAGGAATAAGGGTACAATAGGAAAATAAAGATTTATAAGGATTATCACTTGCTTTTTTTAGTTATTAAACATGTTGATGAATTAAATTCATCTAGAGTGGCAGGAGAATTGAGGCTGAAAATGTAAGAACTACCTAATAATTCATTAAAGACTGAAAATTATAGGAGGTTAATATAATTTTGAAAACCAATGAATAAATTGAAACAAAGATTTGACTTGTAGTCAGGAAGTCTTTATTTCAGTAGTTTTCTACTTTCCTGAATGCTTACATTGGCTTCTTAAAAGTGTTGACTGAAGGTGAAGAATACATGGGATTTTACTCCTTTCAGCTATTCAAAATTCTAGCACCCAAGGTTATGTCACAAAGAATAGGGTTCAGTCTAGTATTTTTCTTTTGTGCCATATTACTTTTACCTTTATGTAAAAACACAATCTTTGTTGCTATTTTTTACTATAAAATCATTTTCTAACTCTAACACTGGGTTCAAAAGACCAGCTAAGAGGACCATCAGTAAAAACTATCTTTAGGTTAATATATAAAGCCATTAACCTAAGACCATTATAGTTTCTACAGATTCAATTAAAAACATAACATATTGTACTTTATAATAAATGTTAAACATATCAGTGAAGAGTGAGCAAATAGAAATAGTTAAATGACTCCATAAACAACACAACCAAAAAAGAACAAAAATATTAATGAACTTAAATGTGGAGATCAAGATTGGCAAAGCGGTAGAGATGCAGAACTATCTGGTCCCACATCCATGTGTGGTGGTTAAAATTTAGGAGGAATATCTCAGCTGCAGAAGGCTCGACTGAAGAGCGGGGGTTCCAACCCACACTGAGTTCACAAGGGTTCCATTATTGGGAAGAGAAGTTCCCATAAGATCTGGCTGTGAAAAGTAGCAGGGAGCGTGGCTGAGTGGAATGGAGAGTTGCAGGAGTCACAGGAAGTACCTCTTAAAGGGTTCCTGCACAGACTTATTTGGACTCACTTGTTCTGAGCTCCAGCACTGGTGCAGCAGCTTGAAAGGTACCAGGGACATACCAGGAAAATCTGAAATAGTCTGGCATCAAGGAGAGAGCTGGTTTCTCCCAGACAGAAAGGATAACAGAGACCATTGTTCCTTTTCTGAGCCCTCCCCTTACAGAACTGACAAGTGGGACACCCAATCTAAGTCTCCATCACACAGTGTGGCTCATACTGTTAGTCCTGCCTTAGTGATTTCCTGAGACTTGCTCCACACAACTTTTAGGTCTACCCAAGTCATTCACAGTAGATTTTCTATACAAATTACATGCATTCTCTCATACTTTGGACTTTCCTAAAATCTTCAAACAAATATTATCTGAACTCAGTATGCCCTGTACCACTCTGTTAAGTGGTCTCAGGCCCCAAACTAGAGGCAGCTGCTTTGGTTCACAGCTTGGCCTCTGCTGTGTACCTCCAAGTTCAGCACAAGTAGCAGCCAATAGCAGATCACTTTGTATCTCATGCCTAGTGGCCCTGGGCAAGGCACAAGTGGCAGTTGACCTTGGCATGCACCACTGGGGAGGTCTCAGAGACAGAAAATCCAGTGAATAGATTCACATCACATCATAGTGCCACCTACCCACCTTCACAAGCAACACAGGATATAGATTCACTGAGCACTATATTCCACTGAAGTAAGTCCTGTCTCGTGGAATTAACCACTGCATTGCTGATCCTCCATGGTGGTTTCAGAAAGTCCTGGATGCCTATCAGCCTGGGGAAAATCCATCCCATTGAGATATCAAGAGGAATCAAGATTCAACTACAATAGGAGGGTATACACAGCCCACATAGAGAGTGCACCCGGAGTGTAATATGGCACAAACTCAAATGATTGGGACACTAAGACACTGGACCCTATAGACATTTACTACATAAGGCCACCCTACCAAGACTAGGAGATATAGCATAAAATTTCTACCTAACAGATAGAAAAAAAACACAAGCAGGGTGCCAAAGTGAGGACATAAAAAAACATGTGCCAAATGAAATAAAAGAAAAAAAATAAATAAAAAGAACTGAACAAAAAACAGAGACAAGAAATCTACTAGAAGCAGACATCAAATGACTAGTTATAAGAATGCTCAATAAACTTGGAGTTGAGTAGGTGAACTTATGAGAACTTTATCAAAAAGATAGGAAACATAAAAACAGAAATAGAAAGCATAAAAAAGAACCACTTGGAAATAAAGAATACATCACATGGAATTCGTAGTGGAGTAGAAAGAGCACTAGATCAGAGATGTGCTTCCCACATCACATCGCCTTTTTCTCTCTTATACTCCTCTTCTGCAGTCAAGTCTTGTTCTTCTTCCTTCTTATATGGACACATGTTATTACATTCATCTCACCCAAATAAACCAAGATAATCTTTGCATCTCAAATAACTTAAAATTACTCACATCTGCAAATCTCTTTGTACTAACTAGGTAAGGCAACATATTTACAGGTTTTGGAATTCAGATGTTGACATTTATATTCAGTTTGCATATCAATATACAAACTCATGGACGAAGAGAAGTTCTTTATGAAGATTAATAAAGAGGAATCAGAAATAGAGAGAGAGAATAAAGAGACACTGTTGCCATATTAACTAAATGTGATGACTGCAAAGCAGCACGGATTCCACATATCTGTACATATGCCTCCTGATAATAATGATCAATCTTCTTTGCAGAATTTTTGGCAGACTTAAATATAGATTAACTGAAGTTTTATCTCGTTTTCTAATCAGAATTTATAGGCTGACCTTAGTGTCGTCTGCCCATACTCAGCTTTGGAAAGTTGCCTATACTGCTGCAATACAGGTCTTGGAACAAGCTCCGGGTTTTACTAGGCTGTTCAAGTATGGGCTCTGACATTCCAATGAGATGACATGCATCCACATATGTTAGTGTGGATAGAAATTTATTTAATAATTTTTCTAATGATTATTAATTGGGAGTAAGTGCCAAATATACCAGAGACATAGTGTTCACTCTCATTACAAAGCTTATATTCTATAGGACTTGAGAGAAAACCAAGGGACAACTCACACACACAGACACTCATATCTATGATCAATTCTAAGATGCCACTGATTGTAAGACACAGTATTATTTCACATAAAAAGTACCTTAAAATGTTTATTATAAAGTTAGGCCATAACACAAAACATCATTCCCCTATATTAAGATGTATATCCAATTCCAGAGATATATTATTGTGAGAATTTAATATATCCTAAATTTGATAAAATGTAGTGATTCAATATATTGTGTATTACTTTTTAAATACAAATGAGTGCTTAAGTTAATTGAAGGAAGGAAATTAGTGAGGTTTAACAAGATACAATGTTGCTTAAAGGGAAAAAAATTATCAGGCCATGACCAAAATATGGCGCTTTTGTTTGTTTATGTGTTTTGTCTTCTTGTCAATCATTTTACAGGGAGATCAGATCAATAAAACGAGTGAAAAATTTAGGTCTATTTTTGATTTATATTTTATCTCCAGAAATTAGAGCTGAAGAATGAGAGAGATAAAGGAATATATGACTGGACAAATGGGGACACTGGAGAATCAACATTATTTTTTGTATTTGTACTGGTTAGTTTTTCTGGGATGGCTTTGACATAGGATGAGTTGGCTACACAATATTGCTTGAGCACTGATTTATTTGAAAGGTGAGAAAGTGAAGGAAGACAATCAGCAAATGCAGGGAAGCATGAAAAAAAATGACCTTTCTGGAAAACCTTAAGTATATATTTGTGTTGTTGACACATACAGTATATTGGTGGATAATGAGATTAGACAGTTACATAGAATCAGATGATAAAGAAAATGGTCGGCATAGTAAGAAACTGAACTTTATACTTTTAATCAATATGTGATATTGATAGGAAAAAAAAGAGACTAATCAGATCTATTTTGAAAAAAGATAACTTTTTATGATTATAAAAATAATACACTCTCCATAGGATATTTGGCAATATAGAAAAGCATAAAGAAAAAATAAAAAGTATCTTACATATATATAATTCAAGCTAAGTCACTGTTTTGTTTTTTACAGAGACAGAAAGTCAGAGAGAGGGATAGATAGGGACAGACAGATAGGAACGGAGAGAGATGAGAAACATCAATAATTAGTTTTTTGTTGTGGCACTTCAGTTGTTCATTGATTGCTTTCTTATATATGCCTTGACCATGGGGCTACAGCAGACTGAGTAAGCCCTTGCTCAAGCCAGCGACCTTGGGTCCAAGCTGGTGAGCTTTGCTCAAACCAGATGAACCTGCGCTCAAGCTGGCGACCTTGGGGTCTGGAACCTGGATCTTCCGCATTCCAGTCAGACGCTCTATCCACTGTGCCACCGCCTGGTCAGGAAATCACTGTTATTTTGAAAACTTTTCTTCCCAATATTTCTCTGAGTAAATAACACACACACACATACACAGATGTTCTTTTTCCTCTTTAATCTCACATTTTTTCTCAGTGTAACAAGAAAAAATATTGTATTTTTATTTGTATGTTATATATTGTATACATTAAAAATATGAAAGTATTAATATCTTTTATTTATAATATAGATATTATATTTATCTTGTATAATTTTCATGTAGTCTAGGCAAATGTGGGATCTAGGAAACACATGCTATGAGGGTCTGTAACCCCTAATCAATAATACTTTTTTTATTATACTAAGGAGCATGACAAAATATTTGCAATTTACCTGAGCATTTTTTTTGCTTTGCGTGTATTTTTCTTTCGTCTACAAGAAATTATTTTGTTTTTAGAATTTCATTTTGAATATCTACATTGTTTTATTTTAAAGCTTTTACATTCTACTAAAACATTAATTACAGGATCAGTACTATTTGGAAATGAAATTGTTTTTCAGTACAATTACTACGAAAATGCAATTTTTTTTTTTACAAAGTCTTTATAAAGCATGCATGAAGCCTCAGAGATATTTTACAAGCTGCAGTTGGTCACTCTGGGACCAGTTCATGGAAATAGAACAGTTCTACTTGCAAAAACCAAGATAGAATGTGATCAACATTTCAAAAGGACTCTCACATGTTCTGCCTAAGCACCACTGACAGTAAAGATGGCATGGTTTAAAGTATGGAGAGAACATTCCCATTATCTGTTTCATTCATGTAGCACCTTATTATGTTCCAGGCCCTGTGGGAGGGCTCAACATTAATGATGATCCTGATTGTGCCAATTGCATACTGATGATTTACAGCCTTTGAAGTGTCATATATACTAATACCTATGTGAAATCTATACGAGTGTGAGTTCAAGATATAAAATCACATTTTTCAAATGAGCTATGGAAAAGGTAAAATAAGAGCTGAACAGCCTCATAGCAGTCAGTGTTGTTGATTATATAGGAAAGAAAACAATTCATTTGTTTTCAACTTATTTTAGAAATTTACAGTTTCAGAATGCAATATGAGTATATACAGATAGATAGTAGCAGTGGCCCTGGGAACTAAACCTAGTCTCATTGGTTTCTATCACTTCAGTTCTTATATTGTGACTTCTCAGGAGCAAATTCTAGAACTTTCCATTTCAAATCTATTATGTTCAGGAAAAGGTACAAAAGTGAGAACCCAACTAGAGAAGGAAATAAAATACACAAGGTTATTTATGTTAAAGGATTTATCAATATAATATAAGTAATTAATTAGCTTTGATAATCTGTTTCACAGAGATGAATAAAAGAAAGATTAGGATTCTTTCTTGTGGGTCTCACTATTATCATCATCAGGTCTATACGTACCTATGAGAAAACATTACATAATGAACAAGGAAATAAATCAATGTTGTATGTCCAGGAAGCTTCCCTAAGAGATGTGCCAGAACTACAAACTGAAATTTAGGGTCAGATTCTAATTCTAGTGGGGACAAGATAATCCAAAAAAAAAAAAGTCCGTGTTAAGGATAAAATGATAAAAACAGTGAGTGACCTCAGATAATGAACAGTGAACTCACTATAATTTGAGCACAGCAGCTCATAGCAGCAAAGAAAGTATGCTATATTAATTGTAACAATGTTTATTTTACATTCCATATGCTGCTAGTGTCATATACTTATCAAACATTCTTGCTCAGGAACTGGTTTAAAAGCTAGGTGGCCCTGAGCTTTTGTAATTCTTTAAAGACAGCACATGATTGTTTGCTGTTGTATTCTGAGAATACATGTAATAGTGCCTTGAGCCTGACCAGGTGGTGGCTCAGTGGTTAGAGTGTCGGACTAGGATGCGGAAGACCCAGGATTGAGGCCTCGAGGTTGCCAGCTTGAGCGCAGGTTCATCTGGTTTGAGCAAAAGCTCACCAGCTTGAGTCCAAGGTCACGGGCTCTAGCAAGGGGTTATTCGGTCTACTGAATGCCTGCAGTCAAGGCACATATGAGAAAGCAATCAATGAACAGCTAAGGTGTCAAAATGAAAAACTGATGATTGACGCTTCTCATCTCTCTCCATTCCTGTCTGTCTGTCCCTATCTATCCCTCTCTCTGTCTCTGAAAAAAAAAAAATAGTGCCTTGAACACAGTAAGCATTTATGACTATTGAGTATCTAGTTATGACAACTCATAAAATCTTTTCAGTAGAAGTTAGTAAATTTATTTTAAAGGTATTATTTATTCATTTTAGAGAGGAGAGAGAGAGAAAGAAAGAGAGAGAGAGAGAGAGAGAGAGAGAGAAGGAGGAGGAGAAGGAAGCATCAACTCCCAACACGTGCCTTGACTAGGCAAGCCCAGGGTTCTGAACCCGCTACCTCAGCATTCCAGGTCCAGGCTTTATTCACTGCGCCACCACAGGTAAGGCAGAAGTTAATAAATTAATACTACAGTTTTCTTAATATTTACTCTGTTTATAATACTATACATAAAATTTTGCTGCGAAAATATATCTTGTACTTACTGCTTCGTTCTTTGTCTATTTAACTCTAGAACATATCACATCTCATATTTTATATTTAAAATTTTAATTCTGATTAAAGGCTATAGTAGTTAATTTTTTTCTAGATGATGAAGGGTATGAAGCTATTGGTCTACAAACTGACATTATAGAATAGTAATGGCTCTGACCAGGTGGCTCAGTGGTAGAGTGTAGGGTTGGTGTGTGAAAGTCCTGGGTTTGATTCCCAGTCAGGGCACACAGGAGAAGTGACCATCTGTTTCTCCACCCCTCCATTTTCCTTCTCTCTCTTTCTTTTCCCGAAGCCAAGGCTAGAATGGTTCAAGCAAGTTGGCCCCCAGAGCTAAGAACAGCTCCATGGCTTCCTCTCAGGCACTAAAGTATCTCACTTGCCAAGCAATGGAGGAATGCCCCAGATGGGCAGAGCATCTTTCTGCCTCTCTACCTACCACTTAAAAAAAATTGCAGTGAGTGCTGAAATTAATTTTTTCATTTCCTTTTGTCATTCCCTCTAAAGAAATTTTTGGTTCACCCTCCATGAAGCAGCAGATTGATTATGTTATATAAACCTTGACTCAAAATGAGAATCAGTCAGCCTTGTTGAAGAAACTCCGAGCAGGAAAAAAAAATAATAAATTCCAGTATATTAGAAAGCAGTTGAATATTTAAGGAATCATTTAAAAGTGAACCCTCAATAAGCTGAAAGTAAGCAATTTTATCTACATTAAAATAAAATGAAAACCTGAGTTAACTCAGGCAGGAAATGAATATGTCATTTTATAAAGCCTCAATATAACCAAAATAAAACAAGTGTCACTAGTCTACCTTACCAGCTTAGACTGCCTTTAAGAGTGGAAGGTCCTCAGTAATAACAATTATTATTAAATATTATTAGCTTAGTGTTGTAAAGAGCATAAAGACCAATATTTACAGTCTCTTGCTAAAATATACTTAAATTTTTTTAAGACATTGTAGAGTAGGCTGTCAATTTCTAATACAACATATTGTAGAATTGCCATTTAATAGTTTTAGAACTCACTAAAGCAAACCATTCCCTTAAGTGGCACATTTTCCATTTTCTGTCTTTCCTTATTTTTACCACCTGCTAGCAATGTTTCAGGCAACAGAACAGCAGTGTTCTCAGCGGATAGAACAATTTCCTCCAAGATGGTACCAGTTCATGAATTCAGATGGTTCACAATAAGACAAAATCTTTACGACTATACTGCTTTTTACTTCTTTATATTTTATTTTTTAATATTTAAACACTAGATTTTAAGTGGCAATTAAAATTTTACTTGGTATGATATGTGTAGATATAGAAGCATACATGGGTTAATTTTTTTAAAAAATAGGGTTAAATTAAATATATCTTAATTTATATTTAATGGTGGTTTGTGTGTGTGTGAGTGTGTGTGAGTGTGTGTGTATGTGTGTGTGTGTTGAATCAGTTTTCTGCCATCGCAATATCATCCGGTTTTTACCTTATTTTATGGTAACTGGCTCTCTAATTTTTTTTCTCCTGTGAATAATGTTTTCTTGTTTTTTTGTTTTCTGAATAGAAAGTGTCTTTGTCTTTCCAGGCTGCTCTAAAAAAATACCATAGTCTAGGTGACACCAGATACTTACTTCTCACAGTTCTGGAGGTTAAGTCTAGGATTAAGGTGACAGCAAATTGAGTGTCTAACGCGGGTCTCCGTCCTGATTCGCAAACAGTCATCTATTGGTATAAAGGGCAAGGGTTTCCTCTGGGGCTCTTATATATATACAAAAAAGTGCTAATACATTTCTCATAACCTAATCAACTTCAATAGACTACACCTACTGATATTATTACTTTGGGGATTAGGATTTTAACATTTGAATTTTGGCACACAGAAATATTCAGTATGTATCTGGAAGGGATTCTCAATACTAATTATGCTCTCTTTCTTTAAATGAACTTTTTATCAGTTATTAGAAGTTTTGATGATATATAAAAATTTTGGGATGAATAATAAAACAAATACTAAATAAAGACTCTATTTAACAATATGCTTTGCATACTGTGTGACTAAACAGTATATTTAAGATGTATTGTTAGTTGAAAATATATTCATGACTTTATAAATTATTGATGTCTTATATGTATTGTGTTTTTTTTGCTTTTCAAAGGAAAATAAAACTTTTGATTAAGTTTAAGAAAGTAAAAAGCAATATTTAATTAAATACAAAACAAAAAATGTTAATTGATACTTATACTAGTAAGGAAATAAGTGAAATTAATGGACATAATTTTTCAAAAAATTAAACTGTTATGAATGCCCATTTATCTTCAAGAAATAAATATGACTACAGATTGGGCTGTGTAGGATGTTGTTCACTTAAAAATTTAAAAATAAAACTGTGTGGGTAGGTTTCATTATTTTATACCATTTCCACTCAAATAAAGACTTGAATAAGTTTTAGAATGTAAAAAATTACATTATCGTGCTTGGTTCAGTATTTTAAGATGAAATCTAGTAAAATAAAAAAATATTTAGAAGGGCTGCCCAGGCCAGGTTGCTCAGTTGTTACAAGTGTTGGCCTGTGCACAAAAGTTGCCAGGTCGATCTCTGGTTAGGACACATAGAGGAAGAGATCAATGTCTCTCTCTCTCCCCTTTCTCTTTCTCTAAAGTCAATAAATCTAGTGTGAATGAGTCAAAATTAAAACAAATTTTTGTCTGATACTAAGAAAATATTTTTGGTGTGCTATAAAAAATACATATTTAAAAGGTAGATTATGAAAGTGTTTAATATTTATTTTTTCCACTAACTTATAAAATATGAGGGTAAATTATAAAAAAGATAATATTATTGTACATACTAGGTGATCAGTTTAATTAAATACATTTATTTAAGCACTTACTTTTGAAAGATATGGTACTAAGTGATGAGTATAGAAAATTAAGTGACTAATGCTCGACCTCTAGAATTTAGTCTATTAAGAAGATGGACAATTTAAATAAAGTATTACATCACAGTATGATAACTTTTCTAAAGAAAGGAAATAGTTATAAAGTTCCACAAAAGACATGGCATAAACTCAGTTCACAATTGAATTAGGACAGTTTTGGAAAAAATTTGTTGAAAAGTCAACTGAAGAAAGTGTTAAAGAGTAAATGACATCCATTTTGACTGACAGGTGAAGCATAAAGTTTCCATTTTAGTTTTTAAGATTTAAAATTTTTTGTACTAAATAATAAATATATCCATATGAATCTATAGTCATGTATAAAAAATGTGATGTTTTGGGAGAGAAAAGATGACAGACAAGTACATTTTATTTCAAATGATTTTGGAGATGTTTTATGATAAACAGTACTGACTGGATTTTCACAAAGGGAGAGGCACTTAACAATTCTGGAAGATAAAGAAATGATTCTGAGAGATAAGAGACAAATTAGGATAGTTGCTTACTTTTAAATTTTAATCTAGTTCACAAAACATTTGGGGTAGTTTATATGCAAATATGTATTTTCAAAAGGTAGTGAATTTCAAGGTTTTATGGTGGTTTATTTAGAACAACCTTTTTGCATATAGAAACATATGAAGAAGAAATAAATAAGAAAGAAAGAAAGAAAGAAAGAAAGAAAGAAAGAAAGAAAGAAAGAAAGAAAGAAAGAGGGAAAGGACAGAAGGAAGGAAAGAAGGAAGGAAGGAAGGGAAAAATGAAGGAAGGGAGGGAGGAAAGAAGGAAGAAAGGAAGGAAGGAAGGAAGGAAGGAAGGAAGGAAGGAAGGAAGGAAGGAAGGAAGGAGGGAAGGAAGAAAGAAAGGAAGGAAAAAGAAAAGAAAAGAAAAGAAAGATAACTATTTGAAAGCATTGTAGAATAATCAAAGATAGCAGAAATTGTAAGGCAGTTTCTCCTTAAATAGAAACTGGAACAAGTGAGATTTGCGAGTTTATAGACATTTGCCTGAAGGCACCTTTTAATTTAGTATTACCCCTGCAATATAAAACCATGACCTTACTAGCTTAAAGTGTCAGATGACAATGCTTGGTATTCTAAAAGCACTTGGAAATTTATAAAGAAAACTCTAGAAAAGAGGGAGTTGGATAGGAAATAAAAGTGAAATAAAATGTTTAAAAACTGCACAAATATTGATACAACACTGAATATTTTAGCCATGAAAGAGAATACAGACCACTGAAAAAAATGGTATCTTCTCAAAACTTAAAGATATGAGTGAATATTTCAGTTGCTGCCCATGAAGAAGAGACACAGTTTGAGGTCACACAAGGTAAAGGCATGCTTGAACATAAGCAATTCTCTGAAGACAATTATTACAAAACCTAAACTTTATGCAATATATAAAATATGTTTTGTCAGAATAATCAGAATACAACTGATTATTCATCTATGACATTTTTATGTCAGTTATAGTTCAATAAAGAAGAAAAAGAGTGTCCTGGCTGGCTAGCTCAGCGGTGGAGCATTGGCCCAGCATGTGGAAGTCCCAGGGTTGATTCTCGGCTAGGTAACACAGGAGAAGTGCCCATATACTTCTCCACCCTTCTCCCTCTTTTCTCTCCCTCTCTCTCTCTTCCCCTCCTTAGGCGAGGCTCCATTGTAGCAACATTGGCCCGGCCACTGAGAATGGTTCCATGGCCTACACCTCAGACACTAGATGGCTCCAGTTGCAATGTAGCAATGCCCCAAATGGGTAGAGCATCACTCCCTGGTGGGCATGCCTGGTGGATCCTGGTCGGGCGCATGCAGGAGTCTTTCTCTGCCTCACCAATTCTCATTTCAGGAATAAAAAAAAGAAAAAGGGTGATAAAAATGACATTGATACCAAAAAAATATAGAAAACCATCCTGAAATTATTAAGATATTGCAGTTACCTCTCTAAGAGTCTAAATTGGCTATTAAAAAATGCTCAATTATTTAAAGGAAAATGTACTCATAATGAATAAACATGTAAAAAAAATCAACAGAGAAAAACTATGAAAAGAACAAAATTAGTGTAGTGAAACAGAAGTATAATAACTGAAATAAAAACTTCACTGCATGAAATTGAGAAAAAATAGGATACTGCTAAAGAAAATACTAGTGAACATAAAGATAAATCAATTGAAAATATCCAATCTGAATAACAAAGAGAAATATTAACTACTCTAGATCATATGTAATTGAATCTCAGAGGAGAAAGTATAGTAAATAAGGCAGATAATTACTTGGAAAATGTATATGTGTGCATATATATATATATATATATATATATATATATATATATATATATACCAAAATACTCAGAACTTTGAGTAATAGTATCCTACAGATACAAAAACTTCAAGAAAGCACATAATGGTGATTCTATGCATATCAAAATATTTTTAAAAGATTCCCAAAGAAGTCAGAGATACATGAAATATTGCAAATACAATAAGATGGGACATAAAAGTGAGACTATGAGACATGGACAAGAGTGTGGTAGTTACGGGTTGGGGGGAGGGATAAGTGGGTGGGAGAGAGGGGAGGGGAGGGGCACAAAGAAAACCAGATAGAAGGTGACAGAGGACAATTTAACTTTGGGTGATGGGTATGCAACATAACTGAATGATAAGATAACCTGGAGATGTTTTCTTTGAACATATGTATCCTGATTTATTAACGTCACCCCATTAAAATTAATAAAAAAATAAATTTAAAAAAATGAAGGGAAAAAAAGACACTTTAAGTAAACCAAAACTGAAAGAATTATTTGCATTTAGACTTGCATACCAAAAATGCTAAAAGAAGAAAATCAAAACAAAGGAAAATAAAGCCAGATAATAGCTTGAATATGCATGAAGAGGTATAGATATTAAAAGTGAGTAAGTTAAATGACCAATTTTGCTTCTAGAAAAAATGGAGCAAAAAGGACAAGGTTTACATTCTCAACTAAAAATAAAAATTCATACAAAATAAATGAAGCAATGAATCACATGCAAAGAGTGATTCCTGAGAGACAAGAAAGGTACAATGAGCCAGGAATCTACTTCAGCTTATTGTGCAAGAATGTAACTCAGGCAGAACTCAACTATACCTCTCTTAGTAGAGAAGAATGATATAGAAGTCAAAGGAACATAAGGCAGCGAAAGTTCATAATGTATATTGAAAGAAGGAGAAAGTTGAGAAAGTGAGAGAGAGAGAGTAAAAGAGAAAGAGAGAGAAAGAGAGAGGATATTGATTGATACAGACTTCTGTAGAGTATTAACAATACTGATCTGTAAACACATATATAGGAAACACCTGAGGCCTGAAAAATATAAAACATTAGAATAATCATCAAAACTCAAATAAAATGAAGAATATTGCGTATTCTTAAAGCCAGCATGGTAAACCTCATAACTCATGAAGTAACAGGTGAAGTACTAAAATGGTTTTCTCAGTGGTCTGTAAAATAAACTAGACTAAACACTAATTCCACTAAAGTGTTTAAAGAAAATATTCTCAAGGGCCAAATGGTTTTCAAGTAGCTTAATCATAATGTGAAAGAAAGTTCTAAAATATTTATAGAAGTATAAAATATACCCATCATCCAACAAGGACAAACTTGCAATGCCTATTAGCTAATCAAAAGTAACCATACATTCCAGGAACAGAATATACTGTCCACAATGAAAAAATATATATTAAAATAATCCTAAAAAATAATAATCCTAGATGTGACAGAGATGATAGAGTCAATAGATTAAGACATTGATTACATAGCAAAAATATTTACAGGTCAAGTGAAATAGAGGGCAAAATAAACAAATGGGACTATATCAAACAGAAAAGCTTTTGTACAGCAAAGATACCATTAACAAAATAAAAAGACAGCCACTAATATGTCTGGTAAGGAGTTAATTATAAAAATTTATAAAGAAAAAAATTATAAGAACAAAAATTATAAAGGACAAAATTTGTAAAGAAGATAAACAATCAATTAAAAAATGGGCAAAGGGCCTGAATAAACACTTCTTCAAAGAGGGCATACAGATGGCCAATAGGCATATGAAAAAATGGTCAAGGTCACTAATCATTAGAGAAATGCAAGATAAAACCACAATTAGATATCACCTCACACTTGTCAGAATGATTTTTATGAACAAATCAACAAACAAAAAGTGCCAGAGAGGGTATTGTGGAAAAGGGCCCTCCTGCACTGCTGGTGGGAATGCAGACTCATGCAGCCACTGTGAAAAATAATCTAGTGTTTCCTCAAAAAAAAAAAAAAATCAAACTGGCTTATGACTCAGCTATTACACTTTGAGGAATATATTCTAAAAATCTCAAAACACTAATTGGAAAGAAGGTATGCACCCCCATGCTCACTGCAGCATTATTAAAAATAGCCAAGATCTACAGACAGCCCAAATGTCCATCAATGGACAAGTGGATAAAAAAGTAGTGGCACACTTACACAATAGAATACTATACAGTTGTAAAAAAGAAGGAACTACGACAGCATGAAAGTACCTGGAGGTTATTATGCTAAATAAAATAAACCAAGCAGAGAAAGACAAATACCATATGATCTCAATTATATTTGAAATCTAATAATCATAATAAACTGAGAAACAAAATAGAAATAGAGTCATGGTCACAGGAAACAGAGACAACTGTCAGTGGGAAGGGGGAAGAGGGGCAAGATTAATAAAAGGTGAAGGAATTAGTCAAGTTATGTGTATATAACACATAAATACTTACAACAGGGTAGCATAGCCAAAGGGAAAGAGGGAGTGGAGGTAATGGAAAGGGAGACTAACAGGGTAAAATGACGGTGAAAAGAGACTTTCCATGGGATATGGGGAAGCACAATGCAATAGGTAGAGGGTCTGATATTGTGTAAAACACATGACACCATGTCAGCACAATAAATTAAAAATAAAAATTTTAAATGAAAAATAATGAATTCAATAAAATAAACTAAAAAACAAAACAAAACAAATTCCAAAAATAAAATACAGAATAAAAGACAGAAAAATATTGGACAAATACCAATGAGCATGATAAAGAACTTTATGATTTAAAATACTATATATTTTCTGAAATATAGATGATGGTTTTATTATAAAAAGAGTAAAATACTGAGGAGGAATTGACCATTCTTAATGTCTTTACTTCTAAAAGCACCTCAAAATTATTCAAAAATAGTATTCCAAGAGAAACCCACAAAGTTAAAGATTTCAACACCTTGTCTCAATAATTTATAAAACAAAAACAATATCAGTAAAGATATAGAATACTACTATCAACCAACTAGACCTAATGGTCATGTATAAAAACTCTATTAACACATATTCTTTCCAAGTGGGCATGAATAATTTACAAAAACAAACACATTCTGAGTCAGAAGACATACTACAATAAATGAAAAAATGATTTAAGTTATACAAAGTAAATTGTTTGACCACATTTGAATTACATACTCAAGAAATAAATGAGAGGTATCTGGAACATACACAATACTGTATCTCTAAGTAACACATTTCTTAATAAGCTATGATTCAAAAAATAAATCTAAGTGTTTACTGGAGAGTTTGAACTTAATAAAAATGTAAATACAACATACCAAACTTGTAGAATGCTGCTGGAGTAATGAGGGAAAAGTTATGAAGAGAGTTCCCATATCAGAAATTAAAAAGTTTTTAAATCAAAACATTAAGTTTTCACCCAAAGAACTAGACAAATAAGAACAATATAAGGCAAAGATTGCAGAAGATAATAAAAAGAAGAGCAGAAATTAAAGAAATAGAAATGAAGTCAAGCTAATTGCATACAATGAATAAATTTTATAATTATCTAGCCATACTGACCATCAACAATTAAGAAAGTATAAATTATCAGTATCAGGAATGAGAGAACTTAATTATTTCAAATCTTACACATATCAAAAGGATAATAAGAAAACATTATGAACAACTTTATGTCAGCAAATTAGGTAAATTAGTCAAAATGAACAGATTATTTTAAACATGTAAAATAAAACAACTTGCCCAAGTATAACTCTATATGTATTAAATCAATCAAATCTGTAGTTAAAATTTTTCCACAAGAGAACTCAAGACCTAGAAGTTTTTGCTGGGGTAATTTATCCAAATATTTAAAAAAATAATAATAATAATTCTACAAAAAAGCATTCATAATTTTTGCTTAAGGAATATGTCTCGGACAATTCTATTAGACCAGCATTTCTCTGACACAAAAACAAGAGAAAAGATATTAAGAGAAAAGTAGGACCAATATCACTATGGACATAGATGCAAAAATTTTCAGAAAACTTTAGCAAACAAAATGCAGTGAAGTATAAAAAACTAACACATTATGTCTAAGTAAGATTTATCCTCCAAATGAAGTTGTTTTAATGGTTGAACTTTTATCAATCTAATTCACCATGTTAATAAACAGAAGAGCAACTATAATATATAAAAATATTAATAAATAAGAAAAGCCTTGATAAAAGTCAAAACATGAAATTGTACACTTAAATATAGGCAGTTTATTGAATATTAAATATGCTTCAATAAATGTGGTTAAACAGAGACCAAGAATATATGTTTTTAAAATGTTTTAAGTATATAACTGTTCAAACCAAAAATTAGTTAATTCATTATTTTAAAAGTAACACTATCTCTGGGTTCACAACACAAATAGATATTATATATATCTATACATTTACAAGTTTCCTATATTTCATAGAGTCTTATAATTTTAACTCTAAATGTACATTGTGTTATATAAAAGTGCATATTATATTCTCTAGAACAAAAAGGAAAAATATATACAAAGTAGTACAGTAAAAAGGCCAAAGAGAAGAAAACCAAAAACCCACTTCTATGATTCTTTTTTAAAAATAATGTTGTTCCCACTGGATATACTCAAATGAAAAAAAAAATCAATTATAAACCCTACTTTACACAATACACTGAAACCAATTCAAGAGTGTGCATATATGTGAAGAAGATTAAACAGGATGTTGACCAGGAATATTGATGCTTTTTACAGCCCGATAATGGATGGATACATGATGATTAACTATACTATATTTGAAATTCTCTGGGTTAAAATGTTTAAGTTATTAAAGCATATTAGTTTCATAATGGAGAATATGTGTTTGTGTAGTGGATAGAGTGGCAGTGATAATTACTGCAAAAAATAAAGGCTAAAAAGGAAACTTTATGGAGAATAAAACTGAAATCGTAAGAAAATATTCTTAATTAATACAACATGATAATGAGGAGAAACAATCAATGTGTAAGAAAACAGAGATTTATGTATTAGAGAGAATCAGGTTCACATTTTTGTTCTTTTCTATTAGCTTTGCTACTTTGTGCAAAGCAATTAACCTTTTCGAACTTTAGTTTATTCAATTCTAAAATGAGATTAATTATCTGTAATTCATAAGGTGGCAATGAGAATTTGGCAACTTTAACATATTGTAAGCATTTGGTACATTGCATAAAAAGTAGCAAGTAGTAAAAGGAATTTTTTTGCCCAATTCTACAACACATCTCTGCTGTAAAATTGGGCACCTGAAACCTGTATAATTTGTTGCCCCAATAAAATTCAATTAAAAAAACTTTAAATATTTATAGGAAATTTTGTTCATCCTCATTCCACAACCCATCTTAATTATGATCCCCAGTGTTTAAAGAAGTTATAAGAAATTAGGATTTACATTAAATTACTTGAATTAATCCATATATGCTTTTAGTCTTAGAAAACAAAGGTCTAGGATAGGAAATAACAGGTTCAAGAAGATTTAGAAAAAGGGAACCCTTGTACTGCTGGTGGAAATGTAAGTTGGTGTATCCTCTATGGAAAACAGTTCAGAAGTTTCTCAAAAAGTTAATAATGGAGTTATCATATTACCCAGCTATCCCTCTACTGGGCACCTATTTCAAAAAATTGAAAATACTTATTCAAAAAGTTATAGGAGGCCCTGGCTGGTTGGCTCAGTGGTAGAGCATCGGCCTGGCATGTGGAAGTCCTTGGTTTGATTCCCTGTCAGGGCACACAGGAGAAGGGCTCATTTGTTTCTCTACCTCTCTTGCTCTTCTTTTTCTCTATCTCTCTTCATCTCCTACAGCCAAGGCTCCATTGGAGCTAATCTAGCCCCAGTAGCAGTGGACGGCTCCACAGCCGCTGCCTCAGGAGCTCAAATAGCTCCAGCCACAACAGAGCGTCACCCCAGATGGTCAGAGTATTGCCCCCTGGTGGGCATGCCAGGTAGATCCCTGTTGGATGCATGTGGGAGTGTCTGACTGCCTCCCCACTTCTAACTTCAGAAAAATACAAAAACAAAAAAAGTTATAGGTACCCTCATGTTAAAGAGCACTAGTCATAATAGCCAAGACAAGGAAACAACATGTGTCCTTTGATGATGATGGATAAAGAAGATGTGGCATAAATATTCAATGGAATTCTACTGAACCATGAAAAATGAAATATTGCCATTGGTGACAACATGAATATATCTTGAGAATATCATGCTAAGTGAATTAAGTCAGATGGATAAGGGCAAAAACTATATGATTTCACTGATATGTGGGATATAAAGCAAAAATAGACAGAACAAACTCAGACACAGAAAATAATATGGTTGTTAACAGAAAGGAAGGCATAGAGGAAGGATGAAAGGGGTAAAGGTCAAATATCTAGTGACAGCAGGAGACTAGACTTTTGGTGGTAGGCATACACCAGGGTACACAGATGAAATACAAAGTTTTACACCGGAACCTTACCTAATGTTATTAACTAATGTTACCCCAATCCATTTAACTTTAAAATATTTTATAAAATAGTATGGTGAAAGAAAATTGGATATGCAGTCAGACTAGGACTGTCAGAGCTACTACTAGCTGTGCAACTTGAGGTGAGACTTACTTCTACTGAAAACTGGATTTAATAATTAAATTACCCTAAAAGATAAGATTGCATCAGAATTTGTCTACAATTTCAAAATACAACATATTAAAACACTTACTTTAATCATAAAATTTGCACAAAACTTACTTAAATTCTATTTAGGCAAAAATTTGTTTTTGTGGCTCTTGCGTTTGTGTACTTGTTGAGGACAATCTCGTTTGATGCTCCAGCAAAAGTCTGCCATCATATTTCTAACCCATTGCCCTTGATAATGCTCTTCCAACGTTTCAGATCATGATGAAAGGGTTCTCCCTCCTCATCACTAACAGCTCCAAGTTTTTTGGGAAACTTAACAAGGTGACTGTTCAGAAAGTGAATCTTAATGCTCATGTTACACCCAATGTCACGGAAAGCCAACAGCATCCTTTGAATCAGAAATTCATAGTTTTCTGCTTTTTTTGTTGCCAAGGAAGTTCTTTGTAACTGCCACAAAAGACTGCCATGCTGCTTTCTCCTCCTTATTCATCTTCCTGGCAAATTTTTCGTCACATATGAGGGTTCAAATTTGAGGCCCATCAAATACACCTGCTTTTATCTTCTCAAAAGACAAGGCAGGAAAAGCAGAAATAATATGTTGAAAGCATTCACTTTCTCTATTCAAAGCCTGAACTCTGCTTCTTCAAGCCAAGTTTGATGTGAAGTGGGGGAAAAATTATCCTGTCTCGATTAACTACAGGTTCATTCACAGTATTTTACATCCCTACATCCAGAGCTTCAAGTTTCGGCCACTCCTTCTGTGTCCAGTGTTTCTCCTGAGCTCAGCTGTCCCACAAACACAAAAAAGCAAGGATACTTTGTGAAACTTCTCTGTTGTCCTAAAAGGAAATTTACCATTTTAAGATCCACACAAATGATCCAGTTATGCTTATATTTCAGAAAGTCAAGGATGATTTTTACGTCATTATAATCTTCTCGCAGATGAGTTGAATAACCAATTGGAACCACTGCATAAACATTACCGTTGTGAAGGAGAACACATTTCAAACTGCGTTTAGAGCTGTCAAGAAATAGCCACTATTTTGTTGGACTGTAAGTGGTAACACCTTGCTGGCTGAAAAGACTACTGATATCATGACAGTAAACAAAGTGTTTGTCTTCAGAAAAAAAGTGCACAAAAATTTTGTTTATGCTTTCTGAAATGGGATACTTTAGCTGACCAGTGAAGAACATTATTTTCTTGAAGCCTGGAGGCTAATAACTCAGCTGCTGTCCTTGATAGGCCCAAATCTCTTACAAAGTCATTCAATTAGGGTTGGTTAAACTGCTGAGGGTTTAAATGCTGCTTGGCCTCAGAAGAAGAAAGACCCTTCAGATTCTACAACCATTTCCTCATGCATCTTTTCAAAATACACTTGATCACCATGTTCACTTTCTTCATCCTTAGAAGACACAAAACCATTGAAAACTGAAACTGGGAGTGTCTCAGAGTGTGGCATAGGTCATATTGCTGAAGGAATATTTGGATATGCGATCATATGCTGTTTATTTTTGCCTATGCCCTTTGTATGGATCAGACAGAAATAACAGTCACTGCTGTAGTCCTTAGGTTCATGCCAAACTATGTGAATACAAAAAGGCATTCCTTTGTGTTTTTTTATTATTTTGTCCAGTAATGCATTTCCTCACAATTATGACACACAGTATGAGGATCCAATTCTTATCTTGATCACCAAGGGGAATTAGAAAATAGGCAATATATGCACGTGTCACAAATGATGAGATATTGCTCCTTTGACGGTGTAGTGTGTAACAGCCACATATATAATAGAAGGTCTCAGGACTATTCTTACATTTATGCCTACTCAAAGAAGGCATGATTCAATCATAAAACAAAATAAGAGAGTGTTTTTATCAGGTAATAATTTTTTACATTTAAATTCAACTATAATTATGTAAAAGTGATGTCTGTAAAACATTAATTGCCCTGTGGTTATGTTCAATTCAAGAGTCGTTGCCCTTTAACTCCAATTTACAAACCAATGCATGCCATTAACTGTAACAAAAAGAAATTAAAATTGCATAAAAACTAGAGCATGCACTGAAAAACAGATTTTAGATTTGGAATCAGTGATGCAGAATTATAAAAAAAAAAAACAGTTCTAAAACCTTATGCATCCAAAAATTAAAAAAAAAAAAAAAATTGTTCCCCAGTGATTGATAATCTTCCTTGTATTCATTGTCTGCTACTTGTTCCATTTCCAGAACTTTCCTAATGGCACTTAAATGTGTTTAAGCTTACAATATCTGAAAATTATAATTTCCTCTATCTCACTTACTTGTAACTAATCTACTACCATATTTTTTACAGTTCTTTTAAAGCCAAACTTTTTAAGAGAACTACTAATACTTATGAACCCCACAACCTTAGAGTTGTTTATTCCTGAAACATATTCCAAGTTATAAAATGTATCTACAAATACTACAAAAGATTTTCCTTCTCAGTTCATTACTGCACTGAACACGTTGATATTTCAAATAATCTCTTGTATCTTGGCAAATGAGTAGATTTCAACACAATAAAGTGTTTTGTTCTATTGGCTGAACTGGTTTTCTAGTCTACTTTTTTATAGGTGAGAGGAGGGGTGATAGTGAGGCAGACTTCACCCAGACCAGGATATACTCAGCAACCTTGTCCGGGGCCAATGCTCCAGGACAGAGCTATTTTTAGCGCCTGAGGCTGATGTGCTCCTCTGAGATATTCTCAGTGTCCAGGCTGACATAGAATAAATCAAGCCACCGGCTGAGGGGGATGAAAAGAAAAAGAACAGAGAAGAGAAAGGGGAGAGAAACAGATGGTCACTTCTTCAGTGTGCCTTGATCGGGAATCAACCCAGGACATCCATATGCTGGGCTGACACTCTAGCCATTGAGCTGCTGGCAGGAGCCTCTAGCTTACTTCTTAAAAACTACTTTTCTGTCACTTTTGCTGGTTCATCACTCTAAAATGAGCCTGTAAATTTTAGTTAGATGCATTTTTGGCATAACATTTGTGAAACTTAAATGTCATTTTGTAGTATTATTTTTTAAATGACACAGGTTTGGGAGTAAAACAAAATGGACATTGTGAATGAAGAAATGTATAAGAATAGCAATGTGGCATGGATTTGATAGTGCAGCAAGTATAAGTCAATGGAGAAATGACCACATTTACTTACAATGCAACAAGTTTCTTTATGCTACCTAAAAAGAAAGATACCAACAATAGATGAAGATGTGTTATATTCTGTGCACAAAAATTTCTTTTCACATGCTAAGCTGAAAATTACTGGCACCAAAATTGCAGAATAGAGTTCAGTAAGTTGGAAGTAAATTTTGGAAGTGAAAGAGAGTGCATCTATAGGAAATTCTAAAGCATTAACATTCCTGATAACACAGAGAATGAATGTGTGTGTCTGTGTGTGTGTGTGTGTGTGTGTGTGTGTGTGTGTGTATGTGATGACATCAGTGCCAATGAGGGAAGTTGGATGGTGAATAAAAAGCATTTTTAAGAAAACATTATCCATTTGATAGTACTTATTAGTTTTTTCTTACATATAATCAAGTGATTATATATGATAAAATTTGTATAAACTTTTAAAAACACAAAATATAAAACAATCTAAGTGTTAAAAACTGTTATACCATAGTTTAATTATGTTGTTTTTTTCTGTCTCAATAATATAAAATAACATATTACAACTGATGACATTTAAGATTTGATAAAATAAAATTGTATATTATATGTAATGCATGTAGTTATTTGATTACTATCTCTAGAGTATAAACTTGATAAGGGTACCAATTTTGTTATTTGTGATTATATCCCAGAGTTTATAACAAAACTTGACACATAAAATGGGTAAACTTTTTATCATGAAAAATAAAAATAAGATGGGTTTGTGCAAAAGTGGTGATGAATGGAGATTTGACTTGAGAGGGAGGCTGTGAACACACAAGACAGTGTACAGTAGTTGTGTTATAGAATGGTGTACCAAAAACCTGTATATTTTGCTAACTAGTGTCACCCCAATAAATTCAATTAAAAATTCAATTAAGATAAAATCAAAAGATAGGTTTCACTTACTTTAATCATGGTTTTAAATTTTTTAAAAAATTAAACGTTTTCATTGATATTCAATACTACATTAATTTCAGGTCAACAGCATAGTGGTTAAACATTATATAACTTACAAAGTGATTGCCTCAATAAAACTAATATGCACCTGGAACTATACATAGTTATTAGAATATTATTGACAACATCCCCTGTGCTATACTTTATATCTCAAAACTATTTTGTTACTGCTAATTTGTACTGCTTAATCCCTTCACCTTTTTCACCCACTTATTTCAGCACCTTAATGCTTAACTCTGAATTATACTCAAAGTTTAAAGACATATCTCCCTCATTAAAGGAGTTCTGCCACCTAGAACCAGTTAGTGTCTTGAGGTTCCTATTGACCAGACTCCCCTGACTTGGGCACAGTATAGGGCTTTTATTCTGGCAAGCTATGAGCATATTAAGTTCTATGCATAGTGACATCCAAAGGGAATGCCTAAAATTCATAAGTAGGAATTCTTGCAGTCCACATTCATAGGTTTAACCACATCTTCAGCCAATTCTTCTGTTATATTTTGTTCTTACAATCCTTCAAACACTTTTAAAATCACCTATAAATCTCTTTACTTTGCAGTCGAATTCTTCTTCTTTCTTTTGATATTTAAAATGTTTTCCCAGCTGCCTTTAAAGGAACATTAATACAATTTAATTGGAATCCTTAAACCTCTATATGATTCTATTCTACCTTTGAACTTTCAGGAAGAGTTTTGTCCTCTATTTATATTATTTTAATTTCCTAAATATCAGGAGCACAACTATGATAGACATTAAAATTATATCTGAAGTGATTTTAAGTTTGGATATTTTTTGTTCCATGATTTTGTCTGGCTCTGTAATTATAACTTTGAAATCATGCTAATATTATATTTCACAGCACAAACTTGTTAAAATTGTAAGTTGTGACCATCACATGCATAAAGTCAACTAACTCCCAAATATTACAAAATAGTTTTATAGAAAACAGTAATGTTTTATCAAATCTACTTTACTTTGTCTCCCTAAGTTTCACCAACATGTGAACAGATAAGGCATCACATTGGCATCTTATCCCTGGAGCAGATGGAAGAATTTAGTGCTCAAACAAGGGTTCTTGCCTGGTATTTTAGAGAGTGTCTTACATGTTCTTGCAAACACGTATGCTCCTTTCAACTGTCACCATCACTTTTGCTGTCTCTTCTGGGTGCTGGCACTAGTTTACTCATCTTTAGATTCTTCATTTGGGTCTGTATGAATGTATTACTGCTTTAGTAGGTGCCACTATCTCTTGCCATTAGCTACTGTCACTTTGTTAAATGCCTCTAATTATGTATAAAATTCTTAGTGCCAAATGAACAAAGGAGTTTGGAGGGAACTGGAGAGCACACAAATCCTCTGAGTTTCACTGTGTCAGAATGGAGAGAAAACCAAGATCCATACTACATACATCTGTTAGTGAAATAGCTTTTGCCTTTTATATTTGTTATCCATATAGTGTGGTAATAGAACTCAGGCACTGGAAAGGAGGTCACATGGTAAAGGTTAATATTTTTAAATTATGGCTCCTTAATGAGAAAGCTGGCTTTGTTTAACTGTGTATAACTTACCGTGAATGGCTCCCTTTCTCATAGGAAGAGGTGTCACAGAAGACTCCTCAGCCACTTCTCCTAGATCTGCCTTGACCATTCCTAGAATACCTTTAGTGCACAGATATAAGCTTGAACCCCTGTCTATAATGTATAACACAGAAAATGTATAATTCTGGCTGATTGCATGACACAAAAATATATTTGTGTCTTTTCAGGCTTAAATTCTAAATAGACAAAATTCTCTTAAAATTAATTTTGAAGGAATTCCAAATTGTTAACTTTGTACCTCACTTATGCTCTCTTTCTTTTTCTTTTAACCAGGAAATGTGGTTTTCCTTTTACTTAGTTGCTGGTATTAGCCTGCAAATTCCTTTAGTTAAAAGTGCTCTTTAGAGTTAATAGTGTCACTTCACAGAGATTAAGATTGACATAGGCTCCTGTTTTGTGCACAGGCTTGTCTGCAGATGTTCCCGAGTTCTAATGACATTTCTGGTGCGGATTCTTAATGATCACGGATCATTCAGTTCCACTCAATGAAAGTGGGCAAATACAACTCACGAGGGGTTTCTGAGGATTAATGACTTACCTTTCTACAGGGCTTAGGAACAGTACAGGAAAACGGTGCTCAGCAATAGCATTTCCTTGTTCTATAAAATGCTACCTTTCCAGAGTTAAAAGAAAGGAGGTAAAGTTTGGACAGAAAGAAAGCTCCCTTACTTATTTTGCCTAAAATATCTTTGGCACTTCTTTGCTAAGCAAATTCATGAAAGAGGCACTATCAGGCAGCTAGCAGCCTGAAGGAAATGATTCCTGCCTTCTATTTGAAAAAAACTATCATATTGTCCAGATAAATCATTCCTATTAAATAGACAATCTGTCTTCTCAAAGCAATGCATTATTTTTCTATTATAATATTACATAAAATAATATTGAAGGTTATCTTTGTCCTGTAAAAAATAGTGCCAGAATAAAGTTATATAGCTAATGGTAATTAACTCAATATGCTTATATGTAATGCTTAGAGAGTCCTTAATACATTGAAAACATTCAATGCAAAATCTTCCAAGTTGACTCGGTAAACAACATAAAAGGGAAACAAAGTTGGAAAAATCTGACTTCAAGAATTTGCATGAAGTTACAGTAATCAAGACAGTGTGCATTAGTGAAAGAATTGACAAAAAATCAATGGAACAAAAGAGAGAACTTGGAAATAAACCTACATAAATATAGTTAACTGATCTTTTCTTTTAATCTATTGATTAATTTTATACAGAGAGAGGAGGGAGAAAGAGAAAAAGAGAGAGAGAGAGAAACATTAATATTTTGTTCCACCTATCTATGCATTCGTTGATTAATTCCTGTATGTGTCCTAACCAGGGATCAAACCCACAACCTCAGTGCATGAAATGATGCTTTAACCAACTGAGCTAACTGACCAGGGAAAATAGTCAACTGATCATTGCAAAATGAGCAAAGATAGTGTTTTTAACAACTAACTCATCTACACACAAACAAAAAATAAATCTAGACAAAGAATTAACACCTTCACTAAAATTATTCAAAGTATATCATAGATCTAAATGTAAAATTCAGTAAACTATAAAATTCCTAGAAGATAACATAGGACAAAACATAGATGAACTTGTTTTGGTGATGGCTTTTTAAATATAACACAAAAGGCACAATCTGTTGAAATGTTGATAAGCTCAATTTTATTAAAATTAAAAAAAATTATCTGCTAAAGATAATGTTAAGAGAATATCAGACAAGCTACATACTGGAAATAATATTTGCAAAAGACACATCCTAATAGGACTGTTATACAAAATATACAAAAAACTCAAAGCTGAAGAATAAAAAAAAATGACTAACACTGGGACAAAAATATTAACAGACATTTCACCAGAAAACACATACAGATGGCAAATAATATAAAAAGATGCTCCAAATCAATGGTTTTCAACCTTTTTACACCTGAGAATAGAATTATTTCAGGAACTCCTAAGGCAGAAATCATTCTGAGCATAAGTTAAATTGACTAAGATCATTGGGTCTATAATCTTCACACTTCAGGGTAGTTAACTCTTTCATGGGCTGGCACAAAATTTCTGGTGAACAGGTCTGTGAACCAGTGGTTGAAAAACACTGCTCTGTGTCATATGATATTAGGAAAATGAAAATGAAAACAACAGGATACTTAGAAATCTATCAAAACTGGCCAAGCCCTGGTCCATTGGCTCAGCGGTAGAGCATTGGCCCAGTGTGTAGAAGTCCCAGGTTTGATTCCTGGTCAGGGCACACAGGAAAAGCACCCATCTGCTTCTTCATCCTTCCCCATCTCCTTCCTCTCTCTCTCTTCCCTTCCTGTAGCCAAGGTTCCATTGGAGCAAAGTTGGCCCAGGCACTGACGACGGTTCCATTGCCTCCACCTCAAGTGCTAGAATGGCTCTGGCCGCAACGGAGCAAGGCCCCAGATGGGCAGAGCATTGCCCCCTAGAGGGGTATGCAGGGGGGTGATCCCAGTAGGTTCCATGCAGGAGTCTGTCTGATTGCCTCCCCACTTCTAACTTCAGCTTCTAACTTTGGAAAAATACAAAAAAAATTAAAAATGAATTGCCAAAATCTAGAACATTGACAACACCAAATGCTGGTGAGAATAGCAACAGGAGCTCTCATTCATTGCCAATGGAAATGAAAAATAATATAGTTGCTTTGGAAGGACAGTTTGGTGTATTCCTATAAAACTAAACCTACTGTTACTGTATAATACAGCAATCACACTTTTATGTATTTATTCAAAGGAGTCAAAAGCTTATGTCCAAAATCTGAATATGAATGTTTAAGCAGCTTTACTCATAATTGCCAAATCTGGGAAGCAACCAAGATGTCCTTCAGTATGTGAATGGATAAATAAAGTATGATACATCTGGATAATGAAATATTTTTCAGTGCTACAAAGAAATGAGCTATCAAGCATTGAAAGAGACATGGAGGAATATTGAGTGCGTATTACTAAGTAAAAGAAGCCAATCAGAAAAGGCTGTATTTTTCTAACTATACAATATTCTGTAAAAAATAAAAACTATTAAGACAATAAAGATATCAGTAGTTGCCAAGGATCAGGCAAAGGAGAAGGGATGAATAGGTGGAGCACAGAGGACTATAGTGAAAATACTTTGCATAATACCAGAATGATGAAGACATGTCATTGTACATTTGTCCAAACTCAGAATGTATAACACCAAGAGTGATCCCTAATGTGAACTATGAACTTCAGGTAATAACAAGATATCACTGCAAGTTCATGAATTTCGACAACTGTACTCCTCTTGTGGAGGATGTTGATAAGGGGGGAGGTTCTGTAATTTGGATGTAAGGACAATATGAGGAATCTCTTGACTTTCCTCTAAATCTTGCTGTGAACCTTATAACTATTTCAAAACTACAGTCTTTTAAGGGGTGAAATTTTATTGTAGATTTTAAAATAGATCTCTGAAAGATCTTGAACTGCATATAATAAATGGTAACACTTTACCTTTCTTTTCAAGTAGCTTAGGATCATATAGGAAACTTAATAAATCTATAACACAAATAGAAAATAGTATAAAATAATACGAGAGATATAGTTATCACATGCGCACCCACACACAAAATCAGTTACAAAGTACAAACTATTATGGGAACTAAAAACAATAAAACCTAAGAGGTTTCAGGGAAAAAGATAGCTCTAAAGGCCTGGAATAATGAATAAGATTTTAAGGTGTGGCAGAAACAACTTTCAAATACCAAAAATGATTTTGGATAGACAGGCAAAAGAAGAAAAATATGTCTAAAGTTGAATAGAAATAAACAACTTGAATGAAGTGGAAGGTCTCCTGGAAAGACTTGCTTGCTATTTCAAAGACTTGCAGGGGGCTGTTTTCTTGGGGGGTTAGGTCCCTGATATGGATTTTACTATTACAGATCCTAATATCCTGATGCATGTAAGAGTCAAAGTACCTTTCAGGATAGAGTCACACCATCCATGCATAGGAACTGATAAAAACAAACAAACAAAGAAACAAAATAACAGAATACTTATTAAGGAGAAATATAAAAATTACACGAATCATAAAATCACACTAAGATGACTAGTATAGTCTCCACTTATAGGCAAATCTTTGTCATAATCCAAATTATGGTCAGAAAATGGCTTAATCAATATGGAGTGATAGGAGTTAGAGATAATTCATAATTAAGAGCCATCAGCATCAACCTAAGGGAATGACTGTCTTATTGGTGGGCCGTACGACTGAAATCCTCGGCCAAAACTTTCTGTCCCTTAGTCAGTGGTTAACAGGTAGTATCAGATTATAGCTTTTGTCCCTCTAATTTTTTTCCTCCTTTTCTCCAAGATTGATACCTGAAAGATTTTTTCTTTCACTGTATTAATTCTGTCAAAATAAATATAGCCCTTGGATCCCTCTTCTTATTTTTGTTGCTCCTGCTATCTTACATTTTATGCTGCTTTTAAAGTTTGTCATTTGGAACAAAATTATTTCCTTTTCATCCTTGTCTCTTCCTAGTATCAGGGAGTACTTTGTGCATTTAAGTATTTGAAATGTGTCTTTTGAATGGAGGTGAACATAGTGATGCTCCATTTTGAAGGTACTAAATTTATCAATGTACTACACTCATTAAATCAACTCAACTTTATATTTCCTTATTTTATACCTGCTATTTTCTAACAAATAACTGTAATTCATTGAGTTCAAATAATTTCTAAATGCTATAATATATGACAAAGAGAATTAAAAAATATTTTTGTCTATTTAAATCCATACAAAGCATTAATTCTACCTATAATTTTAACATGTTGCGCACACACAGATTTCATTAGGAGGCTAGTCTAACAGAGTGGTAGAAATTGAATTAGTGATGATAATAATGGGCTTAATTTTTAAAAATTCAAGTAAGCTGGATATTTATACATTCATTTGGTGAGATAGTAAAATGATTAAATTTTCTGTTTGGGTTTTCTTTGTCTGCTCTATAATGGTTATTAGTTTTTCTTGGGGTTTCCTTATATTACAAGGGTCCTCAACAGCTTCTTTACCAGAGAATTGCTCACTCCAGATATTTCTAATCCTCCAAAATCAACAGTCATGTAGCCCATATTTTTATTTCATAATAGTAACAATCACATATTGAGTACCTACTATGTGCCAGATATTATATAACACTTTTATAAAACTATGTTTAGCAATTTCAACCAAGTTGCTTGGTAGTATTATGAACAACATGCCAAACACAATCCATGCTCAGGGTGTTTACTTTTGTCACCATACTCTCCGTCATTATATTCTCATGCATGCTCTCTTGTACTCTTTGCATCAGAATCTCTCTGACTACAGAACTTAATTTATTTTCTCACTTCCCAACATTGTATATTCTTGCCCAGTTTCATTTTTTTCATTATAACACATCACTTTTTTTTTTTCTAATCATTTTGCCCCTTCAATAGTATAACTTCTATGGTGCTGTGTATTAAGTTTGCTTTGGTCTCCACTGTATTTACAGAATCAGACTAGGACCTGACACATAGTAAATTTCAAGAACTATTTGTTGAATGGTCAAATAAATGAGTAATCCTCTAATAATTACTCAAAGAGGTTAGTGTAGATTATAAAACAACTACTGCAGTTATTTGCCCATGAAAAAAATAATTGAATTAAAATTCTTTTTTTTTAATGTAATAACTTGTGGCTTCACAATACTGGGTCTGAAAAGCCATCAATTTTCATCACATAAAATAAACAATGCAACAGTAATAATAATTGATAGAAAAATAACAAAGATATGGTAGTGATTTCCCTGGCCCAGGCAGTAGATAAAATGACTCTTATTTTCTCTCCATTTTGATCTCTTTCTCTTCTTTTCCTCAAACTTTATTTCAATTGAATATACCCAACATTCTTATGGATATTACTATATAATGAGAGAACTTAGGACAAAGATAAAATTCCAGTCTATAGATACTGAGTGATAGGTCGCAACTGAATAATGGCAACCTAATTTAAGAGTCTGAGCTATCACATTAAGCCAAGGCAATTTTTTTTTGTCTTATACATGTTGATTCCAGTCAATATGGTAAACTGAGGTGAGGCAAATTTATCTCTAAACAGTTAGAACCTTAAGCCTGAGCTGGATATTGACACTATTTCAATAGATATTTCTACTCTTGTGGAATTAAAACCCTATTTTAAAAGAAAATTCTAGAATTAGCATTATCTCTATAGAGTCATACATAAAACTGCCCTCATAAAATGCCTATATAACCCAGGGTCTGTGGTACTCACATTAAATTAATAACTGCTGACCCTGGCCAGCTGGGTCAGTGATAGAACACTGGCCTGGCTTGTGGATGTCCTGGGTTTGATGCCTGGTCAGTGCACACAGGATGGGCAACCATCTTCTTCTTTACCCCTCTCCATACCCCTTCTCTCTTTTTCCCCTCCCACAGCATGGTTCAATTGATTCGAGCACATCGGTTGCGGTGTTGAGGATATGGAGACCCTGTCGCAGACACTAAAAATAGCTAGGTTGCAAGCATAGCCCTAGATTGGCAAAGTGTTGGTCCCAGATGGGGGTTGTTGGATGGATCCCAGTCAGGGTGCATGAAGGAGTCTGCCTATCTACTCTCTTCTCACTTGGAAAATACAAAAAAAGAACTAATAACTGCTGAGGATAAGGTTATGACTAAAAATTACTAAACAATAGAAAAAAATTACCATAGACACCACAAAACAGAGTGTTTCTTTTAAAACATTCATTAAAAATTTTTTAAAAAGTCACTACCTCATTGTGTGCCCATATAGAAGAAACAGAGAGAGCTCTGGTCTCACTTCCTCTTCTTATAATTATTGATACTAATCTCATGGTGGGGGAGCGATTTTCAAGACCTGTTCTATATCTAACCACCTTCCAAAAGTTTCATCTTCAAATATTATCACTTTGGGAGTTTGTGCTTCATCATGTGACTTTTGGAGAAACACAAACATTCAGTTCATAACATCATAGAAATCTCTATTTTTATTCTCTACCACGCTTCTGGTTTCTGCTATGTTCTCTCGGCCACTATTTCAAGTTGGCTGTTTTTTTTTTTAATGTTTTTATTTCTGTTTCCCTGACATGACCTCCTGCTAACTCCCCTTAATACCTGGAATGTTGTCTCAAACTTTACACTATCAATTATGTGCTTTACCCTGAGGTTGGTGAGTCGCTACTGTTGGTCAAGACACTACTTCTTGCTGTTTCTGTCCAGCAATTTCTGCCCAAAGAGTTATCACTATGTGATACCACACTTTCTAATGAGTTTTTAATATTAAATGTTAGTTTTGTAAAATAACATGTTAAAACAGCCTTTTCTGGTATATAGCCTATGATATTTATTGAGGTGAAATTTATTTAACAAAAAATTAATCATTTTTGTGTACAATTCTGTGGTATTTAATATAAACAGTAGTGTAGACATCCCTTTTATCTACTAGCAAATAATGCATTTACCCCAAAAGCAAACCCAATACCAATTAAGCAGTCACCCACTATTCCTCTTTTCCCCTGGCCCTGACAACCACTGATCTGCTTTCTGTCTCTATGAATTTACCTATGCTGGGTATGTCATATAAATGAAATTATATAATACGTTATATTTTATGTCTGGCTCATTTCATTTAGCATAGTTTTCCACATTGCAACAGGTATTAATATTTCATGCCTTTTAAAGTTGAAATTGCATTCTATGACTATAGTACATTTTGTTGATTTATTTTGTTTATTAACATTTACGTGTTTTTCAACTTTTGGCTATAAGAATAGTGTCACTATGAATGTTTGTGTATCTGATATGATTTCATATTGGGAGAACTGTCAGTTGTGTCCAAACTCCTCATAATTCTATACTAGATGCAGGAGCAGCTAAGAGGGACATACTTTATAGATTAAAAAGAAAATTACTGGTGTGAATAAAGCTACAAACAAGAGTTGAATTTGATAGATAGTATCAGCTGTTGCTTTATGTATCATCACCATAAAATCAAGAATAAAGTGTCTCAATAATAACATTTTGTACCAAAACTTTTGCTAAGTTAGTAACTAAGTTATAATAACTGTGATAAAAATAACACTAATTGAATTCTTAGTATATAACTCTTACAAAACTAGATTCTTTGAGTCACTTATTCTTCACAATAAACTATTCCTTTTTTTTTTCTTCTAACAAGTGAAAGGCAGGGAGGCAGAATGACAGAATCTCACATGCACCCCAACCAGGTCCACCCAGCAACCCCTGTGGGGGGTTGATGCTCTGCCCATTTAGGGCCACTACTCTGTTGCTTGGTGGTCAAGCTATTTTAGCTCCTGAGATGAGGCCATGGAGCCTTCCTCAGCACCTGGGGTCAAAACTTGCTCCAAGCATTTGAGTCATGGCTGCAGGAGGAGAAAAGAGAAATATATATAGAGAGAGAAGGGGGAGGGGTGGAGAAGTAGATGGTCACTTCTCCTGTATGCCCTGGCTGGGAATTGAAATTGGTACTTAAACATGCCAAAACAAAGCTCTACTGCTAAGCCAGTCACCAGGACCAATAAACTATTCTTATACTAACTTTATGAATGAAGTCACTGAAGTAGAGGACATTTAAATAAAATTTAAATAATATATCCGAATGTCACAGCTATTGAATGATTGAAACAGAATACATATACCAGAGAAGATGGCCAGGGACCGATTTTTTAAACATTACACTAAACATCTTAATCTTTCTCCCCTCATTTAATCATATGTTATAAAGCAATGCTGATTTTATCTCATTTGGTCATTAGCTGTTGACTTCTTTTACAGATTTTATCTCCTTATCTCATTAACATCAAACTGCAAATGCTCTGCAGTGGCCTATGAGCTGCTTTATGATCGGGCCTTGCCTGTATTGTTAACTCTTCCTTTCACACATTCCCCTCTATACATTTTCTGTTTAAGTGCCTAACTCATTTAAGTCCCTTTCAACTGTCACTTTCTCATAAAGGCATCCTATGTTAATATTACCCTAATCATTAATCTATTCCCGTACCCTGCTTTATATTTCTTGTATAGCAAGTATCACTACCTAGTTTACACACACACACACACACACACACACACACACACACACACATAACATATTTGTAACTATGTTTCCCTCATGGCTCCCACCCACGTAAATTCTTTAAGAAAGGCACTTTATTTGCTGATGTACTTCTAGCATTTACTATCACTCCTGGCACATGTAGGATATGCAGGAAATATTTGATGAATCAAGAATTTCACTGAATGAATTCCATATGAGCTTCCCTGAATATAATCTGATATCAAGGCATATTTAATATACTTTAATATACTTAAGTTAGAATGTGTCTTTTCCAGTACTAAACTATTTTCTTAGTTCAGTCTTCTAGGCTTTGGCTACCTCTTCTCTTTGTATGAGTTCTTTCCATGGAAATCACAAAATGCAGCTCAGGACCTGACTCACAGAGCCACCACTCTACCTAGACATATCTGAATGTTGGACCAGAAAAGCTCAAGCTCAAGCTAACTTTCTATTAGGTAAAGCCGAGGTAGACACAGAGAAGTTGATTCTGATTTTTTCATACCTTTTGAAATTTTTCCTTTGAATTTACTTCAGAGGACATATAACTTGCTAGTCTGGATTACTTAGAACTGGCTTCAATGGAAGTATATTATCTGATTCCTAGCTTTGAAAAGAGACCAGAGAGTGATGCATTGGTCAGGTACATAAAATTGTGATAAGGTACATACAGTTGTTCATCCTTGCCAATGGTTGACTTCTAGTCTTAATTATACGAATCATTTTCAATTTCCTCTTGTTCAAATGCTATAGAGATGTGTACCTGAAACCTATGTACTCTTATTAATCAATGTCACTCTGTTAGATTTAATTTTATAAATAAAAAATATTTTTTAATTTGCTTTTTTTTCTTTTATTTTTTTATGTCTCTGTTTATGTATATTCTGATTTGTTTCTTTGTGGGAAGGAGACACAGGTAGCTGTTTTTTTCTGTGTTACTTTCCTATGTAATATGTTTTATTGTATTTTAGGTGATCATAACAACTCGATCTTAAAACTAAAATGAGCATCCTTCTGAGTTTTATCTATCTTGCATGCAAGGACCTAACAAAGACCCTATTCCTATTTCTCTCAAACAACAGAAGAAAAATCCAGGTTGAATATTACTATTTAATTTTATTTTTACTTAGATAGATATTTTCCATAAGACATATTTTCAGTGGCAAGTATACTTTTTTCAAAATTTGATCTCTATATCCGTTTTACTGAAATAAGTAAAAGGTTCTTGCCACTGAGCTCCACTGAATCACTAAGTCTGATAAGAAGCCCAGAAATCTAACACACTTCTTACGTGTTTCTCTATCCCACAAAACTTGGAAAGTATTGATCTGTGGGCTTGTTATTATGACAAGACTTTAAACATATAATTCTTTGGTGTCTTACAAATTTTCAATGTGGTTAATAAACACTCCATTATTTCCATTTGAAATTATTAAACAAAATGTATTTATTTGGTATTTGAAGAAATCTACAAGCTAAAATACATTTAAAAAATACTTGTACATTTTTAGTTTTGAATTCAAAATGTTATGTTTTTAATTGGTATATTTATTGAATTTAGCTGCATAGATTCCATAATATTTCACATTTCTCAGCAAACTGTTACTATTTTCATCTTCACTATGTAGGAATATGGAATATATTTATGGCACTGTGTTGTATTGTTTTAGGTTACAAATATACTTCCTGTGCAACAATAAATAGATAGACATAAATCATTATTCATTTTAGAAAATTCAATGTATCATTCAAGAATATAATGTTCTTTTTGGGATGATATAGGCAGATTCCAAGAATAATATTTTTTAATTTATTATAATTTTGAGAAAAATATTGCAAACACATATTTTTTATCTCATCTATAATATGTAACAGCATGTACAATGTATCTTCAATTTATTTGAATGCCTATATGTCACATGTTTTGATATATTAAACTAATATCCTCTTTTTAATTCATAAACCTATGGTTTGGGGAATTTTTGTAAGTATATTTGATTGTTCTAGTGAATGAATTTCATTCAGCCTTTTTTAATATGATGCTAACATTATTGGAACTCTTATTCTTTTAAACATTTATTGATAATAACATTAAAATTAGCAAATGATGAACATAAAACTATAACACCAAAACCACTTTCTAAGATTTTTGTTGCTGATACAAACAAACCTAGTGTTTCTAATTATATTAATGGTCATTGGTTTATTATTTACTAAATATATTAGGAATATGTTCATTGATATGTCTTCACACAACCTGTGAACTGCAAATCCAATTCACTTAGAACTAATGTAAGTTTATTTATGCTCAGTATGTTAAGAAAGCTTTGTGTATGTCAGGGCCTGGGAATGGCAGATAGATTAAAACCTGTAGAAATATTTTTAAATTATCTGTGAGTTATAATACAAATAAGTTTTTCTGCATAAAAAGCAGATAATTCTTTTTTTCCTAGCAATTATAAAAATTGAGCACAAGCTGCAACCAACTTTCTAGCTATCATTCCTTCTTCCTTTCACAGAAGAATAGGGGTTTATCAGCTCCCTGGGTTCATAGGAAAAACTTAATGGCTTCAAGCTATTCTCTGTTACCTCCACAGCATTCCTACTTTCTGACTGGTGGAAAGCTTCTTTTCTAGATGCAATAATATTCTTTAAATAGTTCGAATTATCAGATACTATAAATAAATTATAACATATTTGTTATATAATGCTATATATAAATTACCATTGTATCATACCAGATTTTAAGAGAAGTTTGTTATATGACAGTCCCATGTTAAGAGTTTGAAGACTCTGATGTTAATTTCATTTTAGGTGGAACATATTTTAATATCTCTGAATTCCTTTTTATTTTTAAATATTTTGCTGAGTTTTAGAATATACATTCTATAGAACTTTAGAAAAATAAGAAAAGATAATTTATAATAATAACATGTATTTTACTAATTAAACACTCATATTGTATGTTTTATGTTATGTCATGTTATTTATTTATTTATATTTATTTATTGTGGTATCAAAACCTCTTAAATTATTTTGAACACCAGCCAGAATTGTATTTGGTTATCACGGACAGACTAGATCATCACAGATACAGAAAGAGTCTGAATCCTAATAGATTTAACAGTCCAGTGATATTTTATGAACTGAATTTCTTCCTATATTTATGATTCAATCAATCTCAAGGATCCTAAAGTGCTTTTGTAATTTTACATGAAACATTTCATAGTGACCCTTGAGTAAAACACAATTTAAGATCACTAGCTCACATGAATAAAATGTCCATAAAGAACCATCATCTTTCAGATAAATTTCCTGACTCCTTTGTACTAATCAGCCCACAAGGAAACATAATAAATAGATTCTTCCACATCATAGTAAAATTAACCATATTGAAGAAGCACAATGCTAACTAAAAGTGCGTCTTCAAGCCATGACAATATAAGCAATATTTACTATGTTAATAATAACCATGTTTGAAATTATGTGAATAAATATTTCTAAAGCTTGTTATATATCATGGTATGTGGAATAATATGGCTATTTTATAATTTTATTTTAAAATTTAAAGAAAGAAGAATGTTTTTATATGTAGAACATTAAAGTTAAGTAGTTTAGTGACAACACAATGCAAAGTAGATATTATATGTCAGGCCCTGGAGAAGGCAAAATGAATAAGCCAAAATTAGACACAAATGTGTACCTTTGTCATCAGAGTAGGGGGTAAGATGAAAACAGCCTCATGAGGTGAAACAGTTCCAGAACACACGTGTGTTCAGTTGTTGCATGCCTTGTTTCAGACACTCTTTTCTCTTGTCTTTTCTAAGAAAGCTGTTGTAGGAGATTCAGGACACTCAGGTCACTGGAGAGGAAAAACAAAAGTCCAAAATCTGTTTTAGGAAAATAAAATTGTTGACGTTATTTAGTCAGACAAGAAGCAAGAATTCAGGGACATTCCTCCAGAACATGTTTATTATGCATAAAACAAATTAATCTGTGCAAGAACCCCCACACACTCACACAAATTTTAAATGTTATAGTAAAAATAGAAAGTTCTTGGTTTGCAACCTAAGGTGAAATTAAAAAACTGACTCCCAAAACAGAGGGCTGCAAGATCGAAGAATGTGGAAGACCACATCAGATTGGAAGATGGCAGGTTTAATAAACAAGGTAATTTACAGAGGATGCTTGACTTGGGAGACTGCCAAACAGGTAGAACTCCTCACCAACTAAGTAGAATCTTAAGAGCTTATACAAATAAAGGTGCTGACAGGGTTCAGTTATATATACCACCTAGAAGATCTCCACAACACATTTCAAGGTTGTGTCATTACAGTAGGTCTCAGTATGAGAATAGTGGTCAGAACATACATTTCAAGAATGAGGAGAGTTCCCTTTTCTCCATATCCTCACCATCACTTATTCTGTGTTGTTTTGCTGATGAGTGCTATTCTGACTGGTGTGAGGTGATATCTCATTGTGGTTTTAATTTGCATTTCTCTAATGATTCGTGATGTTGAGCATTTTTTCATATGCCTATTGGCCACCTGTATGTCCTCTTTGGAGAAATTTCTATTCATTTCTTTTGCCCATTTTTTGATTGGATTGTTTGTCTTCCTGGTGTTGAGTTTTATAAGTCCTTTATAAATTTTGGTTATTAACCCCTTATCAGACGTGCTGTCAAATGTGTTCTCCCATTGTGTGGTTGGTCTTTTTATTCTGTTCTTATTGTCTTTAGCTCTGCAAAAACTTTTTAGTTTGATATAGTCCCATTTTTTTATTTTGCCTTTTTTTTCATTTGCCTCCTGCACTGCTGGTGGGAATGCAGACTGGTGCAGCCACTGTGAAAAACAGTATGGAGATTCCTCACAAAATTTAAAATCGAACTGCCTTTGGACCCAGCTATCCCACTTTTAGGAATATACCCTAATAACACCATAGCACTATTTGAAAAGAAGAAATGCGCCTCCATGTTCATGGCAACATTGTTCACAATAGCGAAGATCCAGAAACAGCCCAAGTGTTCATCAGAGAATGAGTAGATTAAAAAGCTTTGGTACATATATACTATGAAATACTACTCAGCCATAAAAAATGATGACATCGGAAATTTTACAACAAAATGGATGGACCTTGATAACATTATACGGAGTGAAATAAGTAAAACAGGGAAAACCTGAGAACAGCATGATTTTATACATAGGTGTGTCATAAAAGCGAGACTATGAGACATGGACAAAGAGTGTGGTGGTTACGGGGTGGGGGGAGGGAGGTGATGTTGGGAGAGGGGGGAGGGGACAGGTACAAAGAAAACCAGATAGAAGGTGACAAAGGACAATTTTACTTTGGGTGATTGGTATGCAACATAATTGAATAATAAGATAACCTGGAGATGTTTTCTTTGAACATATGTACCCTGATTTATTAATGTCATCCCATTAAAATTAATAAAAATAAAAAAAAATAGAATGGGGAGAGAAGATAAGGAGCCTTCGATTATTGGGATCCAGCTTGTGAGCCAAGAGGCAGTCATGTCCGGTCAAGGACCTCCTCCAACAAAAGTACAACTAAGTGCAAGCAATGTTGGATTAAGAGAGATAGATTTTTTTTTATCAAATTCTCTCTTATTTTTTCTTGATTTGCACTGTAGATCTTATATCCACAGTACTTACATAGTGCCTGGTTCTTTATTAAATAATAAGTATTTGCTAAGTGGGTAAATTTATATAGATATGATAGGTAAAATACATAGAGCATCTGGAGAAAAGTATTTTCAATGTAGTAATTATAAATAGTTGCCATGATAAGAACAAACTTGGAACTTTCTAAGTACACATTCATAATAACTTCCCAGCAAACTTTCTCTTTCTCACTCGGGATGGCTACTCTACTT
The DNA here is from genome assembly GCA_037038555.1 of Rhynchonycteris naso. Taxonomy (NCBI): domain Eukaryota; kingdom Metazoa; phylum Chordata; class Mammalia; order Chiroptera; family Emballonuridae; genus Rhynchonycteris; species Rhynchonycteris naso. Next base: position 270,633,531 of record CM072996.1, on the reverse strand, counting down.
TATCACTGACAACAGACATTCAGTCATTTAAATATTTAATGTAGATGGAACCAGTATAATCCCTTTTGAACTCCTTGGAGGTGATACTAGTAAATGACAATTTCTAAACCGTTTTTTGTTTGTTTGTTTGAAAAATCAGTTATAGAATACTCCCTTGAATAAATATGCATATATATGAAGGAAATATATTATCTTAAAGATAATCTTATGGCTGAAAAAGAAGAATTCAGAAAATTAGTAATTATTTTTGTTCACTTTGCTACTAATTTTTCTACTTAACTTTGAGGTGTCAAAACAGCCTTTGCAGAAGCACACTCATAAAATTTTTACAAAATTGTTACCTTATGAACATTATTTTTAAAGAAAGATCAGTATATAAAACAAAAACATTTTTCATTCTGTTTCTAGAAAATAGATTTTATGTATTATATTACAAGTAGTTTCTAAAATCTATAGTTAATTAAAAAAATAACTAAGTATAATTTAATTTCCCGGATTCATTCTGAAATTCTCTAAAATCAGTTTATCTGTTCACCACAGGCAATGAGGGTCTTTATTGGAAAACAAAATAGTATTAAACATTGTTGCTTTACATTTTAAGTATTATTTAGAGTTATAATATATAATATAAATTAGAAAACATTTTCTTTGTAAAGAGAAAAATAGTAAATATTTTAGGCTTTAAAGTCCATTTTGTCTCTGTTATAACTATTAAGCTTTGTCATTGTTAAACAGAAGCAGTCATAGACAAAATGTAAATGATTAAGCATATCTGTATGCCAATAAAACTTGACAAAAACATTGGAGGGGTGGATTTTGTTTCTAAATTGTAGTTTATTGTTCCCTAATAATATTGAATACTTAATTTTAAAATGAGAGATAGTTATTTCTATCTACAGATTTTTAATTTATAAAGAAGTTCTTTGAGCCTTAAAATTATTGTCTGTTTGTTAGATTTACTGCATCAGACTATAAATTCCGTAAGGATAAGGACCTTTTAACAGTTATATTTAACTTCCTCTCTGTCTCTCTCTGTCTCATTCTTTCAGATGAAGGTCTCTATCTCATTGAAAAACATTTTCTTTTTTGTAAGTTTTGTGTCTATTTTCTAATGGCATCTCAAATTTCAAAAATTCTTACCAATTTGAATAATGAAACATAAACTATATAACTGTAAGAACTGCAATTTTTTTCTCCTTGTCAATCTCTTTTACAAGATATGATTAAGCTTTATCTCAACCCAACTTTTAATCTATGACTCCCACTATAGTTAGGAACATGTCATCTTCTATAGAATCAAGACTCCCAGCTCCTAACACACAACAAACATCCTTTAGGCTCCACATATTGTTTTGCTGCTGGTTCAGTCTTATTTTTCACTTCTGATATTAGGATTTAGAAAGTAAAATATACTGATAGGTTCTGGTTCTTATTAATTTTTTTGTTTAAACATTTTTTCTGGTGAACTGCCATCCACAACCTAGATGATTACCCTTTCCTTTTATGAGTTATTCTCCAAAGTATTGAAGTTTTCACCTGTAATCATATTGTTAAGTGAGACCTTTCTATCCTTTTATAGAATTCAAGTTTCCTGAAACTTGAATTACCTTGTCAAAGTGCCTTAATGCTGTGTTATTGGCATCTGTTTGGATTTTTATTATTTTATCTGAAATCCCTTGTTGCTACATTATTTATATCATCTAAAGATCCTTTTACATTGGTCATATTTTCACCCATTTTAAGCACCAGGAGATGGCTCAGCTGTGAAAGAAAAGGAGAAGAAAAATACAAAAAAGAAGAAGAGGAGAAGAAGAAGAGGAGAAGGAGGACAAGAATAAGAAGAAAACACAATTTTTAATAAAAACAAGGAAGGAAAAAAAACCTTGGCAATAAGAATTCAGCATGGTTTAAAGGAGTCTCTCCTGAATAGTTACTGAGTGGTCTCATCTTTTCTGATAACATCTTTGTGATGTTTTAAATAAATGTGGGCACCTTCTTAGTAGTCAAAAAAACCTTCTGAAATGATTGTTTTCCTAAAGGAATTTCCCTACAGAAAAAATACTGTCTTGATCAGTTAAAAATAATCTGACTAGTTGTTAATAATACTTTGATGTGTCAATTTGGCAAAGCTACAGTCCCCAGTTATTAAATAAAAAATTAATCTATGATATTACTGTGAAAATATTTTGGATATGTGATTAAAATCCATAATCAGTACAGTTGAAAAATGAGAATATCCTAAGTAATCTGGGTGAGCCTGATTCAATTACTTGAAAGATCTCAAATGCAGATGTTTCGCTGATGAAGAAGAAATTCTGCTTGTGGATAGCAGCTGCAATTCATGCCTGAGAATTTAACCCTGCCTTTCTTGATGGC